>CM031946.1:4790290-5230215 GCA_018749465.1 Paracanthobrama guichenoti
ATTTGACATTTTTTGACATTGAACACATGCATGTGCCACAGATATACTGTGGTTTCACAAGTTCACACTATACTCGTGTATACACACAATATTCGTCAACGCCCACTTTTTCTGTGACTAAAACGAGACATTGACTAAACTAATATCCGATGATAAAAACTAAGACGAAGCGTATGCCGTTTCTTTGTTAAAGATGGGACTAGAATGTCATTTGAGGAATATCGGACATTAAAATTACATGATCTCTTCCTATGCTGTCTTTCAAAAATGTGCGTCCGTCAATGAGGGTGTCTACATAATCTAATCTCAGACAGCCGCAGTGGCAGCGGCAGCTGACGTCACAGGTACGGGTAGTCTAGGAGGCTACCAAAACTTGATCTAGCGAGCTCGCTGCAACGCAGCGTTCTAGTGTAGACTAATCTGAAAATGGTCACGCTAACAGCGATCTTCGATAGGTATAAATGTCAGCAATACCTTCAATAGGTATAAATGTCAAAAAAGGAAAAACTTAAAAGACAGAGCAGAGCTAAGACAAAAGCTGAGATCCAACGCCCTGACCAAAACCCTCTCCCCCTCTCTACCTCCCTTTCCCCCTTCCCCCTGATTCAAGTCCCAGAATGCAGATATACTACATATGATTTATCTTGTGAATCTATTGTTTTATCCCTTTCATGTCTGGTGTCTTTTTAAAGGTCATAGTGCGATTGGTAAAATGGTCTCAACATCACTGAAGTCACTGATAGGGTTAGAAAGATTGAAACATATGAGACTTGTGTTCTCTTTTTGAGTGGTCTCTCCAAAGATATCTGATCTTCTCCCCCAAACTAGGTGTTTGTGTTGCAAATATTTACAACCCTTTGTTCTGGTCTGGGTATTTAAGGAAGGGTGGCAGGGCTGCCATTTGGGAATATTCTGTAGACAGAAGCCCCCATGCAGTGTTGTGTCAGTGTCATAAGAGGCACTCACACACACTGTATGTATTGTGCCAGATATGACTCTTTGAAACTATTTTCATATTACTTAATTGTATTTTATATTTTTATGCTGAAAGTTGTGTACCATGGATTCATGTTTAATTATGATGTTTAAGTTCTGTCTGGCCAAAATAAACCTTTGTCTCGATTTACTTTGTATTATTCTGAAACAAGTTATTCTAGTATTGATCAAACCGGAGTCCTTTATTTCCGCAATTCTTTTGCCAGAATAGATCAAACCGAGGACCCCTGACTGAAGCATGGAGCGCAGCATGCGGGATAATCTGATTTCTGACTATTACTGTATTAGCAAGTTGCAGCTCTCGTGACTATTACTAAAATTACACTTTCTGTTATGAGTAAGCATGTGTGACCACTTAAAGGTAAAATATTCACTCTGTAATCCTCTGACTAATATCAGAACTGGCTAGGTTGTGATCGTGGGCGGGCGAAACCGGACGCTTCGTTCCTGTGCGATATCGGGTCCCTTGATGAACGAATATTTGAAATTAAGAGATACTAAGAGAAATCAACGATCTAAATTAAATCACAACTAAAATTATGATCAGCTGTTAAGTTACAAATGTAACAAAGTTACAAAGAATTGAGTCAGATCAAATTAACAATGGAGTCAGATTTAAAATTCGATGGTCATAAATTAAGTGAATCCAACAGAAGTTATGAAAAGGCAGACACGCAGAAGTCCTTCGACCAGGCCGTTAGATTCCGTCCTTGGGCTAACGGATGGACCTTAAAGTAATGACTAAAACTTGACCAAAAATGCAATGACTTTTTGTAGACTAAAACTATGAAAGACTAATGAGCATTTTCGTCTGAAGATGAAGACTAAGACTAAATCAAAAATGGCTGTCTAAATGAACACTGATTTATAGAGAGTAAATTTAAATGCGTATTTGGCGTGCTGTCCTGGGGGAGGGCTTCGACTTTTATCTTTTTATCTTTTATCTCTTTACATATCTGACTGATTGTGTCGTCTTCATCTTGTCTCATACGATTACTGTGGTATCCATTTGTGTGTGTGTGTGTGTGTGTGTGTGTGTGTGTGTGTCAGAAATGTTCAGGAATCTTTTAAATTTAGTCAAATGTTCAGCTTTCATATCATATATTTCAGCAGAATGAATGAAATGGAACTAAACAGAAACCAATACAAGATGAAAATGAATATGTATGTATGTATTTTGGAGTAAATTTAGAATTTAAATATTTCATAAGTATTTCTTACTGACTATATATAGTATTTGCACCCTTCATTTAAATTTTTAAAAACACTTTAAGAATGCGGAGTTTGTACATCAGGGTCAGATTATCTTTCTTGCAATTTTAAATTATGCATTATGTTGCAGTTCCTTATGAAGTTACCAATGTATTCTTAACATCTATATATTTTTATTATTATAGTTTCAAATAGCATGAATGATATTCACAAGGAGAAATCTGAGCTGTATTATTAAAACTATTCTTAAATGTAAGCTGCTGCAGAAAATACAGCTGTAAATGCTGTATAGCGACATCTGTTCGGATGTTTTTCTACAGTGATCATTCAAAGGCAAATCGCACAACAGCTATTTAGGGGAAGATTTATCGAGATCACACCTGCATTGTGTGCTCAGTAAATAGACCAGTGTGATGAGAACGGGAAATTGCAACTCAATATGTAATCACACGGCTTGCCACAAACAAAAGCCTTCAGACGCACCAATGGCATGACTTGTAAACTACTTATAAACTAGACCTTAAAGGTGCAGTATGTAATATAAACAGTTAGAGGTTGAAATGGGTACTACAGTTCAAATTCAAAATATTGGAGAGAGTTGTTTGCCCCGTCTCCCTCTCCTCATACACAGGTTGCCAGATTGAGGAAACACAGTGCTATGTCTTTATCCACATTTTAATATGCATTTTAATATTCCTCTTGTCAGAGCTTTTTAAATGGATGCAGAGACTTTTTAGGTTGGGTAGAATCTGTGATCTCTTACCCAGTTTGTTTGTTGGCTTCCATGGTTGCCAGTTGGCTGTGTTTTATGTCAACTGGCAACCCGGAGTGTCGCACAGATCAAAACAAAAACAGACATTCCAACATGGAACACACATTTCAAAGTAGAATAACTGGCTGTAGCATTGTTTTTCTGAGAAACAAGCATTTGAATTAGCATGTTTCCTAAATCTTTAGCTTTCATGTAGCTCAAACAATAAGAGCGTGGCTCTAGCAAGGTCATGGGTTTGATTCCCAGGGAAAGCAAGAACTGACAAAATGTAAAAATGTGTACCTTGAATGCAATGTAAGTCGCTTTGGATAAAAGCGTCTGCCAAATGCATAAATGTAAATGTCTTTATGCAGACAAAAAAAAAAAAAGAAAAAAATGACATACAGCACTTTTAAGCAGTGATCTTGCTAGTAATAGTCAACAGTTCTTATACAAATCAAGACTTGTGAAGGTGCCCCATTATGCAGCTTTGTATTATTGAAATAAGCTTATTTCTGGCTACAATCAGAATCAAATCATTATTGCAGCATGACCATGGGCTGGTGGTGTTTGTTTCCATGTCTTTCATTTGATTTTGCCATAAACCAGCACCAAGAACAATGGGCCTGGAGCAGCTTGGGTTTCAGTGGCTTGATAATGGTCTCAGTGTAGATGGCTCATGGCTCACTTCTTGTGGGTAATGAACCAGCAACTTTCCAGTTACCAGCCCTGAGCCTTAAACACCACACCATCAACAAAGTTGCATCATACATCTTGCACTGAAACCTCTAGCTGTTACTCAAGGCCACGATAGACAAGTCATTTTTTTTAAACAATAAATGGAAATAAGAATTCTGTACTTTAGCAAATACTGTGAACAATACCACTATTGGTGTAAGAGGACCACTACCAGGCACTGCCATCTAATGTTAACATCTGATGTAAAATAGCATAAATCTTTATTATTTATTTGTTAAGGGAATTTTAAGTATGTATATATATATAATAAATATCCCTTATATACTTATATACTGCTTCATGTTTTTATTTAATGTTATTCATAAATGATGCATAACAAAACAGTTTCAATGGAAAAGTCAAGGCTGACTGCCAGATTAGCCAGCACATTAACATAAAAAAATAATGCTTTGTGTACATTTAAAGGTGTTTTGAGGGTTATTTTACCCCCGGTGGCGTCTTGGCCTATCTTACCTAATGTTGCTTCCATTTCCCTCACCTCCATTTAGCTCTTTTAATGCCATGACCCGTGCAGCATCACTGAAGTTGGCTTAAGAGAGAAGGTAATGAGGAGAAGTAGTGATCGACTAGATAATCTCAGTGAAGCCCAGAGAGAGAGAGAGAGAGAGAGAGAGAGAGAGAGAGAGAGAGAGAGAGAGAGAGAGAGAGAGAGAGAGAGAGAGGTGAAACGCTTAGGGCTCTTAATTCTCCACTTGGATTTGAAAGAAGAGCTCTCAAAGACTTTCTTATCGCTTTTGACAGCCCTTTGTTCTGGAGTGAGGGAGGTGACAGAAGAGAGGAGAGATCAAAATGAGAGAGAGAGAGAGAGCGAGAGAAGAAGAAGAGCTAGATGTACTCAGAGAAAGCAGAGCAAGTGCTAGAAAATCCTGGGACCGCAGCATATACTGAAAGAACAAGGGTTTTTGTCACCCAAACGCTTATCTTCTCCTCTCACTTATCCTATTGGTTAAAACGGCTAAAGATATGGGGTATGAAATATAATCCTTATCTTTACCCCCTTTGCAACCCCTCGTCTACTCATTCACAATTTGCTTTGGCACTGCAAGCACAGTATATTTTAGTGGCTGCTGTCTCCATTTAATAATATTTTTCTCTTGCTGTGTAACATGGCGAAACTGTATTTCCCTTATGTGCCTACTGAACCAGAAAACCCATCTTATTCAGCTTCGGTAGACTGTTTATGTAGTGATTATGCCATCCTCCTGCCCTCTGCCACCTTCGCGTAGCTCAATGTCATTTTCTCCCTCCCTCCCTCTCACTCACTCGTTCTTTTCTGAACATAATTTAACTGCCACTCAGGGTGAAACAGATTTGCCTGACCTGTGGCTCTTTGTAGGATGTGTATATATATATTTCATACCCATGTCATTATACACATTTGTGTCCTGATATGTCACAAAAACACACACACACACACACACACACACACACACACACACACACACACACACACACACACACACACACACACACACACATATATATATATATATATATATATATATATATATATATATATATATATATATATATATATATATATATATATATAAAACAAAGGAAATTAAAAATGTTTATACAATTTAGTCAAGTAGACAATTTGATGTCACAATGCAAAATGTTTTTTATATGTACACAACATTTTAATATAATGTTTTAAATATTTTGTGTGTGTGATTCAACCTATGTTATTCTTCAAAAAAACAAAAAATTAAATGTTTTGTATTATCAGAAATGCTATCATTCAGTATACTATTTTCACACAAAGAGACATTTCTGTTGGGGAAAGGCATTTGCTCGCATAGCTACACGATTAGCTTGCAGTAACTGATGGCGATGATATTAGTATTAATTATCTATAAGAGCCTTCCCACTATATATTGTCAATAGAGCAGCATGTTATATTAATTAAGCGACCTGAAGGCTGAGCACTCATTGGGGAGTTAGCCGTTAAACCGCATCATAACCAATGTCGCATCGACCAATTGTGCGGCCACTGAGGAGTTAACGTGTGTGTCAGCAAACTGAGCCACTATCGATTGAGCGCTACTCGATATCTGTAGGGTTTTTTTTCACTCTTTCTTTTCCATCATCTTAACATCACCATCTATCTGTGTCTTACTCAGAAGGGCTGACTGAATTTCTCCATTGCTTAATCTTGTCTGCTTCCAAAGGAACAGTGGCCTCCCATAAACAGCCTGAATCGTCACTGTGGCCTTGGCAATAACGTGTTTTTGGAAACCTTTAGCGCAGGGGTTGGGTGATTTTCACCTAGATAAGGCTTCACCGGTGGCGTGAGTTATACTGCTGTTGCTCAAGTGTGTAAATCTGAGCTCGGAGCTTTGCTGTAGAGCTGCTTTCTCTGCAAGTCCAATAGCCTCTGAGAAAAGAAAGATGTAAATAAGCTCTGTTAATTAGCCCTTGCTATCAGCTCCCTCTAGGCTCTGGAACACAACTCGTGCTCAAATAAGGTCTTTATCAGTCCGACGGCTCCTCAACACTGCAGCACTTAACAATTGTGCTACCTTATACATATGTAAAGTAAAACTGGTGGGTTTGTGGATGGTTTGAGTTGGTTTTACATGTAGAACTTTGGGTTTGTGTCCACTCCAGAATATATACAATTGTGTAAACATTTCCATCCATCCATCCATCCATGTATGTAGTTTAATGATAATCAACACTACACTCTAAAAAACACTGGGTTAAAACCCAAGGGCTGGGTAATTATAGGACAGAATCAAAGTCCCTTTAAGACAAATAATTTCACATGGTGGTCATCTTTGATCTTTGAAGGGAGAAACATCAAATTCTCCAAAATTGTTCACCAAGCTTACGCTTAAATTTCATATTTGAAATCACCAATGAAATCTGACAAAAACTGCCTCATACATTTAGTTTCTAAACGCTTGAATCATGACAAAAAACTAAATTGTTCAGCCTGGACAAAGCTAATGCGCATGCGCAGTCCTAGGCGCGCGTCTCAGAACACTTCCCGTTATATAGCAACCGGAGCTTCTAAAGGCAGCTGTAGTGACACAGTGACTTTCCTAATCAACGATTGGCTCGTTCATTTAGAAGGCGGGGCTTATTTGCCATATTGGGAGTTGCACTTTCTCCCATTCATAAGTATTCGGAGTGCACCATTTTCCTATATATAAAGTCTTTGACAGAACACATGTGGGTTAATTTTACCCAGCAAATTGTGTTGTTTATTTAACCCAGCATAATAGGTTGATTTAGCCCAGCATAGTTCACTCATTTTTACTATAATACTAGCTAGTATACATACATGAATTACATGAACAATACATGTTTATGGATTAACTTAAATCCTCTAAACTTTTTTTAAAATACTCAGCACAACCACTGGCTTGCATAATAATTCATTTTCAATCATATTTTACAGTATAGCATGTTTTATGTAGCTTTTAATACATATTGCCAACATTTAAGCTTGTTTAACGGATATTAGAAGTAAAAATGTGTCATTTATAAGTAATTCAAGTGTAATCGACGAGTCTCTGCTGTCCCGTTTCCACCGTAATGGCGCTGGATCTCGTGCCAGAGCTTGTATCATGTTCAGTGGGGGAACTAACTTTAGCCCTGCGTTTCTCTCATAGCCAAAATATGCAGTGATTGACTCCATAACCTGTCCATAAACAATCAGTTTACAGTTCTGAGAACATATTTTAACATCTTAAGTATTTCTATTCTGTGTATTTTTGAATAAAATCATAACATTTTATGCAAGGCATCAGGCGTTTCCATCATGTGAAAAGACACAATGTGACACTCTTTTAGGTGACCCACATCACGCCCCTCAAGATTCAAGAGTTTTATTTGTCACATACACAGTTATATACAGAATATACAACCGGCAGTGAAATGTAAACAGGTCCGCTCCATGGACAGTGCAAATTCACAGTTAAAAACACAAGGAAGAAAGGAGTCCTTGATGATCTTAGTAGCTCTACCTTTGCAGCGTTTGGTGTAGACGTCCTGCAGAGACGGGAGAGCTGACCCTGAGATACGCTCGGATAAGCGCACTACTCTTTGCAGGGCTTTGCAGTCATGACTGGTGCTGTTCCCATACCACGCTGTGATACACTTAGTTAAATACTCAGTGCATCACAGTAAGTTCACAGCACTGTGATGGACTGTGATGCCTGTAAGTTGCTTTGCAAAAAATTAAACGATATACAGCACAATAACGAATTTATAGATAAAGTAAAATGCACACAAACCTACCCAAACAATAGGTTGTTACATTTGACCCAGGATCTGGGTAACACAAAAACTACCCAAACAAAAAAAAAAAAAAAAAAAAAAAAAAAAGACCCAAAAGGCTCAACCCAGGATTTGGGTAGAAAAAATAACCCAAGATAAGTGTATTTTTCATTATTCATTTTCATTCATAATTCATTAACCTGATATGCTACTGCATGTACATAGAGCCTATAGGGAATAAAAAAGAAAACTTTTTGAGTCGTTTGGTCTTTATCGATTGGGTCAGATCACAGGGTCTTTGTTAAGAGACTTTAGTTAGCTGCCGTATTTACAATGTCTTACAAGTTTTTAGTGCACAAACAAAATGAGGCTGTGAGGAATGGAAATGCTGTTTTTTCACTGTCAGATTAACAAGTACAGCTACAAAAACGTCAAAAATACAGTACATTGGGTGAAAAATCAGATGTCATCTTGGACTTTAAAAGACACTTCTATCCATCACAGTGTAGTTTTCGTTCGTCTCTGACTCAGGTAGACTGTGGTATAGCAGGGTGTGTTTGCGAGTCTGCACGTTTACATGCGTCTGTGTGTCGTCAACTAAAGAGCTTATTTTCCAAACATGGTAACAGAGTCTCTGTCCCAGGTGATCTTCTGTCTGCAGTGATATCAGGTTTTGATTTTCTTTGTTTCTTGTTCTTTCTCTCTCTCTTTCTCTCTCTCACTATTTGGTAACGTGTTAAATATTCATGCGCTGTTTTGTGTTGTAAGTAGAATCTTTTATCGGCGTCGCTCTCTCTCCTGTTTGTGCACCTGTCTCAGAGGGAGACGCTCTGTGAAGACAGACGATGAAAAGAGGCTTCATGGTTTCTCTGAGTGCTTTCTGCAGAGTTCACACTCGGCTGCTAAACACTTCAGCACCAAGCTGATGCCTCAAGGATGGTTCAGTTGGGTCACATGATTTTATGCCTTAGGTACATTAGATGTCTTAAAAAGCATGACGGGTCATCTATTTGGAAAAAGGGGATTTCGGCTTCAGATTCCTACAGAGTGAAAGCTTTCTTTGGTTCAGTAAATGGACATTCCTGACATACACTACCAGTCAAAAGTTTGAGAACCGTCAGATTTTTTAAATGTTTTTAAAGAAGTCTCTTCTGCTCACCAAGGCTGCATTTATTTGATCCAAAATACAGCAAAAACAGTATTATTGTGAAATAATTTTACAATGTAAAATAACTTTTTTCTATTTGAATATATTTTAAAATGCAATTTCTGTGATTCAAAGCTGAATTTGCAGCATCATTACTCCAGTCTTTGGAGTCACGTGATCCTTCAGAAATCATTCATGATGATTTGCTGCTCAAGAAACATTTATTATCAATATTATCAATGTTAAAAACAGTTGTGTACTATTTTTTTCCCCCAGGATTATTTAATAAATAGAAAGCTCAAAAGAACAGCATTTATCTGAAATATAAAGCTTTTGCAGCATTATAAATGTGGAGTATCACACCAAGTGCAAATAGCGTGCCTTGTTGGCAAGTCCTATTCGCACTAGCTCTGCCTAACAATGCCCGGTTGTGCCAAACAAGATTTTTTTTTTAAAACGCTTGTGATTTAGCGTCTTCAGTGGTGCAATCAGTAAAGTATATGGCTAATGGATCATTGTTTTGACGCGATCAACACAGGTTCGAATCGAGTCTCTATTTTCTCATCACAAATCACATCGGAAAGGCATATACTTTCAATAAAAATTAAGAAAATTATCTAAATGTGGAAATAAAGTGCCAAGTGTAGGGAGGGCTTTTAGTGTCCCTTTACGGCGGTATCCATTTAATAATTTAAATTGCACTTAGTGTAAATATCATCTACTATTGCTAAGAAAATGTTATTTAGTAAATGTAATCTAGTTGCTATTAACACCATATAAATGTCTATACTGATACTTGATCAGTTGAATGCATCTTTGCTGAATAAATGTATCACATTCTTTAAGATCTGTCTGTCTATCTATTAATTTCATGCTCCCAACTTGGCTCCCAACATGGCCCCTTCCTGTCCCAACATGACTGCGCATCAGTGCACAAAGCAAGGTCCATAAAGACATGGACGAGTGAGTTTGGTGTGGAGGAACTTGACTGGCCTGCACAGAGTCCTGACCTCAACCCGACAGAACACCTTTGGGATGAATTAGAGTGGAGACTGTGAGCCAGGCCTTCTCGTCCAACATCAGTGCCTGACCTCACAAATGCACTTCTGGAAGAATGGTCAAAAATTCCCATAAAGACACTCCTAAACCTTCTGTGGAAGGTCTGACTGTCCATCCATCCATCCATCCATCCATGATTTCATTTTATATTGGCTACTGTAAGTTCTATTATTAATCCTTGTTTGCCTCTCTGTATTACTTTAGTTGTACACATTAGAGAGATTTTAACATTCACAGGCTTTAATTTTAGGTATCATTTCTATTTTTGTGGTCACGTCTGTCAGATGTTTAAGTGTTAAAGATAGCAGGAGATGGATAGGAGAGAGAAGAGTTGGATGTTTTCCCAGACAGTGGGTTTGCTGGGCGGCCTGAAGATAGATGCGTTTGGCACGGTGACGACTCTGGGAGGAATTGTCTGTTGCGGAGCGGTAGGGACACATTCAGCAGTCGTAATCACCACAGAGATCACTTCTGATCCATCAGCAAAACAAAACAAACTGCCCAGTTTCTTAGTATCATCAATCTCTTTGACGTGTTTTCTGACATGTCAAACAACAGGACATGATTCTGAGTAAAAGATCCGACTCACTCGATGTCACTCGATGAGATTGCGGCTGGACATCTTCCAGCGGGCTCTACATCCAACATATGCCACTAACACTGGGATTTGAAAAGATAGGAGAACAAATTTCTGCTTCCACTCTGTCCTCTCTTGTTCTTTCTATTTCTATGACATTCAAAGTCAACCTGTAATCAAAGTTGACTCTACTTTGTGTACTTTATTAATACACGTCTTATGGTCTTATTGTGAAAAGCTCACATTATTACAAAGATATTTGTCTTTGTAATCCTTCATCAAAATGTAATAACCTACTCTGACTCTAAAACGACTTTGCCATTCCTTTTCCTACACTTTTTTTTCTCCATGAATATTCTAACTCAGAAATAAATGGGGTGTGAATGTCATTTCATGTCAATTTCTTTTTACACGTGTGCCATATAAATATAGATTATTTAATGTTCAGAACTGTCCGAGTTCAGGAAACAGGAAATTGCTGCACTTGTACTTCAAGTGCACCTAATTTAATTATTGCCTCTCATTTTTTTCCCCTTGAAATCTGTTCTCATTACCATTAAACTACTTTCAAAGAAACCTTGGTTCATGAAACCAATTAATTTTAAAAAGCTCTCTGCTTAGTTGTCCAGTTATGCAGGATCTTTTCCCAGAATGGCATCCGGTGCATCAGGTCTTGAGATGTGTATTCCTCACTGCAGTGATCTGCAGTCTAGCAAATTACAACTAGCCAGTGGGGTTTAGAGCGAAAGTGTGCAGAGGAGGAAAGGGCACTGTGTGTTGGATCGGTACAGTGGTGTTTCCACAGGCCCTCGGCGGCCCATGAGCTCACTGTGGTTATTACCAGACCAATACAATCAGCCTTCACTCAGTCTGCTCAAATGAGGCTGCAAATGCAATTACAACGCAACCAGCAAGGGGGAGGGTGTTGGGGAGGGTAGCCCTGGCCTTGGCAGACAAGAAATTTAATTAAAACGGAACAGATTTGACTCTCTCTCACTCTGTCTAATTTTATTTCTCAAGGACTTAGATCCAACGAAGAGATGAAGTCAGGCAAGCAGAACTCAAAACCTTGGGTCATTTCTTTCTCTATCCCTCCTGAGTTCTTTCAGCCACATGATTTTGTTGGTTTCAGTGAGAAAATTACCAGGGTTTTATTACACCTCTCCTTTTGGGGGAAAAAAAGACGAAGGTCCAGATCTGAAGACCACCATATGTGAACTGTATGCACGGTTCATCAAACCGCTGACCTTTACGGCACAGGATACACCATCCTGGTGTCAGCACTAATGTCAGCAGATGTCTTACACACACACTACTCCTTAACATTCAGCTGATTCCTGGACCGCACAGCTATACACCTCATGGGTACAGATGCAGTCTCCCAAACTCACACACGGATAGTACGGCGTCTCTGTACAGCCTTGTGTTGTCCTTGTGTTTGCTGTGCACAATCACAATGTGATGTTCTGTCTGCTGACGGAGAGACAGATAGAAAGTCTAAAGTTCTGTCTGTCTGTCATTCTGTCTGTCCTATCTGTCTAACATTCTGTTTGTCTGTCATTCTGTCTGTCCTTCTATCTGTCTAACGCTCTGCTTGTCTGTCTGTCATTCTGTCTGTCCTTCTATCTGTGTAACGTTCTGCTTGTCTGTCTGTCATTCTGTCTGTCCTTTTATCTGTCTAACGTTCTGTCTGTCTGTCATTCTGTCTGTCCTTCTATCTGTCTAATGCTCTGCTTGTCTGTCTGTCATTCTGTCTGTCCTTCTATCTAACGCTCTGCTTGTCTGTCTGTCTGTCATTCTGTCTGTCCTTCTATCTGTCTAACGCTCTGCTTGTCTGTCTGTCATTCTGTCTGTCCTTTTATCTGTCTAATGCTCTGCTTGTCTGTCTGTCATTCTGTCTGTCCTTCTATCTCTCTAACGTTCTGTCTGTCTGTCATTCTGTCTGTCATTCTGTCTGTCATTCTGTCTGTCTAACATTCTGTCTGTCTGTCTGTCTGTCTAACGTTCTGCTTGTCTGTCTGTCATTCTGTCTGTCCTTCTATCTGTCTAACATTCTGTCTGTCCTTCTATCTGTCTAACATTCTGTCTGTCTGTCATTCTGTCTGTCCTTCTATCTGTCTAACATTCCGCTTGTCTCTCTGTCATTCTGTCTGTCCTTCTATCGGTCTAACATTCTTTCTGTCTGTCTGTCATTCTGTCTGTCCTTCTATCTGTCTAACATTCTGTCTGTCTGTCTGTCATTCTGTCTGTCCTTCTATCTGTCTAACATTCTGTCTGTCTGTCTGTCTGTCATTCTGTCTGTCCTTCTATCTGTCTAACATTCTGTCTGTCTGTCATTCTGTCTGTCCTTCTATCTGTCTAACATTCTGTATGTCTGTCTGTCATTCTGTCTGTCATTCTATCGGTCTAACATTCCGCTTGTCTGTCTGTCATTCTGTCTGTCCTTCTATCTGTCTAACATTCTGTCTGTCTGTCTGTCATTCTGTCTGTCCTTCTATCGGTCTAACATTCCGCTTGTCTGTCTGTCATTCTGTCTGTCCTTCTATCAGTCTAACATTCTGCTTGTCTGTCTGTCATTCTGTCTGTCCTTCTATCTGTCTAACATTCTGTCTGTCTGTCTGTCATTCTGTCTGTCCTTCTATCTGTCTAACATTCTGT
Organism: Paracanthobrama guichenoti; assembly: GCA_018749465.1. Lineage (NCBI taxonomy): Eukaryota > Metazoa > Chordata > Actinopteri > Cypriniformes > Gobionidae > Paracanthobrama > Paracanthobrama guichenoti. Next base: position 4,803,680 of record CM031946.1, read on the forward strand.
CTGTCTGTCTGTCATTCTGTCTGTCCTTCTATCTGTCTAACATTCTGTCTGTCTGTCTGTCATTCTGTCTGTCCTTCTATCTGTCTAACATTCTGTCTGTCTGTCTGTCATTCTGTCTGTCCTTCTATCTGTCTAACATTCTGCCTGTCAGTCGATCTAATGTACTGTCTGTCTGCCAGTGATCTACTCTTGTTCTACCAAAACATTTTGTTTAGTTAGTAGTGCTGTTATCTTCAGGATGTATAAAACTGTATAAAAAAGACTGTTTTTCTTTCTCAGAAACATGCACACATGCAGACTGACAGTAAGATTTGCATTAAATCTTTTATAGCAGGTGTGCTGTAGTGATGCGTCTTTGAACTGATATTCTCCATGGAGATTTACATGAGTAAACTGTCTTTCACACAGTCACAGAAGAGCCGCTGAGAGGATGATAGAGTATTACAGTGTGTGTTTGTGTATTTTTGAGTGTGTGATAAAGACAGCTTGTAATTAATTTTGTTTATTGGCTCACCTTGCCTACGTCTAGATGTAGAGCAAACTAATCTGTTTTTATAGCACCAGGCAGTGAGCACACTCACACAGATATATAAGCACACACACACAGACATTTTCAGAGATCATCCTTTCAAAATTTTATGGGCACATCAGAGTAAGGCCTGGGACAGCAACAAACAGCAAGGCTTAGTTAAAATTTAACAGGAACACATGCATTTATACATAAACACAATGTCTGCTAAGTGGAACATGCTAAGCTTGTGAATAAAGAACAGACAAGAGTTTAAAACCAAACAGTAGTTGGAAAAAATAAGACTTTTGTCCCCCCTGTCAGTAGCAGTGTTTCTGTGAGTGACCCTGTTCACACCTTGTCACAGCCTACACACATCTCACATCCGTCCTCCAAATATTTGAGCCACTCAAACCTTTTGCATCCTTGCGCCACCACAGTCTCTTTTGGCTTATCACATTCTGTTTTTATCTCTTTTTGTCACAACTTTTTTTATAGTAGGTAGACGATTTATAGTTATTCTTTAATAGTGTAGATATATATTTCACAATATTACTGTTTTTACTGAATAAGTAAATGCAGCCTTGGTGAGCAGAAGAGACTTCTTTCAAAAACATTTAAAAGTCTTAATGTTTCCAAACTTTTGACTGGTACTGTATATATAGAGCGGATATGTTTTGTATAATATGTACTACATATACTGCAATATGTATTGTAGTGCAGTGCTTTACGTTTTTGTCTTTATTGCTTGTTTACTTATTATTTGTTTGTCTGTTGGGCCCAACAGTCCCGATATGGAAAAACAGGTTAATAAACATTCTAAATAAGATGAATGAAATATTAATTAAAAAGTAAAATGAATGTCTATACTTTAAGGATTAAGGGATAGAAATGTATCATTAGCTTAGAAAAAAAAAAAAAAAAAAAAAAAAAAAAAAAAAAGCAATAGACATCCCCACCATGATAGAAAAACAATTGTGTGTATGTGTTTAATCTGCTTAGTTCCTCCAAGTTTTATTATACTGTGAAGGCGGTTTATGAGCAGTCAGTCTTCTGTAAACAATTATTCATTGACTCTGATTCCCTTTAAACCAAGAGCAACAGCCCATATATTGCAGATGTAGCTTTATAGAAGAGCAAGACCTTTTTTTTTTCTGAATGCTGCTAATGGATTTTTAACACACAAGCTTCTGTCCAAACCTGAACTTACATACACACAGCTGGTGTTGCTCAGAAACCATCTGTGATGTCTACTGTACGCAGGAACAGCAGGTGAATTAGGTTTCTCCAGCCCAACTGTATCCTAAGTCTTTCATCATAGACCGAGAGAGAAAGAGAGACAGGTCTTAATCTCACTATAAAGCTGACCCTCCTATACCGCGGCTTTATTTGTAGCGACTGGGTCCATCTGTGCTTTCTCTCTCTCTGTGTATCTGTCTCTGTGTTGTGAGAGCTAATTTGTCCTTCATCTTCATCTCTAATAGGAAGTCATTTGGGCCACATACGGATTCATTATCCTAACAAGTCTTAGAACAGATGGGCTCACATTACCAGGCTAAAGCATTCACCTTGTGAAAGAAAAGACATTTACAGACTAGAGCATTTACCTTGTAAAAGAAAAGACATTTGCAAAGGGTGGTACCAAATAACAGACAAAACTGTAAAAATATTATGCTGGAAAGGGAAGGGGGAAAAAGAGGGAAAGAACAAGAATAAGGCTAGAAATGTGTTCTGGGTGTATGTGGACCTGTTGAATATAGGGCCCTATTTTAACTTTTTGAGCACATTGTCTGAAACGCACGCAGCAGGTTTTTTTTCTAGTTTAACGACGGAAAAAACGCATGTCCAAAAGGCTTGTACCTAGTCTCTTAATGAGTCATGGGTTTTGGGTGTAACGTGTAATAAACCAATCAGAGTGTCATCTCCCATTCCCTTTAAAAGCCAGTTGCGCTTGCACCATGGCAGATTTGCTATTTAGTCATTGCAAAGACTGAACGCATCTCCAGAGAGGAATCCTTTTATTTTTAATAGGTAAAACTGTTTGTGTGCTGCTGCGTGTCCCAGTGTGTAATAAGCAGAGTGCACACGTGTTGTGCTCCAGCCTATAGACGCATATTACTAACGCGCCCTTTAAATAACAAAAAATACTGCACTGTTGGCTTTAGACCAGGTTTTTGTTGGTCAAGGGCGCAGTAGTTTTCAGTTGCCTCAAAATAGCAACGCACCAACAATGCGCCTGAACACACCTAGTTTTCAGACCAGTACGCACATGGGTGAACAATTGGGCGCGAGTGCATTTGCTATTTAAACAACTGGATGTAAAAATGATAACTGTGTCGGACTGAAACTAGCAAAAACCACTTGCGCGCGCCTGGCGTCACATTGCGCCGGGCCCATAATGTGTGAACTTGCATTGTTGTGGTCAGCTGTTAGTTTATAGAATCACCCCTTGTGGTAACACATATACTGGTGTTGCTTGTGAATTGCTACCTTACACATTTCAGAACTCAACGGCGCACAAAATCAAGTATGTTTCTGGGCTACAGGAGTCTTATTAAGAGAATGAAAGCTGGAGGAGAAAGGGTAGAATGAAAGCAAGTGCCTGGGAGGGAAGGTGAGATGCAGCAGGGAGGTAAAGCATGAAAGAAAGAGGTGTAGATCTTTTTAAGGCCTGTATTGACTCTCCACTCACATAGCTGATAGATTGCTCAGGCAGTAAGAGGTGCTTTGTGATTGAGGCTTATGGTTTGAATGAGGCTTAGAACGGGTAAGAAGCTACACTACAGTGAGAGAGCACTATTAAGAGTATCCCTGCTGTCCAATAACACTTCATGGGTCACAGGTCAAAATCGGATTTTATTAGCATTAGCATTAGCATTGTGCTGACTCAGCCTTTGGTGTTCTCAACAATTAGTGATTGGTTATTTTATTGGTTTCCACTCAAAAGAATAAGGGTTTTACCCAACAATGTTTGATTCCTAATGTTGCCTTCAAGTCACCCCATATGAAAAAATCGAAATATTTTAAATATATTAAACAATATATAAAACATTTATTGCTACTATAGATGTTAACATATAATTGGATATGTTTTAGTTATTTCCTATATATTTCTTAGCTATTTTTTCTGTCTATATTTAAACTGTCCAAATGTATTTAAAAAATAATAATAATTAAATAAATAAATTGGAAATGTTTCCCCCCCATCGTGGAATGTTAAAATGACCGGATTTACGCTCAAAGTATCAATGGCCAATTCTGGATTTTGTTGCGCGTTGACTTTCTCAGTTGAGGGAGTTCATTGTGGTTTCATCCACAGAATTGTGGGTTAAACTAATTGTTATTGATCAAAAAGCTTTTAAAGCATCTCATGAATGTTGGATATAACAATTTAGACAGCATGTGACTTTGTGCACTGTTGATGATAAATAGCAATAAAGCTGTGAAAAGAGACGACAGGCTTGCGTGAAGAAACTGCTTTTTCTATCACTCTCTGTGGCTGCACATGAACTATAAAGCACATCAAGTAAATGTCAATTACACAAGCATTGAGCATGCTTTTGTGCTCTTGTAGCACTTCCTGCTTTTGTTATAAAGTGAAAGAGAGAAACAATCTGAAAGTCCATTTAATTCCAAAGTCATAATGATTTCCAAAATCCTAAGAACTTCCCAGGAGGGCCTGAAGGCAACACTAGTACTGTATAGGAGTTGACCACTTTAGCATCAAGGTTTTGACCGGTCAGTCTCTAGAGATTTACATGTTCGCCCGATAAATGTGTGATGGGCCCATAAACATGACTAGTGTAAGGCTGACGCATCGTGTGATGAATAGCTGGCAGTCAGCACGACTCTTTTGTTGTGGGGTTGTGTCAATAAAAATGGACTCTGTGCGTCAATTCACCAGCTAATCAATCAGCGCCTATAAACCATACTGTCACTTTACTGGTTTTCTCTCTTGCCCTGTTTCTCTCTCTCTTTTATGTCTACTCTCAACATAAATCAAACTTAACGGCCTATAATAATCACAACAAAATGCTTACATACACCATTCCCTTCCTCTACATTTGTAAACACGGCAAAGCTAGCGTAAATGCTAATGCTTGTGCGATAAGATTCCCCCGTTGTTTTGAGGAAAACAAATGACAACAGCGGAGTATATGTAGTCATCATCAGGCTGATTTATTCTTATACAGAAACATGAAATTGGAGATAAAAACCGGAATGGGATGAGGGTGTTGAGGACAGTTGGGAAATCAGAGTCAGTCTCTGTGGCTATGATAGGAAGTCTTGTTTTTCAACCACTAGAAGGTTATTTCGCTGTACTCGGGTTTCGGATTTATTCTAACCGTCCCAGCTAGTTAATATGAAGTCGGGCTGAAGATAAGGGTGTACTTTATTCTAAGTACATTCATGCTCATCTTCCTCTCCCGTCCTAGGAGGAGCTGAAGTGTTTTGCTGGAAATGGCACCTGGTTACCATAGTAGCGGCGACTGAGGGGATATTCCTCAAAGGGTTTGAGAAATGAGGTCTGTGTCATTTATTTGTAATCTCCACAGTCTTTTGTTAACGTGTGAATGTTTAATGGCCAATGGAGGACCTGTCGTCTGTTTTGAATGTGGAACATGGAGAATTGTGTGCACGGCAAACAGCCCACGGCCCACTTTACTCAATGCTAAAGGTTCTTTATTGTATGTTCTTTTGGTTTTGAGAGCCCACCCTTATGGGCCCACAGATGAGAAAGCTCTCCAACTCTTGAATTATATATCAGGTTTTGTGTATATAAACCAGTATTGGGGAATAACTAAAAGTAGCAACACTAATACAGTTTTTCAGTAGCTTCACAGTAGTAGACAACTGTTTTTTAAGTCTGTGCAGACTTTTTCAATGGCTTTTTTCCAAGTAGTGGTGTAGTCTCTTCATATGAAGCATTAAAAAAACAGATTCATTCTATGAATCAGTTTGTTCAGATGGTTTGAGTAAATTCACTTAAAAAAATGATTCACTGATTTGTGTTTTCACCTGTTCGTTAACGGTTTTCGCCTATACCAACTGAGACTGAGAAACACCCCTTTCTCTCGACAATTGTTAATTCACATTTTTCTTGTGCTTTTTACATTTTTGCCGGTAAGCCTCTGGGACTAATTCAAACGCACAAAGGATAGCTGCCTTCACGGTTTCATACTGTAAACTCTCCGCTAAGGAAAGTGTGGAAAAAAACTTCCAAAGCTTTCCCTGACAGCCGACACTACAATAATTATGGCCATACATCTTTTGGCCATCCTAACGAGATCGGTTATCCTTTCAAAAACCCCAGAATAGCTGTCCATTTCCGACACTCTGAACAATGGCACTAACAGGAGATTTTTACTCACATCAAATGCAGCAGATGATGTAGTAGGCCTACCTTGAACTGCAGTGACTTTACTCGCTGAATCGGAAGTGAAGTGGCCAGCAGGGACAGGTGCGAGCTTCCTCTCCTCCATCTCTAACCGGCACATCTTCACTTCTTTATCAGCATCTATTTCCAGCCTATGGATCTTGAGCCACAGATCAAATTCGGCCTGGCGTGCTTACGCTCTTTCCTCGTACAGAGTCGGACGAGACGAAATTTCAGTTGCGACTCCACTTTCGATCCCGGCATAACCGGAGAAAATTACTCAAAGGGTGGCAAGACTGCTCGGGCTTCGACCTCCGTCTCCACCCCAGCGAGTTTCACCTCTTCCTCAGCCTTTGTACTTTCATAAATGTACTTCCGTCAGAGCCAAGACACTCATCTCCACTAATCAATTAAACAAGAAATTTTAATTTTCCTCTTTAACGATTGCCTCACAGAAATTCTGAAATGGTCAACTCTGGCAATTAGGTCATCTTTCCGACATCTCTCAAACAATTCAAACGAGGGATTCTCAATATAGTCTTGTGCGTACGAAGCCATAATGAGATTTACGAGCAAACTATAGTAAATAATATATTCCTAAGCTCTTCACTAATGCACTACCCAATAATTTGAACCAGCACCAATAAGGTGAATAAGGATTCTCTCTTCCTTTCCCCTAAAAAAAAGGAAAAGATAGAGATCCTGGACCAGCCCGCACATTTACAGTGGTGTAAAAAAGTGTTTGCCCCCTTGTTAAATATGATAAAAAATAAATCTGCATTGTTAATCCTTTTGATATATATTTATATATTTTTTTAAAACCTTTCATTGAAGTAAAAGAATTGAAAGTGGGAGGGAAACCACATTATGAAATAAATGTTTTTCTCCAAAACACGTCGCCCCCTTTTATTAAATACTTTTTCACCCCCTTTTTCCAAGATAACAGCTCTGAGTCTTCTCCTGTAATGCCTGATCAGTTTGGAGAACACCTGACAAGAGATCAGAGATCATTCCTCCATACAAAATCACTCCAGATGCTGGAAGATGGAGATGGAAAGAGTATTTAATTAAAGGGGGCAAAGAATTGTTCCCAACGTGTTTTGCAGAAAAACATTTATTTCATAATGTGATTTCCCCCCATTTTCAATTCTTTTACTTCAATGAAAGGTTAGATTTTTGCTCATTTAAAAAAAAAAAAATGTTTACAGCCATCTTTGATCATACATTGCAAACACTTTTTCACCCCACTGTATGTTACATCCCAAAGATGGCTAAGGGCATGAGGGAACACAACATAAAATAAATAGAATCCATGGATCTTTTAACCCTGGCAGACGTTATCACCTGCGCTGGTGCAAAAAGAGCACAAGAGCAAATGAAGTTTAAATGAAGAAAACGGGGTCATTTGTTCACAATAACATACTCAATTAAGAGGGAAAATCAACACAGGAGGAAAAAAAAAAACACAGAAGCCGATACCAGCAGGGCTAATCAAAGAAAATTCCCCACTAAACTACTTAACACAATAAAATAAAAATGAGAAAAATAACATTTTTTGCATCCAAGACCCCCTACATAATCTATACTACAAACTCAAGACATACAAGGATGGCACCCGCTCCTTACCTAGTGTGTTAACAACGCGCTTCCCTAGGTGTTGCAAAATGGAAGACACGTGACATTCTCTCCTGTTCCATACTCCCTGGTTGGGATAAAATATTGAAAAACAAATAAATAAATCCAATGAAAGAAAATAAAGATTCAATGTATGAAAATAAATAATGCAAGGACAAACCACTACCAAAAAAAAAATTAAAAAAAATAAAAAGATGAATTAGCTCACCAACAGAAATCATACTCTCAAGGAGCAAACAAAAAGTAAACGAGAACAAAAATCCAAAACACGCAAAAAAGACAATGTGTGGCAAAACAAAAGAGCCTGCTCCCTGCTCCCTGCTCCCTGCTCCCTGCTCCCTGCTCCCTGCTCCCTGCTCCCTGCTGCCGTTTCCGGTTTGTGTCTGCCAGAAACAAGTTTATACAGTTTTAGATCCAGTTTATCACCAAGATGCCCATTCAGGTGTCAGCGACCATAGTGATGACTTACAGCATTACCAGCCAATAGTATCGCCCTGAGAAGTGATAGCAGAGAAAATGAAAGGAAAGGAAAACCAACAGCCATACACCAAATCCCTCTGAGCACGTAACAGTAACATTTCAGATCTTATTTATAGCAAAATAGTTAGTTATATGATGCTGATCTTTACTGCTATATATATATATATATATATATATATATATATATATATATATATATATATATATATATGTGTGTATACAAATATATACACAGACACAAAAATATACAAGAATATATTTACATACGTTTACGTTAGATGCAAATAATCGTGATTAATCGATTTGCTGTCAGTCAATTAAAAGAAACAACGAAATTAATCGCAATTAATCACAGCTAACAAGTTTTTCATATAATTTCATATTGTTGTAATTTCACGTTTAACCTCCAAATTAATGTAGAAACAACATAAAGACAGTAGCCTTTCATTTAAATATTTGTTTAATGGCATATTCTTATGAAAGAAGGCCAGTATCACCGATACCAATACTAACCAATGCAATTTTTTCCTCAATTTTAGCCATTATAGCCATTCATTAGGCTTTAGAAAATATTACAACTTTTAATTTAAGTGAACTTAAAACAATCTTCACATAAACCCATTATAACAGCTAAATGCCACATTTACCTGTGTCCTTCAATATATAAGGGCTCAATTTGAGTGTATTACCCATGTAAAAGTGCTTAAGGTTTTCAGGTAGGTCTAACAGGTAGGTTAATTATATACATTTTATTTTATTGTATATCATTTTATTGTACAAAAACAAATGTAATTTAGTCAGAGAAACATTTATCTGATAATTACATCATCATATACAGGCAAATGTATATGAGTGAAAGCATGCAGGAGACCCCAGAGATCAGTGTAGAATTTAGCTTGATAAGAGATTGGGGGTTTATAAATGCGCACATAAATTCAAGACCACAATCTGGCCGCTGAAAGCGTCTGTATGAGTGTGTTTGAAAATAGCTGCTGGGGCAATTTGTCGAGCCGTGTGCGTCCCCTGGAGTGGAGGTGGAAATGAGTGGCGAGTGAAGAGAGATCTGTTCAGGTCTCCCACCGAGTGAACCGACCTCCAGTGCACATCTTTGACACAAACACAATGTAATCCATGGAAATAAATAGAGAGGGACCAGAAACGCAGAGAATAAAAGAACAGTGAAGAATGGAGTGCTTCTGGAGGAGATCTTCACTACTTCCTGACTTTGATGCTTCGTACCACTGTAGTTCCTCACCTCATGAATATTAATAAAAAAAAGACGCTTCTTCACCATAGGTGCATTTCTCTTCTTTTCTTCTGGCTCCACCTCTTCAGATCTCTTTGTGTAGACATGATAAAAGACAGGCTTGTCTTTTGGGAACGATTTGCCATCTCATTCCCTCCACAGCCAAAGTAAAAAAGTGAAGTCCCTTTCACATAAACTTTTAAAGTTAAGTCATTTTTATTGAATGAGGGTTGAATTAGTTTGAACTTTGATTGTTTGACACTTCACTCATTAAAAACATTGTGAAAGGTAAGATAAAATGGAAGTAGTGACATATTTTCTTCAGTATGATCTACATCGGAGTATAATGGGAATGTTGGACAGGGGCTTGGTTCAATGCATTGATTGTTGATTGGATTTTGAGATTTGTTGTTTTAACTGGAAGTTTCACATGGTCAAAAAAAAAATATACATAAGCATGCACAGATAAACTGTTCACAGTAATATATACAACATATGGAGCCCCTCATGGTGATCATTAAAAAAAAATGAGATGGGCACTTGTAAAAATGTTGCATTCCCCCGAGAAACTGTTACGATAGAAATAATACAAGGTGGGAGGAAAAGCTATATTTCAGTGTTTTTGCGAGTGAACATAAAATTTCTCAGTGGAGTGCAACACTTTTTTTTCCATCATAATGTCCCTTAGGTGCTCCAAAATAATATGCATTTCGAAAAAAAGGTACATTTTAATTTCATTTTGACTTTAAAGATGAAAAACGGAAAAGACGTAGACGTACAGCGAAGGGCGAAATAGTAGGAGAACAATATGACAGTATAAAGATTTTTTTTTCCTGCAAGAACTTCCTGTCTCACGTCATCTCTCCCTCTGACGGGCGTTGGCCAGTGTTATTGCGATACCCTGTGACGCTGCAGGCTTTGGAACAGCTGTGGAGCTGGCAGGCTTTTTGGGTTGAGTCCTGCTACTGTTTCGTGAAAACTGCATCAGACAGTGCGTAGGCGTTCCTGTCTACTCTCCTCCTCTCTTCTCTAACTCTTCTTAGCTATTCCCTTTCTATTCCTAAAGAGGACCAGATGCAAAGAAACAAGCCAGCTTTCATCATTGCCTCTCAAAAAAGCCTTTCATCCCGGTATGACTGTGTGTGCGTGTAATGGAGAGAGCAACATGCTAGATGTTTCTGAGACATTTCCATCAAGATTTCAATTGTCATCATCACCGCTGTTACTTACGGAACATTTTGGATGAGAGAGACGTCTACAATCATCTCTTACATTTCAGAAGGACAATTTTCATTATTCTGAAAGTGCTTACTGTCTTCGCACACACACACACATACACACATCTGCAATCGAGAGCTACTCAGAACTCTTCCTGTTGCCACAAAATACCTGCTTTGCCTAAAAGCATTGCAGGTAATTTCTGTTATTGTCTCTCACTTGCTATTTCTCGCTTTCTGTCTCTCTTTCTCCCTGTTTATCTCTCTGTTCTTGTTTTTCTGTGAGTGCAGAAAGCTTGTTGAGATTGCAGGAGTATGTCTGCTGAAGCAGAGATGAAGGCTGATCAGTCCACGGGTGCATTACCGGTAAAATAACGGGTTTGATGAAAGGTTCTGGACCGGGCCCCACTGTCTTTGGTGTAAGGGTCTCTGAGGGTCTTTGCTTTGGGTTTCATCGTCTTGCTGGAGAGTGGAAACAGCAGGAAGAAGTATTTCACTCCAGAAGGAATGCCTAAGCAAAGAGATTAAACCAATTCATCTAGAATGCGTTGACGTTGATTCACAGAAATGAGGAGAATGGTGGCTATGGGGCATCATGCCGTTTGTAAATGTGCTTTCTGTACTTTTTTTTGTTGGAAATATATATATATATATATATATATATATATATATATATATATATATATATATATATATATATATATATATATATTTTATTTTATTTTTTTCTTCTTTTTTCTGAAGTTAATTGTATTTCTGTAATTGCAGACTACATTTTGGCTTTGCAACACTGTGGGTTTTGAATGCAAATGTGTGTTTCTGTGCCAAATTTTCCCCTATGGACCTGAAATCACCTACTTGGGGCTTATAACACCTACTCAAAGCACCCTGAAAGCAATGTTTCATCTCTCTTGTTGTTATAGTTTCAGTTAGAGAGCACTATGTTATTGATTTCTTTGCCTGTTCTCCATTGGGGCCTTGGGAACCCATGTAAGAATTTTATGATTTTATGTCTATTCTGATTATCCTAAGAGGATAGAAATCACCTAGACACTTATGCTTATGGCTTGGCCAGTAAAGACCCACACTGGAAACATTGGAAACTGCATAGTAACACGTTAAAAAACACTCTGGATGCCTTAGTAACACCATAGCAATACCCTGGAGTGATGAAGGGTTTCACACGATTTTTCTACTTATTTTTTACAGAAAAAGTCAAATCTAGTTCTCTTGTGTTGCAATATATTATAACTATAGGTTCAGTTAGAGTGCCCCTGTCATCTCTTCTTTTGCCTGTTTACCATTGGGACCTTGGGAGCCCATGAAAGACTAAAGGGAATGAATTATATTCTGACCTATCTGTCTTCCTCCTCTCTCTTGATGCTAGAAGAAAGCATAAAGTTTGAGTTGTGGAGGGTTCTGCGATGGCGCTCTGGAGAGCTGAGCTGGCCTGATTCAGACACGCCACCCAGGGATCATAAATCTGCTCCTCGAGTCAGTGCAGCGATCGGCTCGTAGGCCCCTTTAGTCTCTCCCACTGTGTAGATGTGCTGGAAGTAGAGACGGAAAGCAGGTTTATTGCCTGCCTTATGGAGATTAGCTCCATCCCAAATGAGTCACTTATCCTATGCCTGACACTTTAGTGAAGATAAGCAGTCTGTCTAGGGGACAGCAGCATTTGCACACTTTGATTTCATGGTTGCACTGCAGAGAAAAATGGTCACAAATTCTTAACAGTGTTTAAAGACTCCTCAGTGAAATGCTCTATTGTTGTGCAGTGTTTATTGTTTGTCACAATCTTTGACTAATTGAATTTTGTGCAAATACTCACAACACAACCAAATACAGAAATGCACTGCAAATACTCACAACACAACCAAATACAGAAATGCACTGCAAATACTCGCAATGCATCCAAATACAGAAACGCACTGCAAATACTCACAATGCATCCAAAAACAGAAATGCTCTGCAAATACTTACAATGCATCCAAATACAGACATGCTCTGCAAATACTCACAATGCATCCAAATACAGAAACACACTGCAAATACTCACAATGCAAGCAAATACAGAAATGCTCTGCAAATACTCACAATGCATCCAAATATAGAAACACACTGCAAATACTCACAATGCAACCAAATACAGAAATGCTCTGCAAATACTCACAATGCATCCAAATACAGAAACACACTGCAAATACTCACAATGCATCCAAATACAGAAATGCACTGCAAATACTCAGAATGCATCCAAATACAGAAATGCTCTGCAAATACTCACAATGCATCCAAATACAGAAATGCGCTGCAAAAACTCACAATGCATTCAAATACAGAAACCAAATACTCACAACACAACCAAATACAGAAACACGCTGAAATACTCACAACGCAACCAAATACAGAAACGCCCTGCAAATACTCACAATGCATCCAAATACAGAAATGCTCTGCAAATACTTACAATGCATCCAAATACAGAAATGCTCTGCAAATACTCACAATGCAACCAAATACAGAAATGCTCTGCAAATACTCACAATGCATCCAAATACAGAAATGCTCTGCAAATACTCACAATGCATCCAAATACAGAAATGCGCTGCAAATACTCACAATGCATTCAAATACAGAAACCAAATACTCACAACACAACCAAATACAGAAACACGCTGAAATACTCACAATGCAACCAAATACAGAAACTTGCTGCAAATACTCACAATGCATCTAAATACAGAAACATGCTGCAAATACTCACAATGCATCAAATACAAAAACATCCTGCAAATACTCACAATGCATCAAATACAAAAACACGCTGCAAATACTCACAATGCATTCAAATACAGAAACCAAATACTCACAACGCAACCAAATACAGAAACATGCTGCAGATACTCACAATGCAACCAAATACAGAAACATGCTGCAGATACTCACAATGCAACCAAATACAGGAACACGCTGAACATATTCACAACACAACCAAATACAGAAACGCCCTGCAAATACTCACAATGCAACCAATTACAGAAACAATCTGCAAATACTCACAACGCTATCGAATACAGAAACACGCTGCAGATACTCACAATGCATCCAAATACAGAAACACGCTGCAAATACTCACAACACAACCAAATACAGAAACACGCTACAAATACTCACAACACAACCAAATACAGAAACACGCTGCAAATACTCACAACGTAACCAAATACAGAAGCACGCTGCAAATACTCACAACGCCAGCAAATATAAAAACACACGGCAAATACAGAAATGTGCTGCAAATGCCTACAACTCAACCAGATACAGAAACACGCTGCAATTACTTACAATGCAACAAAAATACAGAAATGCACTGCAAATACTCACAACACAACCAAATACAGAAACACACGGCAAATACTGAAACGCACTAATGATTGTGATTGTATGTGCGTTGTGAGCGTTGTGAAAGAGATCTTACGCATTTTATAAGATCTCTTTCATTTTGTTAAAATTATTCACATTTTCACAGATTCTGCAAGCATTTCACACTTTTTCTTGCAACTGTATTTGCAGCACATTTCTGTGTTTGTTTCATTGTGAATATTTGCAGCACATTTCTGTATTTGGTTGCATTGTGAGTACATGCGACACGTGTTGTCAAACTGATGTTTTCTTAATTTGCTGGCGTTTTTTCTATTTGCATGTTTTCTTTAGTTGCAGCGCGTTGAGCTCTCTCAGCCACCAATATGCACATAATGTAGCCTATGTGTGTGAATATGTATATGTGTAAATAATATATATTTTATATATATTTTGCTAAATACCTCTTAAACAACTTTACTTTTCGGATGACATCATCAAGTTTTCAGCATCTCCATACTGATGTGCTACACCTACTTTTTCACCATCCAATCAATTACCAAAGAATAAAGTCCTACATTTTAGATACAATTATATTGAATATCTTGAAATACATTAATTATGTAAGTAAAGCAGGTTGCAGACACTATTTCAGTCATTTATTCAAGATTCAAGAGTTTTATTTGTCACTCTTGAATCTTGAATCTTAGATAAATGACTGAAATAGTGTAAGTGCCATTGTCACCACTCAGTCTGTTGAGGAAAAGGTGTAAACAAACAGACTCTGTAAACAGCTTGATAAATAGTAACACTCAAGTTATCTCTTGTATGGACAAATAAAAAAGTTACCCACTCTTGGGAAATGAAATGCACACGCACACACAGGTGGAAAATCCTAACCCCTCGCTTCCCCCCCAGGAACCCAACCCTTACACTTTTCTCCAAGCCTCTCAGTAAATGAAAAGACTCTTTCTCTCTGCTCAGCACTGATGGAGAGATACGCTTGTCGCTGCAGACCAGGATATAAACTGGCAATCCTCGCTCGCGCTCATCACTTTAAAACCTATGAAAATGGAGGATCAGAGCTAATCTCCTCCACCCCCTAATAGTGCTGCATTTGATTGGATAATCTGTCAAGCAGCAGATAAGCTCAGCTCTTTCTCTGACTGAGGGAAGAGGATGTGAGACAGCTCATAATTCCGACCCGGAGCTAAAAAGTCACTCCTTTCTCCTCAACTCTTCCACGCCACACTGGCTTATTTCCCTTGGTGTCATGGGTTATGGCTTACAGATCCATAAAATTAGCATATATGATTTGTTTTTGTCTCATAGTTTTTGTGTAAACCATAACATATGAATTGCACAAACCAAGTGGCATTAAACAAAAAATGCACGAGCACGCTTTTCGAGCCCAGCATTTCACAAAAATTCGTTTTGATGCTATTTGAAAGTTGTTACATTTACTCTCCCTCATGGCAATTTTGAATGATAAGATATTTTGAAGAATATTTCAACTGTTTTATCTCTACAACCTAATTGACATTAGTTGTATGGACACACACATAACAAAAAATCAAAAAAATCTTCCTTTGTGTTCCACAGAAGAAAGTCATACGAGTTTGGAATGACATGAGGGTGAGTAAATTATGACAATTTTTGATTTATCCCTTTTGGTGTTCAAATATTCTTGGGACATTTGTACATGCATTGATGTATGTGCATTTCTCGATCTCTCCCGCTTTCCTAATCCTGTCAGGTTGGCCTTGTTAGTGTGGCTTCTGTCTGAGCAATCAGGGCTTATTGTTGGAACTGACTGAACGTGAGCACCTGCTCTTAACCTGGCTGGGATATAAATGAGGGATTACCATAGCTTCTGTTCTCCTGATATCCCCAGTTGTGTCTTTCAAGGAAGGCCCACTCTGCTCTCGCATGAGGAGTGAAACCCACCTGCTCGCTGTCTGCTCTGGTTTTTTGGCTCCTGGCCAGTCAGTCATGTCGGGAGAACTGGAGCTATGTGCTAACGTCTCCCCGACAGATTCTCCCACAGAAGCTCATTTGGGGTTTGCTCATGCAGAGGCAGGACAGGAAGTGTTGGAGAAAAGAAAGATGGAAGAGACGGAGAAAAGCAGATTTTGCAGAAAAAGAAAGGGACCTGAATGAATGAACAAACAAATGAAAGAAAATGAACAAATAAATGACAATGAATGAATCAATGGAAGAGTACAAATTAGCACATTTTAAAATATTCAATATATTATTTATTTTAAACAATAAATTGTTTATTATTGTTATTAAATATTCAGTAGTAGAATGCATGTTGTATAATAATATTAAAAGCAAACAACAAAAAAGAATACATTAAAAGAGAACAATTTTGCATATTTTAAAATATGAAATACATTATTTAATTCAATTATTTTATGAGTTGATTTTTACTATTATTATTAGTTATGTTAATATATGATTGCATATACAGTAATAAAATACATGTTGTATATTATTAATAATAATAATATAGAATAAACAAACAAGAATTAATGAATCAATGAAAGAGAACTAATTATTGTATTTAAAAAATTAATATATTATTTATTTTAATTTAGTTGTTAATTTATTAAAAATAAAATAAAATAATGATTATATTATATTAATATTATATTATTGTATTTAATAATAATTAAATATTAATACAATTTTATTAAATATTAATTGTATTAATATATTACATTTAATTAAATTAAATGTATATTTTTTAAAATTTTATATATTTATTATAATAATTATTTTATTATATAAAAATAATAACTTTATTATTATTATTATTATTATTATTATTATTATTATTATTTAAAAAAGTAAATGACAGAAAACACTTATTTGGTGATGTTTTTCAAGGAGACCCTGCAAAGGATCTTTTGTGTTTTTTGGGTTGAATTCATTTTAGACTTTTTATCAAGCGATGTTCCTGTGGACTTTTTACTGGAGCCACTGAACGAGCGTTGTAATTGAACACAGGAGGAAGAAATGTAGCATGTCATCCAAATGACAAAATTTACATGAAATATCCCCTCAACTCTAACTGACCCTTGGATCATATCTGTCATCGTGCTGATCAAAGTCATAATGGCACAGTGTTCATAGTTAGTTCACTAATTAGGCTGTATAAATTATCTGTCATTATTCCATCCCTTTCAATTTGCATTAACATGCAGAACACACTTGTTCGGTGACCCTGCACTTGTCCTATCGTTCTCCTCACTGCCCTGCTCTTGTTCTAGTTTTTTTTCCAGTAGACCTTAGTCAGAGTTGACGCCATTTAATTTGATATGAATGAAAATGAGGATATAAGTGCAGACTGATGAATTTACTGCATTGTTTTAAAATCTTGGATAATATTTAATTTTCATAACTCGTTTTGTGCCTCCAGAAAAATTAGAAATTGTGTTTACTCTGAGATCATATATTTGATAATATTTTGTGTGTTATTTCTGTCCTCAGATTCAGACGCCCCTGCTTCGGTTGTGTAGTTTTGGTACGAACAGTGTACTTGAGCCAACTTCTCACACAGAGGCTGACTTGTATTTCTGCCCATGTACTTCCTCTCCGTCTGTGCTGTATCTTATTTTGTGTACTTGTGTGGGAGTTTAAAGGTGTCAACAAGCTATCAGGCGCCCTGCTTTAACAACCTCAATCAGATGCTTCACCAGCTATATCTGTGAAGTCTCCATTTCTCAGTGTGTTTAGCTGTCTAGCAATGTAGACGCGAGCCACGCTAAATTTCACATTTGATGCAAGTTCAACAATTATCTGTAATCTCTCTTTCGCTCAGGCCAGAAAGCACTTATCTCAGTTGAAGTCTGTTTCGGTTCAATTAGAGTGCAGCAAACAGTATTGAACTCTTGACTGCATTACCCTTGATCTAGATAAGTGCCAAGCATGAAACAAAACGACACCCACTGTCTTTATCAGCCTGGGATGAGGCAGGCGGTAAAGGGACCCGTGGAGACCAATGGAAAAACACATTAGCTTAGTATCTGACGCTTTACAAGAGTGTTAAAGCAGCACGAGATAAACTTTGATTGTATTCATTTATGTAATAAATGTCTATGGTCTTATTGTGCATGGTTACAAAGAAAATCAAGAGCAAATAATATTAACCAGTTTTTTTGCACGGCACTGGAAGGCTTGATTCTGATTGGTCAATCACAGCACTTTGCAGCAATATATTTGTACAGTGACCAATGAGAAGTATAACTGACTGCTATCCTTTGAACCAGTTTTAATTTGTTTAAATTCCATTCATAATAATTATATTAAATTAAATAATAAATTCAGCTCAAATCATGTGACATTGTGCTGGTTTCATGTCTCTCATAACATTCCATGGTCTCTTTCTTCTCCTAAATAAAGAGTAAAATAAAATAAAATAATACAATTAAGAAATAATAAATTCCGTAAAGTAATTAAAAGTGGGCGGGGAATCACATTATGAAATAAATGTTTTTTTCCAAAACACGGTGGCCATAATTATTGGCACCCTTTTATTAAATACTTTATACTCTATACTCTTTTGCCAAGATAACAGCTCCGAGTCTTCTCCTGTAATGGCTGATGAGTTTGGAGAACACCTAACAAGAGATCAGAGATCATTCCTCCATACAGAATCTCTCCAGATCCTTCAGATTCCCAGCTCTTCTCTTCAGTTCACCCCACTCATCTTCTATAGTGTTCAGGTCAGGGACTGGGATGGTCATGGCAGAAGCTTCATTTGGTGCTCAGTGACACATTTGTGTGTTGATTTTCATGTTTGTTTTGGATCGTTGTCCTGATGGAAGATCAAACCACGGCCCATTATATGATTTCTAACAGAGGCTGTCAGGTTTATATTTTTTATCTGTTGATATTTGATAGAATCCATGATGCCATGTGTCTGAACAAGATGTCCAGGACCTCCAGCAAAAAAAAATAGGCCCACAACATTAAAGAGCCAGTAGTATATTTAACCATGGACATGGGGTACTTTTTATCCCTGTTTGCACCAAACACATCTGGTGGGTTTGCTGCCAAAAAGCTCTTTTTATAGTTTCATCTGACCACAGAACCCAGTCCCGATGGAATTTCCAGTCATGTCTGACAACTGAATGTCCTGGAGTTTGTTTCTGGATGAACAAGAAGGATTTTCCTTGAAACCCTCCCAAACAACATGTGGTGATGTAGGGGTTGTTTGATGTTTTTTTTTTTGTGTTGTTTTTTTTTTTTTTTTTGCCTTTCTGAGCCCAAGACTCAACTAATCTCTACGATTCTCCATCTGTGACCCTTGGAGAGTCTTTGTCCACTTAAACTCTCCTCCTCTCTGTGCATTAAGACAATACAGACACACGTCCTCTTCCAGGCAGATTCCTAACACCTTTAATTGGACTGGAACTTCTTAATTATTGCCCTGATGGTGGAAATGGGGATTTTCAATGCTTTAGCTATTTTGCTAAATTTTGTGAAGCTCAACAATCTTTTGCTGCACATCAGAACTACATTCTTTGGTTTTACTCATTGTGATGAATGATTAAGGGAATTTGGCCTTTGTGTTTCCTCATATTTATACTCCTGTGGAACAAGACGCCATAGCTAGACAGTTTCATGTTCCTAGTCACCCTGGTGTGCTAAAAAATGTAAATATTAATGTGAATATACTTCAGAGATATTTTACTCATAAAAAATTCTAGGGGTGCCACTAATTATGTCCAACGTGTTTTGGAGAAAAACATTTATTTCATAATGTGATTTTCCTCCGGCGTTCCATTCTTTTACTTCAATGAAAGGCTAGGGTTTTGTGAATTTTTTGAATGAAAGATCAAAAGGATAAACAACGCAGATTTATTTTTACAGCCATCTTTGATATTATATTCACCTGGGGTGCCAATCATTTTGACCACCACTGTATATGTGTGTGTGTGTGTGTGTGTGTGTGTGTGTGTGTGTGTGTGTGTGTGTGTGTGTGTGTGTGTGTGTGTGTGTGTGTGTGTGTGTGTGTGTGTGTGTGTGTGTGTGTGTGTGTGTGTGTGTATATATATATATATATATATATATATATATATATATATATATATATATATATAAAATTAATAAATACAAATAACAAACAAATAAATAAATAAATAATAATAAAATAAAATAATAAACTCTTTCTTCTCATAAATAAAACGTTATATATATATATATATATATATATATATATATATATATATATATATATATATATATATATATATATATATATATATATATATATATATATATATTGATAGATTGATTAGATTGATAATCTTAGCACAGAATTTAAGTATTTTAACATTTTTGACATTAGACATATTTCAACATTTTTATTTAATTTAAATATTTTTTTTGTTGTAATAACAAAATGTATATATGTGCATTAATACACACATATATACATTTTGTTATTACAACAAAAAAATGTTGAAATATGTCTAATGTCAAAAATGTTAAAATACTTAAATTCTGTGCTAAGATTATCAATCTAATCAATCTATCAATCAAATCAAAACTACAATATATGGCCAAAAATACATGGATACCTATCACACCTATATGTGCTCAGTGAACATTAATTTTAATTTAATTATTTTAATTCTCTAGAGTGTCACATAATATATGCCAAAGCATTAAGGTTTGATCTTCCCTGGAATTAAGGGGCCTATTCAAACACTTTAATTAGCAGGAAGTGTCCATATACTTTTGGCTTTGTAGTGTATCTCAATAGTCTGTGCCATTACAGGATTAAATCATAGCCTACATTAAGCTTTCACTATCCTGACCGACGATGTCCTTCACTCACAATTATCATGTGATCTCTGGTGGACTTGTAAATTATTCAACACTTCATGTACTAAGCCGCACTCGTTTACTTCTGGTAATAACATGCAGTGAAAATTGTTTTCTTAGCTTTCTCTCTCTCTCTCTGTGTGTGTGTGTGTGCATGTGCATGTTCTATATTTTATGCATTGTCCTTTCACTGTTCAGCTTTAATGAACATTTAGGTCTTTATAAATGTTACACAAGCCCTTTCCCCTGCGCCTTTTAATATTCGTTGTTTGTGTGTGTATATCGCAGTGTATGTTTGTGTGCATTTGCCCGTGCGTTATTATTCATATTCATCTTCTACACTAATCTCCCCTTCGCTGAAAACCCTCTATATTAAGTTTTCCGTGCCCAGCGGGCTGTTTAAAACCAAGAAAGGGAAAATAAAGAGGTAGTGTGTTAAATATTAGTCTGCTTGAACAATATATGCTTGACATGTTTACTTGAAGAACAAAAAAAAGAGGAAACGCTATTCCAGTGCAACCCAGTCAGCCAATTACAAGTGAAATTCCCTAGAGAAAGAGCAGTTAGCTTGAATTTACCTTCTTTTCGCTTGATTGCGCCATCTAGATATGTGAAATTATGTCTTTCCAGAGCTGCTCGGGGGTAAAGATAGATTGCATATTCTCATTTAGAGGAACAGAGGGAGAGAGTGAGAATAAGATTTATATCCCTGCACATGGGAGAAGGTTTTTTCATGCATTGATCCTCAGCACTGAGAGATTCTAAACAACAGTTGGCGCTGAATTCATATCATCCCGCCTCAGTTTGAGCTGTAATGACCAAATTAGAATTATATTGAACTAAGACACCGACATAAAACATTTTCTTTTTCATAATATCAATACACTGATATTGTGTAATGTGCTCCCTTTGATGGTGTATGAATGGAGGATTAGCATGGAGAGGTCAGATTTGCATGGATTCATGGATTTGTTTGAGTCATCACTCAAACTTTTTAACACAATGTGCTCCCTCAGAAAGGTTCACAAAACTACAGTTTTTTTAAAAAAAATAGTTACATATTTAGGTATCTACTGCTGTTTATCACAATGTTGTCAAATTATATTTTATTTTCACTCGCCTTCATGTCATTCCAAATAAATATGCTCTTATTTTTGTATGGATTTTTTTTTAATCACAAAATTAGACATTTTTAAAGTATTCTTGTGTAAAGTGTATATACACTCACCTAAAGGATTATTAGGAACACCATACTAATACTGTGTTTGACCCCCTTTCGCCTTCAGAACTGCCTTAATTCTACGTGGCATTGATTCAACAAGGTGCTGAAAGCATTCTTTAGAAATGTTGGCCCATATTGATAGGATAGCATCTTGCAGTTGATGGAGATTTGTGGGATGCACATCCAGGGCACGAAGCATTTTAGTACAGTGAACTCATTGTCATGTTCAAGAAACCAATTTGAAATGATTCGAGCTTTGTGACATGGTGCATTATCCTGCTGGAAGTAGCCATCAGAGAATGGGTACATGATGGTCATAAAGGGATGGACATGGTCAGAGACAATGCTCAGGTAGGTCGTGACATTTAAAGATGCCCAATTGGCACTAAGGGGCCTAAAGTGTGCCAAGAAAACATCCCCCACACCATTACACCACCACCACCAGCCTGCACAGTGGTAACAAGGCATGATGGATCCATGTTCTCATTCTGTTTACGCCAAATTCCGACTCTACCATCTGAATGTCTCAACAGAAATGAGACTCATCATACCAGGCAACATTTTTCCAGTCTTGAACTGTCCAATTTTGGTGAGCTTGTGCAAATTGTAGCCTCTTTTTCCTATTTGTAGTGGAGATGAGTGGTACCCGGTAGGGTCTTCTGCTGTTGTAGCCCATCCGCCTCAAGGTTGTGGGTGTTGTGGCTTCACAAATGCTTTGCTGCATACCTCGGTTGTAACGAGTGGTTATTTCAGTCAAAGTTGCTCTTCTATCAGCTTGAATCAGTCGGCCCATTCTCCTCTGACCTCTACAAGGCATTTTCGCCCACAGGACTGCCTCATACTGGATGTTTTTCCCTTTTCATACCATTCTTTGTAAACCCTAGAAATAGTTGTGTGTGAAAATCCCAGTAACTGAGCAGATTGTGAAATACTCAGACCGGCCTGTCTGGCACCAACAACCATGCCACGCTCAAAATTGCTTAAATCACCTTTCTTTCCCATTCTGACATTCAGTGATTGTCTTGAATGTGATTGATTGAGATTGTCTTGACCAGGACCACACCCCTAAATGCATTGAAGCAACTGCCATGTGATTGGTTGATTAGATAATTGCATTAATGAGAAATTGAACAGGTCTTCCTAATAATCCTTTAGGTGAGTGTATATATATTCCCCTTATATTAGCATACCTTATTATTGTATAAATCATTTATGATATATGGATTTATGAGTATCTAACTGTATAACTGGGAGTAAATAATGGCAGAATTTGCATTGTTGGTGAATAGTCCCTTTAAATGTTGTTGTTTCAGGTTTAATTTTTTACAAACACTTCATGAATCTTTGAAAGAACTATGCGTTCACAAATCAAACATCGCTAGAATTGATGAGAATTTAACCGTAATCCCTTTGGGATGTGTGTATGTGTGTTTGCATTTCCCCCGATGTCTTTAGATTCTAGTCCATTCCATCAGTGAGTCCTTAGTGTTTAATTAGCCAGCTTATAGAAGGCCCTCCGGATTCCCACAGACTGGCTCTTCATCTCCCAAACACACACACACACACACACACACACACACACACACACACACACACACACACACACACACACACACACACACACACACACACACACACACACACACACACACACACACACACACACACCCTGGAGACATTTACTAAATCTCACATACACCAGCCGATATTAGTATGCAACAGTGTTTGCGGAAGAGAATGTTTCCATGGCTAGGAGGAATCTTTAGAAACATAAGCTCTGTTTAACCAGACATGCTGCTCTCAGCTACATGGGTGTGAAAAATGGAGGAAGATTACGTTGTGTTTAGAAGAGTGAGATTTTAATGGTAGGCTCTTTTTCAGATTTGAATTTGAT
Organism: Paracanthobrama guichenoti; assembly: GCA_018749465.1. NCBI lineage: Eukaryota > Metazoa > Chordata > Actinopteri > Cypriniformes > Gobionidae > Paracanthobrama > Paracanthobrama guichenoti. The sequence continues at coordinate 4,827,462 of CM031946.1, forward strand.
TTCATCTGTCCAGACTTCCAGTCCAGTGGTGTGATCTGTAAAATACAGAAGAAAAAAAAAACATGAATGAAAGAAAAGGCATCAGTCTGCGGTGTACAGGTGCAGAAAGGCGGATCGAGTGAGCTGAGGATCTTTCTTTTGAATGAACTGAAAGAGGGATGTGATCGAGGAATAAAAGGCATCTCTTTCATCAGTCCAGACGAGATAGAAAGCTCGCCGCTGAGAGAAATAAAACACACAAATAGAGTCCCGCTCTGTTTGTCCCACCCTTGGCATCAGTCTGTTTGTGAGAGCATACTGTGTCAATGTGCTTGTTTCATCAAAAGGGATTGGTGCTGCTTATGTGGGCAAAGGAGATTAGTTTTGGACATTTTGTTTTGTGTTTCCAAGTATTACAAGAAACACATGTGGGAAGCCCATGTAATCTGTCTTTATGTTTTTTATGAGCTTAAAAAAATACAGTGGATGAAAATACAGTCGGAATGAAAGAGTTCACGGTTGTAGTCGGTCAGGATTGCTGTATTTTATACTGGTGTCTTGTCTATTTTGAGATATATTTACACGCAGTCTCATGTAGCCAGATTTATTCTTATCCCGCCCGCTAAGACAGGAAGAGACATTTAGGGTCACATTTAAACCATCAAATAAAATTACTCCTTATATTATGTAGGAGTTTTTACTTAGTTTTTACCTAATTATGTAGCCCCGCCCACCGACTTGCATATGTCATGACATGTTATGCTGCGTTCACACCAAACACGAATAGAGTGTCTGGAGCAAGTGATTTCCATGTTAAGTCAATGAAAAGGCGTGTTGACGCGCTTCTGGAGGTTCTGCGGCGCGGTGGATGCGATTGCACCTCATTTGCGCATCCAGTTCGCGCGAATGACGCGAATTGAGTGTATTATTATTAGTATTGTGCTTTTTGTGCATTCACACGTTGGAAGCGAATTCGTGACTGACGCCTGAGTTGAAAAATCGGAACTTTGGCATCTATTCGCACTGCCTTAACCAATCAGGAGCCTGCTTGCTGCTGTCACGTGGTGAAGTAACGTGATAAACTAATGGCAAGTCAATAGCGGATGAGAAACCCTGTGTAATTTAAAAATACTACTGTTATCGTGTCACAAAATGTACTTTTACAACTTTTTCAGGCGAGAATGCTGCTGTTTAAAGCTCAAATCTGTGATTTATTTCTAAAGAGAGCACCTATTTGAAAATGTTATCTGCCGTTGTCGGAGTTGTGAGATCCAGGCGATCAGCGGGCGCTCAGCGCTTATTAAGTCAGGGGAGAGCAGCCTTTCCACGGCTAGTCCTTCTGACGTCTGCCACTGGCTCTGATGTATCTAGTGGTTAAACATGAGATATAATTCGTCTTGTGTTGATCTAACGGCAGATCTTTGGTCTCATGAATCTATAATTTGTTGCCTGCCAAATCGTTTTGACTGAGAGCAAAGTGAAGTTTCATAACTATTTTTTTAGGCTATTTAACTTTACCATTGTAGCCTAGTAGCGCTGACTTTATAGCCTATGTTTGACTGAATTGTTTGCTTTATTTCTTGAATAGCTTCTTTTACTTATACTGTAATGGCTATTATTGATCACACATAAACTGACATTTAACAAAAAGAGACTGGGTTGTGTTTTATGTCATATTTAATTTTATTACAGTGATAATCATATATATGCACATTTATTGTCTGATAAACCACATATTAATGTTTTTTTTTTTTTTTTAAGGAAAACAAAAAGAGGCAGAGTGGTGTTTTGACACATTTCGTTTTATTGTAACCTAAAATATACATACAGGAGTGAGACCGAGCTGAGCTCCTGGGGCGCCTTGAACGCGCGTCTACTTTGCTAAACGCTCAATTTATTTGCGCGTCCAATTCGCTTTATTTGCGTGAATGGATTCAAAATGTTCAAGCGTCCAACTAGACGCGATAGACGCAAATTTGGCGCTCAATTTGCTTTTGGTGTGAACGCAGCATTATAGATAAATAACATAGGCCGACATGGAGCTAAACCGGATCGAACTTCCATGCAATAAAGCATGTTTCAAACATGCCATAAGCTTCCTTCGCATTTCAATATTAGCAATGCATGGTTGAACTTTATATTTACTGAAGATCCAGCTCACGTGGGGAAGACATTGAGTAAAAACATTTTTTTTTTATATGTGGTAGTATTGCATTGTTACGTTTGATATCTACTGATTATGTACGTGTCTTAACTAAACATAACTTACCACGCTGTCACAGGCTGGAGTATCATTTGTATTTGAGGTGTTGTTGGTTCATTGTGCTGCTATTCAAAAAATACAAAATACAATCGCAGACGTTTTAACATGCTGATTTATCTGATGTGAAGTTTTGCTGATGCATGTAGTACTTGGCTTGTGGGTGCGCGTGCACGTGTGTGTGTGTGTGTGTTAGTTATGCACAGTTCTTGGTTATATCCATCGATTGGGTGGGCCAAGTAATTAAAAATAACATTCCAATCAATCACGGGTGGATGAGAGATAAATCATTGTGTTTGTTTGATAAAGACATTTTACGAGCCCTGTGGGCTACCGTTTCTCCACATTGGAAGTTTTCAAAACAATTCCTTACATGTAAGGAACCCGAAGCTCATTATAATATGCCAAACTTTTATCCAATCATAGCAGTGGGTACTTCAAAGTGTTCAGTGCGGCACGCCCATAAAAACCGAGCGTTTCAAGAGCTACCAGGGAACCAGGGTAGAAAATAGCCTATTACTTATACATTATGATGTTTTTGAATGTAAAAACCACATGAACGTCATAAGTTGACCTCAGACAACAGTATACAAAAAACCCTTTAACATTAAAAACACAGAAGGCAGCAGATTTGATTAGGCTTTATTAGGCTGCTGTCACTTTAGAGTGAATGCCCGGATCTAATATACTGATACTGTACACGCATTTACTTTCTCAACTGTTTATGTTCACATAAGAACCGACTACGCACTATTCTGGACAGAATTTTGTCTGAAGTTTTCTGCTCAAGTGCAAGACGACGTGAAAGAAAACTCAGTTTAGTATTCGCGCACTGTCTGAGACGTGGCTTTCTGGGCGTGCGCTTCGGATGTGTGCGCACACAAAACTTTCCACACAGCACACGAGTAACGAAATTAGCTCCCTTTTGCGTCTACTTGTCAAGGCTAAAACTTTTGTGATGATAAAGCCCATCAACCGCCCTGAGCGTCGTTCATGTTTGATCTCGTTCATGCATTGTTAGAATTCATAAAAATGTTACAGGCCAACTGGTGAGTGATGCCGTTTCATATGCTCACCAACGCTGATTTTTACTCGCATTTGGCACATGGCCAGTGTTAATTTTAGACCCTGCATGGATTTTTTTTGGTCATATTTAGTAATTTTTCAAGATTTCATTAATGTTTCAGGTTTCAGACACAGCCAAACTCCCTAAATCTCATTAGCCGTCCCTTCCTCCTGTAGGAATACCCAGTGTGTGTTTGAGTTATATGTGGGATAGTGAATGAACAAAATTGCCTGTGGCAGACGGTATTGAGTGGACTGCAATCATGGTCTGATTCAGGTACTTCTGGCCCTCTGATGAGGATCTTCATTTATGAGGGCCAGATCGATGTGTGCCGGTGGTCCGTGCCTCTGGGTCCCCCGTGTTTAACATCTGTCTGGCTCAGAGTTGTATAGGTCTGCTCCATAAACTGCTGTTTCATAGCAGCAGGGGTATAAAAAGAAAATGCTTTCTCTCTCGCTTGTTCTCCATCTCAGTTATATTCCTCTATAAACTACACGACTTGTAGAAAGAGGTCCTTATTACTCCAATGATGAACTAAAAACCATGATTAGGGTTCATTTTCACGGCCCCAAAGGAGCCACAGCTTGTAAAGACGTCTGAGTTTCATTTTGTTTTATGGCATGTCGTCTGCTAGGTTTACGGTTTGAAGCCCCAAGAGAATAATAATCCTTTTTTTAAAGGTATGATACCAACAGGAAGTGAAGAAAAGGAATTTAAGAAATCGTGATGCTTCTTATTTCTGTCCTCTTGTTGATGTGGTTTTGTGTCACTTGAAAATGCAAGTGTGCACTGACGCCTTAAGTTATGTTTAATGTCTTAGTACGTCTGTTGTATATTTCTGTCTGAATTCATCTTCATCACCTAAGTCTGGTACTTTTTTATGGCATGTCATAAAGTTTTTAAGCATCATCACAAACTATGATGTTATAAAAGCAGTTTTAAAAGCAAAAATTTTAAATCACTTAATCTTACATTTATTGTAGATCATTAACAGTTGATATTCAGTTCAATGACACAATTGTGAGTTGATGTTGCTTTGGTTTTATACAGTTTTACTTATATACTTAATAAGCACTTGTATACTTCTGTACTTAATATTGAGAAATTAAGCTGTTAAGATATACTACATTGCCAAAAGTTTTGGGACGCCTGCCTTTACATGCACATGAAATTTAATGACGTCCCATTCTTTATCCATTGGTATTAATATGGAGTTGGCAGATTCAACTCTTCTGGGAAGACTTTCCACAAGGTTTGGAAGTATGTTTATGGGAATTTTTGACCATTCTTCTAGAAGCGCATTTGTGAGGTCAGACACTGATGTTGCATGAGAAGGCCTGGTTTGCAGTCTCCGCTCTATCCCAAAGGTGTTCTGTTGGGTTGAGGTCAGGACTCTGTGCAGGCCAGTCAAGTTCCTCCACAACAAACTCGCTCATCCATGTCTTTATGGACCTTGCGCAGTCATGGTGGAACAGGAAGGGGCCATCCCCAAACTGTTCCCATAAAAGTTGGGAGCATGAAATTGTCCAAAATGTTTTGGTATGCTGAAGAGAACTAAGTTTCCAGTTCACTGGAACTAAGGGGCCAAGCCCAGCCCCTGAAAACGACCCCACACCATAATCCCCCCTCCACCAAACTTTACACTTTGCACAATGCAGTCAGGCAAGTACCGTTCTCCTGGCAACCACCAAACCCAGAATCGTACGTCTGATTGCCAGACAGAGAAACGTGATTGGTGACTCCAGAGAACACGTCTCCACTGCTCTAGAGTCCAGTGGCGGCGTGCTTTACACCACTGCATCTGATGCTTTACATTGCACTTGGTGATGTAAGGCTTGGATGCAGCTGCTTGGCCATGGAAACCCATTCCATGACGCTCTCTACGCACTGTTCTTGAGCTAATCTGAAGGCCACACAAAGTTTGGAGGTCTGTAGCTAGTGACTCTGCAGAAAGTTGGCGACTTCTGCGCACTGTGCGCCTCAGCATGCTCTGACCCCGCTCTGTGATTTTACGTGGCCTACCACTGCGTGGCTGAGTTTTGGCAATACAGTATACTTTCTAATGTTCATAAATTACAATGAGTCAAGAATTGTTTTCAGATTTGGATTGTGACTCCGTGAATCAAAATTGAACCATGAGGTGCTTGAAGATTCTCAGGTTTCTTTTACAAAATGAATCCTCTCCTATCTTGAATCTTCAAACATCTTTATTTAGAGTAGAGGTCCACAAGCTCCTATTTACACATCTCAGTCACATTTGGACTAAAAAAAGAGAATGAGAGACACTCTGAAGTAAGCTTAACGCCCAATATAACAATATAATATAATATTTATATTAATTTGTTATATTATTTATAATTCATTATAATTAATTGCTTATTAGCATGCATATTACTAGGATATTGGCTTTTTATTAACACTTATAAAGCACATATTAATGCCTTATTCTGCATGAACATATTCTACTTCCCTTAATCCTACCCAATACCTAAACTTAAACACTACAAAAACTACTTTACTCACTATTAATAGGCAGTAAATTAGGTTTATTGAGTAAATTGAGTTTGTGACAAAAATCGTAGTTACTAGTGAATATGTATTCCCCATACTAAAGTGTTACCCTTTTTTTACCCTATCAAGCTTCAAAAATTACAAAAATCCACCATGAATGTACCATAAAATTATTCCATATGAATCTTTCACCATAGATCTTAAATCAAATTTTTATATATTCAAGCTTTCCATGTTACTATATGATCGGTTACAATATACATGTAAAAAAATGACAGGTGAATAACTCTGATGTAGAAGCACCTAACCCTGGTTGTAAGCCTAAGATTGACATAAACTGTAAACTTGTCCCTCAAATCTGATTGGTTGATTGGAATGTTGTTCCAGGATGTTGCACTTTCAATATGAAAATTAAATTCGAGAGCAACTTTAGTTTTAAAGACATGTAGTGCATGTGTGTTATGGGACGACTTTTATGATGGGGTTTTTTCCGTTTTTTGAAGCTTGACAGCCCCTGGTCACTACATGCTTTCATTGAAGAGCAGCTATAAGATAATATGTTCAAATATTAACAATTTCTTGACATCCAGGGTTTTCTGGACCAGGGATCAAAGAATAAGATATACAAGACATTGAAAGTTCTTGTGATTTATAACTTTTAATTAATTCCTAACTTTCAAGCTAATTTGTAAGCTTAACATAATTTACTGCTTGAAATTTATTGTAAAATGTTAACAGGAAGAAAAAGAGGTCACTCCCTAGTGCTATAAATATTGAAAACCCTTTAAAAGAGCAGAAAACAGTAAAAACGACTGTTCTGAGAGCAAGATAGCACAATTACACACACACACACACACACACACAAACACACACACACACACACACACACACACACACACACACACACACACACACACACACACACACACACACACACACACACATTGGTAACAGGACGCATTAATCAGTTCATTTGCACAGTGCTTCTTTCTACACACGTTGTTCCAAAGCAGCTTCATAGACAAAATAAAAATAAAGAAGATAAAAGGTAAAGAAAAAAATACACATATTCCTGATTATGCAAACAGACTGCGGGTGTCTGAAAGAAAAATGTTTTACTGTCACTTTAGTGTTTGGTCGATTCCTCAGATCTGATTCTCTGGAGAGCTGGAAAAAACAAGAAGATCAGGTTTGGTAAAATGTCACAGACAGAGCAAATAACATATCAAAAATTGTGACATTTACATGTCCCCATCGTTTGCTGAAGACTCAGGGCTGTTCGGATGCCACAGGAAGGAGAATCACTGCCTTTGTGATGGAAATTAGCAGAATGAAAATGAACACAATCATCTGTGTTAACTCATTATCGGCACATTAGAGAGCTTCAGAAAAAAGGCGGATAATTAGGAGTATTGTTTATCATGCAAAGTGTGTGTGTGAGTGTGTCTGCAGGTCAATCTGTGACAGATTCCGACCCATATTGCACCACTGTCATCATTTGGTTCACATTACACTGATGGACGCAACAGGACGTGCATTGCATTTCAATGTGTGCGACCATTGTAGTTTGGGCAGGAATCAAATGCAGGTCTAATTATGAGTGCAGTAAGTGTGTGTGGGGGGGGGTGTGTGTGTGCACGCATCTGTCAGTCAGGCAGTGATGGGAAGTGTGTCTCGTGTTGCCCTGGGTGACAGCCAAAGAAGAGAAGATGTTGGCAGAGCATGTGGTGTGGAACCCACTGACAGCTCCAGGAGGAAAAGAAGTTTGTGTGTGCGCGAGCGAGTCCGGTTATGCACTTCAGCTTGCATACCAAAATTGAATAGTAACAAATAGGTAATTTGATTATATAATAAGATTACAAAACGTAACAGTAATTAGGTTGGGCTGCAATAAGAAAAAGTGTAATTTGATTATAGTTGCATTCACAGAGATGGATTTATATAATTATGTTTTTACTAATCTTGAGGAAATATTGCAGTCCTGAACAGTGCAATCAAAGATTTTTTGTGGGATAAAAGGAGGATTTTCTCAATGGAATACTTGCGCTGTCTGTATACAGTATACTGCCTACCAGGGCAGTATGTATAACATTACTCGATATGAATATACGATCATATAGAAGTGTTTAAACTATGTTTTATTACACAGCTCTGTGGAATACTTGATTCTGATTGGTCAATCGCACCACCCATGTTATTCCCTGATAAAAACTGATAACACAGGCTCGTCTGGGTAAATGAAGTCAGCGCTATACACTTGCTAGGAACGTTTTTTCTTAGTGGAAGGTTTGCATTTGGTGAGCTAATAAAATATTAAAACTCAAATCAATATTTTGTGTCTAATTATTTACTTATGTGGCAAGTAACCGTGTAATAAGCGGATAGGTCTTGCATCACCTTGAAGGGGTTTAAATAATTAAAATAAAATGTCAGGTAACGCATTGAATTAAGCATGAAATTTTAAGTAGAAAAACTGAAATATAGTATGTTCTTGTAAAACATACTCCAATAATCTGTTTTATTTACAACTTCGAAAAATCAGTTTTACAGTGTATGTTTAAAGTCGTCATGAAGCGGAAGGTGCTATAGTCTTTTCTTCCCTATTGTGATGTATATCTGAGTGGAATGGATTCTTGAACAAGAAAAAACGTAGGGCGGGACTTGATTCTGTCCATCGGGAATTGATTGGATGGTTGTTGTTTGGTATTGGTCGATATCATGTGAGTGACAGGTTGCCCTGCCCTCACACCAGTAAACTAAACACATCATCAGAGAAGATTATGAGGGCCCATGAATTAAAAAAATAATGATGTGCATGAATAAATTATAAGAAATACTGCAATATTCCATACAAAAAGAGAATTGTCCATTTTAGCATTAGACTTTAATTCAGTAAATGAAGTCAAGCAGGAGTGGGAGCTTCCATTTTGAGGTGGGAACCAAAGGTTGGAGTCAAATTCACTCATGATTGGGTGTGATCATGCTCCTTATTTTAATTTCTAAACATGTCCCAGAAGACATTTAGAGCTTGTAGAGGAGATTTTGATTCATCCCATTGTTTTGAGATTTTATTTTTCAGTTCACCAAAAGACTCATTAAGACTTGTTCTCTGATTCACATAGCGACTCTTTCTGTAGGTTACATTGTTATACCAGTAGCGATGAGTCAGTGAGTGTCTCTTTGAGTAAAGAATTCTGAGTGATTCTTTCAATTGTTTGCTAAACAGATTAAAGGGTTAGTTCACCCAAATCTGAAAATTCTGACATTAATTACTCACTCTCATGACGTTCCAAACTTTGGCTCATCTTTGGAACACAAATGAAGATATTTTTGACGAAATCTGAGAGCTGTCTGTACTCTCAGAATTTCTGAAGAGACACAATCTCTTTATATGATGAACAGATTGAATGTAGGCTTTTTTAAATCAGTTTTTAAAGTCAGAAACAGTTGTTCATGACCAAATCATAATTTAGGATATGTTGTTTTATATTGCACTTTTTAAATAATATCACCTCTTCTACCTTATTTTTGTTTAGAATAAAGAAAATGTGTCTGTAAATAACTCTTGGAATCAACTCCATCGATTCTAAAAGTCTGTTATTAGAGGCAATACAAAAGTCCCTAGCATCCAGTTATTTATTTATTTTTAAATTAAAAAAATATATATTTATATATTATATATATATATATATATATATATATATATATATATATATATATATATATATATATATATATATATATGAAGTTCAGATGCAAAAGCCTCTAAAAGCCACTTTGGTCAAAAATGAAAAACTGGTATTCTTACACAATTTATATATATATATATATATATATATATATATATATATATAAATGTGTAAGAATACCAGTCTAATAAAAATAGTAATGAAAAGGGTGTTTAAAATTGTGGGCTACATTATGTTGTATACTACACATCTGGGAATTCAGTAATACAGAAAATATACACATATACACTGTATACTGAAGAAATATTAATAGAAGTCTGGTGGTATGTTGCAGTTTTCCCAAAGGAAATTTGTACAGTAAAACTGTAGTATAATTATTTGCATTTCAATGCAAAATCATGTCAACTAAAACCCATATCCCATTTAAATAAGTGATCATTTTTGTTGTTTGTTCATTCATTTTTTATTATTATTTATGAAGTGGTGCACTGGGAATACATGCAAAGTCATTTATCAAAAACAGTCCCTTTTGTAAGCGCTTATGTTTCTTATTTTGATAAACGCTATTAGTTTATGAATATTGAATTTAAAGGCTATGAATACATTACCCAATGTTCATGTAACAACCCATATCTAATTTAAATAAGTGTGGTTTATATTTTTTGTTGTTTGTTCATTCACTCTCATTGTATTATTATTGTTTGTGAAGTGGTGTATGGGAATACATGCAAAGTCATTTATTAAAAATAGTCTCATTTTGTAATTGCATGCTTATGTTTCTTATTTTGATGAGGGCCGCTATTAGTTGAATGAATATTGAATTTAAGGCTATGAATACAGTACCCAATGTTCTTATGTAACAAACTGTCTCTCTAATCAGGAAGACTACGCTCTCCAGTGTAGTTTATATTCTATGACATTACATAGCACATTCTGTAATCTTGTAACATAAACATGCATGTTTGTGCATGTGATGGGATTTTTTGTATGCATTTGTTTACAAATAAACAGGCAGCCGTTGGAGGGGGTGGGATCGAATATGTGTAAATATTACTGATAATGTAATTGCATGAATGTTAGCCATAACTTCAGACACTGTGTGTGTGTGATTTGAGGGCCAACCTTCACAAGTCTGTACTTTGCAGCTTAACAAACCCTGTCCGTATGTTTGTGTGTGTACGGGGGAAAAAGCTTGGCATTGTGGGCGGTAAATGAGGATTGCTGTAATTGGATTATACCTTATAAATGTTCTTATGGCTGACTGGGAATTATTAGGGCTGAGCAGCATGGCCAGATTCATTTAAAGCACATAGACTGTGTGTAAGGTGTGTGAGTGGGTTTGTTGTGAATGCTGGAGTTAAAGGCTTAGCGGAATGTCCTCTCTCCCTTGCTTAAAGATCGGACAATCAGGGTCTTTCCATTTCTCACGGAGATAAAAGGCTTGAGGGTAGATATTCTCGTGCCATCTCAGTCTACAGTACACACACACACACACACACATATATATAAATGATCAAATAAACACGTCTCCCTTCAGCACTTCACATATAAACATACAGTAATTAAGATTATGTGGTTGTACACATGATGAGCTGAGGTACAGTACACATTCAGATGTGTGTAAAAAGCACATAGCCTACAAACAGGTCTGAGGTTGCATGAAAAGGAAATAAATGTTTTAATAAAAAAAGCTGCACTCAGATCAGTGATCTTTGGCCTTTTTCACACCAAACTTTTATAGTTTATGGCTGTTATCAAATTAAATACTCAATGCATTTACTCAGAAATGGTTATTTTCTGCGTCGAGCTGCTGGTTGCTCATGCAAACTGTGTAAAACAGGCGCTTTATGTTGTCTTAAACTCTACTAGTGTGTATTTCCAGTGCAGTGTTTTGGGGTCATCCTGTGTATCTAAGTCAGTGGAAACAGGGGTATGTATAGATTCAATTTAGACGCATCCATTACATCGGGCCAGATTAAAACATGCCGTGTTCCACCATCACCGGTTACATAAACACAGCTTAGCACCAAATCCTGGCCGTAGGCCACCGCTGCCAAGAGCGGAGAGAAAGAGAGACAACTGTGACTGGCATTTTAATGATGCTTTCATGGTGGCAAAAGCTATTGGGAGTTCGAGTTCTGTCATTGGGGAAAAACATTACTTTTGGATGTTTGTGTGTGTGCGTGTGCGTGCGTGCGTGCACTAGTCAGTTTTATAAAACAAAATGTCTTTTACCAAGGGGGGAAAGTCAAACAGCACCGCTTTTCACATCTTTTAATTATACTTTGTGTATTTTGGCTTGTGGGTTTATTAGGTGTTGAATACATTAGATGTCACTGTAAGGTTTTATTTTATTTTATTTTATTTTATTTACTATTACTTTGAGGCTGCACATGCATGATACAGCATGTTTTAATGGCCATGCTTCTATTGCGTTTTTGCTTCACATCTAAATCAGATAAAGGCAGTGAAGCATGACATCTTACCCGAGTGAGAAATGTAGGACACACATGCACATTTAATGCATGTCATATACACATTTGCTTTCAAAATCATAATTTTTTACATAACATATAGGCTATTCATAAACAGCTCTTAACACCCCCTCTTCTCTGATGATGAACTTTTCATAATGTTGCTCCATTTACCTTGTGCCAGTGAGGTGCTGGGTTTACTCATTATATGGTGTCAGACCACTTTCTAGGGCATGTACAATCATTTCCATACTTTGTAGTACATACATTTTTTTCTCCTGTGGCCCACTTTTGTTAGTCAAGTTTTTTTGTGCCAGAACAGTCGCGTGTGTCGAGGCTGTGATTGTCGAGTCTTAGGATGTTGTTGTGCATTGCGGTCGAGTGCGTTGGGGAACGCTAATGGGGTGCATGATTAATCTTGTGCATTGTGTGTTCAACACTGATATGGCTTTGGATGAAGTACAAGAGATTACGTCCCAGAAACCGTCTTCAGCGACCAGCTAATCTGTGCGTCCCCTCCCTCTTTCCTCCAGAACTCCCACGTAAAATGTTATAATCCTTCTGTTTATTCTGAAAACAAACAGCGCCATTTAAAAATAAATAAATAAATCATACTAGTAAGTGATATCTCAATTAAATGGTTAACTGAACATAAGGAGTGAACTTTGAGCTACTTTGGCTTGAGCAAATGTTGGCATTTTTGTCTGCAGTTGGCAAATATAATATATAATATTTCAGGTGTTTCTGGATCCTTTTTCGCCCGTTCTTGCCATTTTGTAAATAATTATGTCAATACTATAGAAATCCTGCCTTATAATGTATAAAACTGCATTACCAGCAGCAGTAATCTGTACATGTATGTAGAAGGTTGTTTAAGGTAATCGTTCACATGACTTCCTCTGGCTCTACCGCTAATGACAGTTAGAGGACTGAGAATTGCCCGGATACAAGTTTCCTGGGAAAGCTGCAAAGTTATAAACGCGTGTCTTCTGTTATCCGAGAAGTGATCTCCTGTTACCCATGTTTCCTTGCCTCATGGTCTCTATACTTCTCTGTCTCTTAATCAACCTCTCTCGGTCAACTCGGCTTACCTGCTGGATTAGCCCTTTGTTTCCACATGCCGAGCTCTGCCTGTGTCCACCTGTGGTGTTAGGGTTTCACCTGTGCATGTCAGCCTTGCTCAGGTATAGGACTTACACAGTACTTAACTTGTGACTCTAGAAAGAAATATAGCATTGCAGCTATTACGTAGCTTCTTTTAAATAATTTCACTACTTCAGTTTGAGCCGGTGTTGCCATGTACTTCTAAATTCTACTGACTTCTAAAATAAAATAAAAAAACTGGCAATTTATTAAATATATATTGCAGGTGTCTCTACATTTCCCCCTTTCTGTAGTCAAAATTATTTCAAACAAGACATTTTTTCATCTCTTTTCATATATGGTTGCATGCCAGATCACCAATAATGTACTATAAAAGCATACATCACTAGTGATGGGAAAATACACTTTTATTACCTGGGCTTTCAGTGTTCTGTAATTTGGGACAAACTCATTATATTCTTACATACTGACTCTCATACTGACACATAACATAACTCATGACTCATAACAGCTTTCCTGTAGCTCAAACAATAAGAGCGTGGTGCTAGCGACGCCAAGGTCATGGGTTCGATTCCCAGGGAAAGCAAGAACTGACAAAATGTAAAAATGTGTATCTTGAATGCAATGTAAGTCGCTTTGGATAAAAGTGTCTGCCAAATGCATAAATGTAAACATCAAACTCATGTACTGATATTTTAATTGAGCATGTTTTCTTTCATCCGTGTTAGGCTTTGTTCATGTGCAGATCTTATATTTCATTAATTTAAAGACTTATCTGACCATGCTGCAAATGAAGAAACCACTCGGATGAAAAAAAAAAACTTTTTTGCCATTTAGTGATAGTCATTAACAAAAGCTTAAAGGGGACACATTATGCCCCTTTTACAAGATGTAAAATAAGTCTCCGATGTCCTCAGAGTGTGTATGTGAAGTTTTGGCTCAAAATACCCCACAGATCATGTTTTATAGCCTGTTAAAATGGCTACTTTTGGGGGTAAGTAAAAACACACCGTTTTTCACAGAAGATGAAGCGTCTGTTTTCACTCCAGAAAATCTTAAGAGCTGAATAAAACACAGTACAAGAAGTGCACATTGAAGTCCATAAACACTCTCCCTTGTATTATCATCAGCATACACAGCAAATCACACAAAACACTCCTTACAAACTAACAGTAAACAAATATATACAGACCTTATGCCTTTTCAGGGGTGCTTAATAAACTGATAAACTTTATATCCGTAAAACAACTTGGAATTGAACTGTAATAAAGTGCGTGCTTTCCCTTTCATTACTGCGGTGACCAGTATCGCTCCAGAGACTATAAGCTGGATCATGAATGGTTGGTACTGATCCATGCTTGAGCTTTAACTCTTTAGTAAAACCTGCCTTGAATTGTCCCTCGTTATGGCAATGCACCTGTATTGCTTACAAGACATTGTTGTCGCTGCTCGAGCGCGGAGAAAATGGCGGACAGTGTACAACTGGCTGAAGGCGAAAACTATGCTAATACGGAACAGGTCAGCGCCACGGGTGGAAAAGTGTAGATTAAGGGGTGGTAATATTATAATAGATTCCCTTCCTACATCAGAAGGGGAGAGAAAGGGGAGAGAAATCTGAGCGGCTCGTTTTTTCACATGCTTGTAGAAAAAGGCTTACCAAAACAAAGTTACTGGGTTGTCCTTTTTCACAATTTCTGGGCTGGTAGATGCACCGGGGACCTGATTATAGCACTTAAACACGGAAAAAGTCAGTTTTCATGATATGTCCCCTTTAAGAAATATTGCGAACCAGCCTCAAACCTACATTGCCTGTATGAGCACCATGACTCAACATAGTCCACTGCTGATGAAACCAAATGGATATAAGATGTTTAAGAATGTATTTACATTTCACTTTGCAAATTCAGAGTAGCTTAGTACAATCTGTAACTTTCTGACTAACTCCTTCTTCTCTTATTATCTTTGTTGCTTTTTGAGAAACATGTAAAGCTGCTTTTGTGCTTGCACTTTTCACATGAATAAAATATATAGCTAGAAGCTAATGCGCAGAGCAGCAGTGGCAGGACTGATTAAAGTTTCACAGTGCATTTTGGGAGAAACATCAGGCAATGCTATGAGCCTCTCTGAGCCTCTCATTTCTGTTTATATCTCCCGCTTTCCCTCTGTGGACTCTCTAAAGTGCCGTTTAGCTAGAATCCGTCATAAATCGATGCCGTCCAATAGAAATCCAGCTGAGATCTATCTGCTAGCGCCACATGCTGACTTTTCTCTTTATCCTCTCTGCCTGACTTCTCTTTTTGTTTTTTTTTCCCCACACTTATCCCATCCAGCTCTCCGAGGATGGGTCCAAGGCTCCTTCTCACTTCTTGCCTTGAGCAACAGGCCCCAAATTCCCTGTTGTGTGCCATCCTGGTCATGCAGCTTTTTTCATTTCCTGTAAATCCCACCACATAACACACACAAAAACATGTGATCCCCTCACTTCTGTCATGACACAGGAGGACGCGTCCCCCAGGGGTCTGTCCTGGGTAATCTGCTGTTCTCAGCAGGTGTGTGTTTGTGGGGGTTGCTTCTGTTAGGGGTTTTTCCATGAAGGATTGGATTGTCAGGTCTCTGTTATCGCTAGATGCTATCGCAACTGTAACACCATCCCTCCAGCCAGCGTCTCTGGCCCTCTACTCTTTTGTGTGTTCTGAGCTATAGATGTAGTCCTATACCTCCAGCGAATTATCAGATGTCTCTGTCTATATGTGTGTGCGACTGATGAGTTTGACAGTGGTAGATGGGACGTGTGTGGTGTCTGTCTGCCTCAACCTCCTCTTGTTTGTGTCGTGCATTATGCATTGTGTGTCCCATTCTTTTCTGCTTTAAGAACATACTTCATTTATTTAATACACTATCAAACATGTGAGACATATTAATGCTGTTGAACAAGTAATTGTCTTTAAAGACAATGCAAAAAAGCATATTTACCTCAAAAGTAGGGCAGGGCTTGATTTATTTATATACATATTTGTATATTCCGTTAATATTTGTATAAGAAAATAATGTAAGCCAGAGCTTTTTTAATTAATTGAAAATTGATTGTTTGGTGAAAAGTGGTCTTCTTGACGAGTGGTTGAAGGGGCAGGGCTGAAAAAAACGAGGGTATGGTGATGTCAGCCAAAAAGGAAAGCAAATAACATTCACTGATGAATAGTTCAAGAAAATATATTTTATGTTGACTTTGAAGCACCAATAGTGGTTAGTTTCACTAAATGAAATAGCAAAACTAGTTTAAAAACAGGTGGGCCCACTTCAACCCTATGGAAAAGTTTTTCCTGCCCCAAACTCAAAGCATTGATTGAGATAGAAGGTGACATGTCAGGCCACTCAAAGAAACAGGTCGATGTGTGTTTACACCCTTTTAGGAAGTGAAGCCTACTAATGGCTTAGTTGTCTGTTCACAAAAGACTGTATTGTAGGAAAAAGTATTTTAACATCGAAAATGTTGCACACTGCATGACCTGTGCCCATTTATAAGTGAACTCTCCTGATGTGTATTGTCTGTAGCACTTATGTTGCTGCATTAAGTGGGTCAGATGCACACACACACGCCATGAGTCAACCTAGATGAGACTCGCTGCGAGAGTTGGTCCGAATGAGGCTGTCAATCAAAGAGAGGGATCACGTAATGTGACACCCTTCCCATCATGCAATAATGCGTCTCAATTTAGCACCCCCACATCTCTTTCTCTCATTCTCTCCAAACCTAGACAGGCATTCGGCCCAGATCCCTTCCTCGCAGTGATGGATGAATAAGGTACAAACAAAGGAGAGAACAATTCTTTTCATCCAATACTCCCTCTCTCTCTCAGCGAAATCTAATTTAAACACAACACTTCTCACCTTCTCGCCTCGGCCGTCAATATTATTTATCGATCAGCACCCACACATGCACGCGCTATTTCGCACAAACCAAAAGGCATCCCTTCCTGACGTATGTGGGCCGCCACATGCCAGGTTCTCTGGGGACGGGGAGAGATGGTGTATCTAACAGCTACTGACCTGTGAGAGAAAGCTAATTAGCTGAGAAAGCGCCGCTAATGCTGGAGCATTCCACCCGCAGGTCTGGCCAGGGGTCACCCTTGATTAACCCCAGAATGGATCAGTCCAAGGACCAAGTTAAACTGTCTAAAAGATATATGTACATGAGCTGGAGTGAAAGATGGGAAAGAGCAAGAAAGAGAAAAATGAGAGGAACATATTTTGGGTAAAATGGAAGCAACAAAATATGGTTGTCAGTTCTGTATTTGAGGCCTCAAAACGGTTACATTCACACAAAGTGCGGTTATTTACAGGAGTGGCAACCGCATTCTATAACCAAACTCACACGTGTTCATTTTGACCGCATTCTCTAAAATCCTGTGCTGTGTGACCAGAACCGGACTGGATAACTAGTGTCTGTCACGGCACGTCAAGAGAGGCACAAACTCTTATCTACTGTGTATTGCAGGTTTTTGTGTGTGGTTTCAAACACACAAGTGCTTTCTGTAACTTGTAGTGATGGAGATATGAGCTGTGTGTCATATGAAGGTCACTGTTCTCCACCGGAGCTGCTCCTGTCAGTTTTGTGTACTATGTGTGACTGAAATGCTCTCCACCCAGATATAAAAGCTGCTGTCAGCTAATGGAGATTTCACAGTGACTCTATTGGACTCTTGTTGTGTCTAAAGTTTTATGGACATTGCCATCTTTGATATTACTTTGGTCACTGTCGAATACTGACCGTATTTAAGGCGCTACTGTAAGCTGCTGTTTGAACAGGACATTTCAAGAATAACACCTGTAAGTTAAGTTCTACCCGAAAGACAGACAGAATATTCAAATATTTGAATAAGATTTATTTACAGTTTGCATACGAGTAGTATCGAATGTATGAAATTATAAAGTTATTTGTCCATAGTCCGAATCCAGAGGGTAGCGGATGCTTGCAGTTCCTGCCTGAAGATGAAGGCAGGGGTGGAGTCTACCTCCTGAAGTATGGACAGGGACCGACCTGGTGGTTGTGGGGAGGATGGGGGTGAACGCCAGCGTCAGTATTTGCGAACACAGTAATGGGTGGGAACAGAACTTATATACAGATGATGAATAATGATTGGCTAGATAGATAAATGACGTGACATTTGTGTCTTCCATGTAGAACTTACGCTAGAGCTCCCATTTCCTCTCACTCCATAGCACATCCTTTTTTTATTCCCTCACTTATCCCATCGAGCTCTCCAAGGACCCTTCTCACTTCTTGCCTTGAGCAACAGGCCCCAAATTAATTAACTAATCGTAAAAGGAGGGTTTAAGCAAAAATTAAACTTCTTCATCATTCACTGTCAGGTCATTCCAAATCGTTATGGCTTATTTTCTTCTGCTGAACAGAAATTACGATTTTTTTTTGGTCCATACTATGAAATTCAGTGGTGTCCAATGGAGTTGTTTTGGACCCCATTGACTTTCATTGCATGGAAGTATAATGAGGGGGCTCGAGTAAATTAATGAACTTTCCTTTTAAGCCATAAATTATTAGGCTGGTGTTGAGTTACCTGACCTCAATTTAAAAGATTTCTTGGAGAGTGTGTAAAACACAGGTGCTTATGTAGCATCAATAGTCAACCATCATCCATCTTGTTGGTAATGGATGGATGACTGAAGGTTGAAATGAAAGCAATTGTAAAATAATCAATAAGGGTTAATTTCCCATGGTTCAAGGTTCAGACATCAAAAAATGACTGTAAAATCTAACATTGAAACCAAGATGAATTTGACGTCATATAGCTTTGCCCGCCCAGCCACCCACCCACCTAAACCCATAACACCCCCCACCCCCCTACCCGCTCTTTTTTTTTTTTCCACGACTCAACTAATCATATTCATATTAATTAATTGTACAAGTCATTGTTCATGTATGTGTATTATAATTATGTTCCTTAATGACTCGTATCTTCGCTCAAGCATAGTTTGGTCACACCGTGGCCTGCATGTAACTTCTCCTCATATTATATATGTGGGCCCTCTATCATAGCTGTCAGCTCCTCCATTATTCATGCCATAGTGTTAGCCTAGCAAGAGCACCACTGATTTATACAGGCCATTCATCTCGCCTAACAACGTCCTGACAATGTTTCTGCAATGTTAAGCAGACGCAAACAGCTTGTATCTAGCAACATGTCCAGCATAGGTTGCTGTGTGTGTCAGTCAGGGATTTCAGGTGTTTGATTAAGAAGTGAAGAAAATCGAGTCGGCCGGATCAGTAACATGTTGAATTTTCCTGCTCTGGTGCCTGGTGGTGTTGATGAAGCACTCAGGTTTGCTGTGGTCGATGGATCAATACATAGTTAGCTTGGCTGAATTCTGATGGCAGCCTATTGATTTGCAAACAACGGGTTGCTTTCCGTGCATGAGTTTTAGATGTTAGCTTGACCATTGAGGGGATATTCAGTCACTATTAGGAATTACTTGTATTTAAGGTTTGAGATTTGCACATTGGACATATAAATTATATAAAGATATATACATTTTAAATTCAGGTGCATTTTGGTGTCTTCTCTGCATGTTGTGTCTTTTGTCTATCCTGCACTCTGTAAAAACGGAGTTATCTTGTAGTCTTTTGAACAAATACACTCAGTGTGGCTGTGGCAGCTATTGCGGTGGTGCTGTACTTATTTTATGAACACATTTCCCAGTTTTGCAGGAATGCTCTTACCAAACATTCTGAATACTGTTCCTTATCAACAACCTACTTTCCCCACTCTTACTTTGTTATCCATAAACCTCTACTTTCCTTGGATGACGAAAGACAGGATGAGTTCTGGAAGAGTTTGTGAAAAGAAAGAAGGGGCGAACAAACTGGATTGTCTTACTTCCACAAAATATATGTATCTCTTTTCCGCAGACACTTTCTTAGCCTATTTTCTCATATCTCCTTAACGTCGAAGTGCTGATGAACTCACAGGAAACCCTTGCAGCATGAGCTGGAGGACAGAGGAGGATTGGAGAAGAGAAGGGATCGGAGGGATGCCGATTTTAAACAGTTTTCATCCTTTGATATTTCAAGGGTTTTCCCCAAACTCTACAGTGTGGATTTAAATAAGTTGTCTGTGATGAAATTGTAAAGTGTTTTTTGAAGCATCATTTCATTTATGGTTTTTATACATGTGATGTAAAATCAGGACATCAATTACATATATCTACAGTAGCTATAATGAGCCGAATTCACATAAAATGGAGGCTTGCTTGCACTTAAATAATTATAGTACCTTAAATATTTCTATCTTAGTGCTAATTCAGCACATTTAGCATCTGATTGAACTGGATTATAGCTGGTTAGTGACTAAACGTTTGCCCTAAAACCTCAACCAGCAGTGTTTGTGTGCTAGTCCTCAGCCAGCAGTGTTTGTGTGCTAGTTCTCAATCTGCAGTGTTTGTGTCCTAGTCCTCAACCATCAGTGTTTGTGTGCTAGTCCTTAACCAGCAGTGTTTGTGTGCTAGTCCTTAACCCAGCAGTGTTTGTGTGCTAGTCCTTAACCAGCAGTGTTTGTGTGCTAGTCCTTAACCAGCAGTGTTTGTGTGCTAGTCCTTAACCAGCAGTGTTTGTATGCTAGTCCTCAGCCAGCAGTGTTTGTGTGCTAGTCCTTAACCCAGCAGTGTTTGTGTGCTAGTCCTTAACCAGCAGTGTTTGTGTGCTAGTCCTTAACCAGCAGTGTTTGTGTGCTAGTCCTTAACCAGCAGAGTTTCTGTGCTAGTCCTCAGCCAGCAGTGTTTGTGTGCTAGTCCTTAACCCAGCAGTGTTTGTGTGCTAGTCCTTAACCAGCAGTGTTTGTGTGCTAGTCCTTAACCCAGCAGTGTTTGTGTGCTAGTCCTTAACCAGCAGTGTTTGTGTGCTAGTCCTCTGCCAGCAGTGTTTGTGTGCTAGTCCTTAACCAGCAGTGTTTGTGCGCTAGTCATTAACCAGCAGTGTTTGTGTGCTAGTCCTCAACCAGCAGTGTTTGTGTGCTAGTCCTCAACCATCAGTGTTTGTGTGCTAGTCCTCAGCCAGCAGTGTTTGTGTGCTAGTCCTCAGCCAGCAGTGTTTGTGTCCTAATCCTCAACCAGCAGTGTTTGTGTGCTAGTCCTCAACCAGCAGTGTTTGTGTCCTAGTCCTTAACCAGCAGTGTTTGTGTCCTAGTCCTCAACCAGCAGTGTTTGTGTGCTAGTCCTTAACCAGCAGTGTTTGTGTGCTAGTCCTTAACCCAGCAGTGTTTGTGTGCTAGTCCTTAACCCAGTAGTGTTTGTGTGCTAGTCCTTAACCAGCAGTGTTTGTGTGCTAGTCCTTAACCAGCAGTGTTTGTGTGCTAGTCCTCTGCCAGCAGTGTTTGTGTGCTAGTCCTCTGCCAGCAGTGTTTGTGTGCTAGTCCTCAACCAGCAGTGTTTGTGTCCTAGTCCTCAACCAGCAGTGTTTGTGTGCTAGTCCTCAACCAGCAGTGTTTGTGTGCTAGTCCTTAACCCAGCAGTGTTTGTGTGCTAGTCCTCAACCAGCAGTGTTTGTGTGCTAGTCCTCAACCAGCAGTGTTTGTGTGCTAGTCCTCAGCCAGCAGTGTTTGTGTGCTAGTCCTTAACCCAGCAGTGTTTGTGTGCTAGTCCTTAACCAGCAGTGTTTGTGTGCTAGTCCTTAACCCAGCAGTGTTTGTGTGCTAGTCCTTAACCAGCAGTGTTTATGTGCTAGTCCTCTGCCAGCAGTGTTTGTGTGCTAGTCATTAACCAGCAGTGTTTGTGTCCTAGTCCTTAACCAGCAGTGTTTGTGTGCTAGTCCTCAACCAGCAGTGTTTGTGTGCTAGTCCTCAACCAGCAGTGTTTGTGTGCTAGTCCTCAGCCAGCAGTGTTTTAACTATTAACCAGCAGTGTCCTAGTCCTCAACCAGCAGTGTTTGTGTGCTAGTCCTTAACCCAGCAGTGTTTGTGTCCTAGTCCTTAACCAGCAGTGTTTGTGTGCTAGTCCTAGTCCTTAACCCAGCAGTGTTTGTGTGCTAGTCCTTAACCAGCAGTGTTTGTGTGCTAGTCCTTAACCCAGCAGTGTTTGTGTGCTAGTCTTTAACCAGCAGTGTTTGTGTGCTAGTCCTTAACCCAGCAGTGTTTGTGTGCTAGTCCTTAACCAGCAGTGTTTGTGTGCTAGTCCTCTGCCAGCAGTGTTTGTGTGCTAGTCCTTAACCAGCAGTGTTTGTGTGCTAGTCATTAACCAGCAGTGTTTGTGTGCTAGTCCTCAACCAGCAGTGTTTGTGTGCTAGTCCTCAACCATCAGTGTTTGTGTGCTAGTCCTCAGCCAGCAGTGTTTGTGTGCTAGTCCTCAGCCAGCAGTGTTTGTGTCCTAATCCTCAACCAGCAGTGTTTGTGTGCTAGTCCTCAACCAGCAGTGTTTGTGTCCTAGTCCTTAACCAGCAGTGTTTGTGTCCTAGTCCTCAACCAGCAGTGTTTGTGTGCTAGTCCTTAACCAGCAGTGTTTGTGTGCTAGTCCTTAACCCAGCAGTGTTTGTGTGCTAGTCCTTAACCCAGCAGTGTTTGTGTGCTAGTCCTTAACCAGCAGTGTTTGTGTGCTAGTCCTTAACCAGCAGTGTTTGTGTGCTAGTCCTCTGCCAGCAGTGTTTGTGTGCTAGTCCTTAACCAGCAGTGTTTGTGTGCTAGTCCTCAACCAGCAGTGTTTGTGTCCTAGTCCTCAACCAGCAGCGTTTGTGTGCTAGTCCTTAACCAGCAGTGTTTGTGTGCTAGTCCTTAACCCAGCAGTGTTTGTGTCCTAGTCCTTAACCCAGCAGTGTTTGTGTCCTAGTCCTCAATCAGCAGTGTTTGTGTGCTAGTCCTTAACCCAGCAGTGTTTGTGTGCTAGTCCTTAACCAGCAGTGTTTGTGTGCTAGTCCTTAACCCAGCAGTGTTTGTGTGCTAGTCATTAACCAGCAGTGTTTGTGTCCTAGTCCTTAACCAGCAGTGTTTGTGTGCTAGTCCTCAACCAGCAGTGTTTGTGTGCTAGTCCTCAACCAGCAGTGTTTGTGTGCTAGTCCTCAGCCAGCAGTGTTTTAACTATTAACCAGCAGTGTCCTAGTCCTCAACCAGCAGTGTTTGTGTGCTAGTCCTTAACCCAGCAGTGTTTGTGTCCTAGTCCTTAACCAGCAGTGTTTGTGTGCTAGTCCTTAACCCAGCAGTGTTTGTGTGCTAGTCCTTAACCCAGCAGTGTTTGTGTGCTAGTCCTTAACCAGCAGTGTTTGTGTGCTAGTCCTTAACCAGCAGTGTTTGTGTGCTAGTCCTCTGCCAGCAGTGTTTGTGTGCTAGTCCTTAACCAGCAGTGTTTGTGTGCTAGTCCTCAACCAGCAGTGTTTGTGTCCTAGTCCTCAACCAGCAGTGTTTGTGTGCTAGTCCTTAACCAGCAGTGTTTGTGTGCTAGTCCTCAACCAGCAGTGTTTGTGTCCTAGTCCTTAACCCAGCAGTGTTTGTGTCCTAGTCCTCAATCAGCAGTGTTTGTGTGCTAGTCCTCAACCAGCAGTGTTTGTGTGCTAGTCCTTAACCCAGCAGTGTTTGTGTGCTAGTCCTTAACCAGCAGTGTTTGTGTGCTAGTCCTTAACCCAGCAGTGTTTGTGTGCTAGTCTTTAACCAGCAGTGTTTGTGTGCTAGTCCTTAACCCAGCAGTGTTTGTGTGCTAGTCCTTAACCAGCAGTGTTTGTGTGCTAGTCCTCTGCCAGCAGTGTTTGTGTGCTAGTCCTTAACCAGCAGTGTTTGTGTGCTAGTCATTAACCAGCAGTGTTTGTGTGCTAGTCCTCAACCAGCAGTGTTTGTGTGCTAGTCCTCAACCAGCAGTGTTTGTGTGCTAGTCCTCAACCAGCAGTGTTTGTGTGCTAGTCCTCAGCCAGCAGTGTTTGTGTGCTAGTCCTCAACCAGCAGTGTTTGTGTGCTAGTCCTCAACCAGCAGTGTTTGTGTCCTAGTCCTCAACCAGCAGTGTTTGTGTCCTAGTCCTCAACCAGCAGTGTTTGTGTGCTAGTCCTTAACCAGCAGTGTTTGTGTGCTAGTCCTTAACCCAGCAGTGTTTGTGTGCTAGTCCTCAACCAGCAGTGTTTGTGTGCTAGTCCTTAACCAGCAGTGTTTGTGTGCTAGTCCTTAACCAGCAGTGTTTGTGTGCTAGTCCTCTGCCAGCAGTGTTTGTGTGCTAGTCCTTAACCAGCAGTGTTTGTGTGCTAGTCCTCAACCAGCAGTGTTTGTGTGCTAGTCCTCAACCAGCAGTGTTTGTGTGCTAGTCCCAACCAGCAGTGTTTGTGTGCTAGTCCTCAACCAGCAGTGTTTGTGTCCTAGTCCTTAACCAGCAGTGTTTGTGTCCTAGTCCTCAATCAGCAGTGTTTGTGTGCTAGTCCTTAACCCAGCAGTGTTTGTGTGCTAGTCCTTAACCAGCAGTGTTTGTGTGCTAGTCCTTAACCCAGCAGTGTTTGTGTGCTAGTCCTTAACCAGCAGTGTTTGTGTGCTAGTCCTTAACCAGCAGTGTTTGTGTGCTAGTCCTCAACCAGCAGTGTTTGTGTGCTAGTCCTCAACCAGCAGTGTTTGTGTGCTAGTCCTCAACCAGCAGTGTTTGTGTGCTAGTCCTCAACCAGCAGTGTTTGTGTGCTAGTCCTCAACCAGCAGTGTTTGTGTGCTAGTCCCCAGCAGTGTTTTAACTATTAACCAGCAGTGTCCTAGTCCTCAACCAGCAGTGTTTGTGTGCTAGTCCTTAACCCAGCAGTGTTTGTGTGCTAGTCCTTAACCAGCAGTGTTTGTGTGCTAGTCCTTAACCCAGCAGTGTTTGTGTGCTAGTCCTTAACCCAGCAGTGTTTGTGTGCTAGTCCTTAACCAGCAGTGTTTGTGTGCTAGTCCTCAACCAGCAGTGTTTGTGTGCTAGTCCTCAACCAGCAGTGTTTGTGTGCTAGTCCTCAACCAGCAGTGTTTGTGTGCTAGTCCTCAACCAGCAGTGTTTGTGTCCTAGTCCTCAACCAGCAGTGTTTGTGTGCTAGTCCTCAACCAGCAGTGTTTGTGTGCTAGTCCTCAACTCCAGCAGTGTTTGTGTCCTAGTCCTTAACCCAGCAGTGTTTGTGTCCTAGTCCTCAATCAGCAGTGTTTGTGTGCTAGTCCTCAACCAGCAGTGTTTGTGTGCTAGTCCTTAACCCAGCAGTGTTTGTGTGCTAGTCCTTAACCAGCAGTGTTTGTGTGCTAGTCCTTAACCAGCAGTGTTTGTGTGCTAGTCCTTAACCAGCAGTGTTTGTGTGCTAGTCCTCAACCAGCAGTGTTTTGTGTGCTAGTCCTCAACCAGCAGTGTTTGTGTGCTAGTCCTCAACCAGCAGTGTTTGTGTGCTAGTCCTCAGCCAGCAGTGTTTTAACTATTAACCAGCAGTGTCCTAGTCCTCAACCAGCAGTGTTGTGTGTGTCCTAGTCCTTAACCCAGCAGTGTTTGTGTCCTAGTCCTTAACCAGCAGTGTTTGTGTGCTAGTCCTAGTCCTTAACCCAGCAGTGTTTGTGTGCTAGTCCTTAACCAGCAGTGTTTGTGTGCTAGTCCTTAACCCAGCAGTGTTTGTGTGCTAGTCTTTAACCAGCAGTGTTTGTGTGCTAGTCCTTAACCCAGCAGTGTTTGTGTGCTAGTCCTTAACCAGCAGTGTTTGTGTGCTAGTCCTTAACCCAGCAGTGTTTGTGTGCTAGTCCTTAACCAGCAGTGTTTGTGTGCTAGTCCTAGTCCTTAACCCAGCAGTGTTTGTGTGCTAGTCCTTAACCAGCAGTGTTTGTGTGCTAGTCCTTAACCCAGCAGTGTTTGTGTGCTAGTCTTTAACCAGCAGTGTTTGTGTGCTAGTCCTCTGCCAGCAGTGTTTGTGTGCTAGTCCTTAACCAGCAGTGTTTGTTTGTGTCCTAGTCCTTAACCAGCAGTGTTTGTGTGCTAGTCCTTAACCAGCAGTGTTTGTGTGCTAGTCCTTAACCCAGCAGTGTTTGTGTGCTAGTCTTTAACCAGCAGTGTTTGTGTGCTAGTCCTCTGCCAGCAGTGTTTGTGTCCTAGTCCTTAACCAGCAGTGTTTGTGTGCTAGTCCTCAGCCAGCAGTGTTTGTGTGCTAGTCCTTAACCCAGCAGTGTTTGTGTGCTAGTCCTTAACCAAGGTGTTTGTGTGCTAGTGTTTGCGTGTGCTAGTCCTTAACCCAGCAGTGTTTGTGTGCTAGTCATTAACCAGCAGTGTTTGTGTCCTAGTCCTTAACCAGCAGTGTTTGTGTGCTAGTCCTCAACCAGCAGTGTTTGTGTGCTAGTCCTCAGCCAGCAGGGTTTTGCATAATGAAGCTCACATTAATGACATCTCACTGAAAAACAATTTGCATCAAATGCTTTTGGCCCATTTATCTTCAGTGGCACATTTCAAAGGTTTTATTTAGTGTGCGCTTGTGTGGGGATAGTCATAGTGTATTAGCTTGAGTCACCATTAGTAGTAGTTGACTGAAGTGGGAGTGGAAGGTTGACAAGTAATATTCGGATAATTAGAATGTGCTTCATTAGTGTAAAGGGAAGAACAGCACGGCCAATGCAGTTATTCTGTCTGACTGAGCTACTATTAAAAAACTAAGATAGCCTTGGGGAGGCTTGTAATGTAACCTAAAATTGTGTGTGTGTGTGTGTGTGTGGGGATTTTTTATTTGATTTATTTTCAATTAAAATTGAAAATAAATAAAATAATAATAATAATGAAAATACAAAAACTTTGATTGTATGTATTATATGTTATATATAAAATAAAATAAAAAATATAAAAATATATTTATATTGTATATTGTATATATATATACACTACTGGTCAAAGAACGGAAGTCAACCAGCAGTGAGAACAGTAAGATTTTTAAATGTTTTTAAAGAAGTCTCTTCTGCTTACCAAGGCTGCATTCATGTTATTAAAAAAAAAAAAAAAAAAACTGTAATATTGTGAAATATTATTCAAATGTAAAATAACAGTTTTCAATTTGAATATATTTTAAAATGTCATTTATTCCTGTGATTCAAAGCTTAATTTCAGCATCATTACTCCAGTCTTCAGAGTCACATGATCCTTCAGAAATCATTCTAATATGCTGATTTACTGCTCAAGCAACATTTATGATTATTATCAATGTTGAAAACAGTTGTGTAAAACATTTTTTTAGCATTCTGTGATGAATAGAAAGTTCAAAAGAACAGCATTTATCTGAAATAGAAAGCTTTTGTAACATTGTACTATACCATTCAAAAGTTAAAGAACTTAAAGAAATGAATACATTTATTCAGCAAGGACGCATTAAATTGACCAAGTGACAGTATAGACATTTATAATGTTGCAAAGGCTTTATATTTCAGATAAATGCTGTTCTTTTGAACTTTCTATTCATTAAATAATCCTGAAAAAACTGTTTTCAACATTGATAATAATCATAAATGTTTCTTGAGCAGTAAATCAGCAAATATTAGAATGATTTCTGAAGGATCATGTGACTCTGAAGACTGGAGTAATGATGCTGGAAATTCAGCTTTGAATCACAGGAGTAAATGAAATTTTAAAATATATTCAAATTGAAAAAATTATTTTAAATTGTAAAATATTTCACAATAATACTGTTTTTGCTGTATTTTGAATCAAATAAATGCCTTAAAGAGACTTCTTTAAAATCATTTTCAAAATCTTACCGTTCTAAAACTTTTGACCGGTAGTGTATATATAATTATTATTATCATTATCATATTAGAAAACTCGAAATATAGTGTACAAGTACCAATTTATTTATTTATTTATTTATTGTCCTGCTGAAGCTTGACAGACCATTCAGTTTCATTGTAACCATGTTTCATTGGAAACCATGAGCCTCCATTTCTTTGTACAATCGCCTGATTCATCTGCCATTATAAAGTATCCATTGTCACTAAAGAGTCCACAGAGTATAGTTGTCATATCTTGCACAGATTATGTTTATCTTATCAGTTGTTAATTGGAGGGTTCAAATTGATTTTATTAACAATAATATGTCATCTCTCAAAACTTTTCGCATTCATCTATCTCGCTTACACCCACGCTGTCATTTCAAGGTCAGATTTAATTGAAAAGTGCATCTAAACTGCTTTGTGCCAGATGGCTTTGCAAAAATTAATAGCGAAAAAATGAAAGGAGGTATATAATTTAATGGCGGTTTCCCATCAGCGTTATCTGCTAATGAAGGGCTTTCTCTGTTGCATTATGGGGGGAATCTGTGTTCTCAATAAGCCCATTATTAACCTGAATCAGTGAAAGGAGATTAAAGGAGAGGATGTTCCAGCGCTTTTGTTTATGAAGGATAATGCCAGCCAGCTAGGTATTAGAAAACAATTAGTGCTTGTGATGGAGGTTATGGCTTTACAGCTGCACCATCAGTAGAGGTGTTTGCTATGCTAATGCTCAGAAAATAACATAAGCTGTATTTTTAATATCTTCAAGATTGAAAATATAGATTAAAGCAGTAATCCATGAGAGATTTGCTACAGCAAATTTGCCACAGTTAAGTGTTGTTAAGTCAATATGCGGTATGATACGATAAAATCTTTAAATTTTCAATAAAAGTTGTGATCGCATTCTGACAGTTTTCCCACAAGACGAAAAAGTCCAAACTATGTCCCCAAGTGTTTCAAGATTTATTAATAATAATCAATTCCTCCACGAGTAATATATTAACTTTCCTAACACTGCGCCCTAACTAAATTATTTCAATGTTTAATTTTCTCCTTGATTTGTTTTTATTTAATTCAATATATATGAGGCAAGGAGAAATGAGGGAAGAGTTTAAAAATGGATCAATAGAAAATATATGAAAAATGATAAACATTTTCAAATGTAAAAGTACCAGATACAGAATATTATATTATATTATATTATATTATATTATATTATATTATATTATATTATATTATATTATATTATATTATATTATATATTATATATTATATTATTCTTGTTTTGTTTTTACAGTTTATGATTGACAGGCAATGCAATAATTAAATCTTGCATTTTATTTGTTTATTATATTACATTATATTATGTTACATTATATATCATTCTCATTTTGTTTGTACAGTTTTTGATGTTTATACTGTTATGATTCGACTCTTTTACAGCGGTTTCGAATGTGGCTCATCCTGTCTGTTTTATAATCATGAGACACACATGCACACACACAAGGTTAACTGGGTTGAGGGCATGAAATCTCCGACACACACGTACCCACACACACAGCAGGACATACACCAAACTCTGCGCTCCACCTGCGGTTCACTAACAGAGCAAGCTGTCGCTGACGCACACACACACACACACACACACACACACACCTATGGCTCTTCCACAGGTACAAAACCTGAGACACACACACCTGCTGCTTTATCCTAGCTGCAGTCACATGTATCCGGGAGGGAATAAGGAGGAAAAAAGAGATGGATAGCTATTTTCAGCAAGCTATGTCTTTTTGTTGGCTTTTTTTGTCTCTGCGTGTCCAAGTATGTGTGTACACACACACACCGTTTCTTATTTACACCTTTCCATCTGTGCAATCACACCTCCAAAGTGTGCGCCCTGCTGAGTGATGACAGAGCGAGTGAAGGGAGGAAGAGAAATAGTGGAGAAGGTAGAGAAGGATGAAGGGATGCAGGGACTCCACTGTGAGAGGAGGAACGGTCTGTCTGAAGACATTTATAACAGGCTTAATGAGACAACCTGTTTGTCAGACATGCAGAGATCTGCGGGTCCTTCAGGAGAGACCGTGATGCCTGCTCGGTGGTGTTAAACAAGCAGCTGTAGACAAAGATTTTTAGAAACAGGTCTAGCTGGAATACTTTGGCGGAAAAGAGTTTGAGCAAAGTAGAATGCAGACCGCAGGATGGCGAAAAGACCCGAGGATATGCTTGATTAATAGGCAACTTCTGGAAACCCAGCACAGAGAGGAAGAGTCTGGCTGTGACCATTTTTAGTGACTTTCAGGCTGTCTGAAATCAAGGTTTAGTTTGTATATATAGACAGTACTCAGAAAATGAGATGAGTCTGATCTGAGTCTGGCACTTTAGTGCAGAAGACTGCTGTGATTTATCTGGAAAGACGCTCGGATGAGAGGTTAGCATAACGGATGCATAATTCCACTGGGGGCCGACGCACTGTAATCGCTCAGAGCAAATTTGTGGAAATGATAAATTACTCTCGGGTTTCACATTTTCTGTAGTAGTGTGTCACAGTTAAAGGCACAGTACACCCATAAATGACTGTTAATGGATTTTTATGGTTTTAAAGGGTTAGTTCACCCAAAAATGTAAATTCTGTCATTAATTACTCACCCTTATGCCGTTCCAAACCCGTAAGACCTTTGTTCATCTTCATATGAACAAATGACGATATTTTTGATCAATTCCGAGAGCTTTCTGACTCCTCCATAGACAGCAATTTAATAACCACTTTGAAGGCCCAGAAAGGTCCCAGAAAGACATTGTTAAAATTCTGGGTTCTGCGTCAGAACGCCAGATCATTATTGGTCCACGCTGAGCACGACAAAGACAAACGGAGGTCTTACGGGTTTGGAGTGACATGAGGGTGAGTAATTAATGACGGAATTTTAATTGTTGGGTGAACTATTTTTATTTGAAATTGTGTGTCGAAAGAAATGAATAGCCTACTTTTGTTCAGAAAAAGAAGCATTAAATTGATTAAAAGTGACAGTAAAGACATTTATAATGTTACAAAAGATTTCCATTTTAAATAAATGCTGTTTTTTTTACTTTGTTCATCAAAGAATCCTGACAAAAAAGTATCATGACTTAAGTTGTTTTCAACATTAATAATAAGAAGAAATGTTTCCTGAGCACCAACGAACGATTTTCTGAACGATAATGTGACACAGAAGACAAAAAAACTGCTGAACATTCAGCTTTGCCATCACAGGAATAAATTACATTTTAAAACATTGAAATTTGTTCTCAGGCACAAATGTCATGTGTTCATTTATGGTATTCAGTTCAAGACATGCTGCACCAAACCTGGCACAACACACCTTGACATGTCGGTCTGTTCCAGCTATATAATTGTATAGGTTTTTATTGAGATGTATGGGATCAGGAATGTTGCTGGCCAGATTCGAATTTGTGATCCGAATAAGCACCAAAGACTCATATATGCAATCACTAAGCAGATTCAGCTTTCTGATGTCCGGCTGTCATACCGACCGAATATTTTGTATTCCGAGTGACTCTGCCGAAGATTGACTGTGCGGAGCCCGTCTTAACAACACTCATTAATCTACATCTGTTGTCATGGTTTGATATGAAAGAGAATAAATTAACAGGCAACAAATCTTCTCTTCTGGCTGTGTCATGCCCCCTGTTGGCTGGGAGCAGATGGTGTACGGGAGAGGGAGAGTTCTGGACGGGTTTCAGCAGCTCAGATTGCTTTTGGGATTAGAGTTTGGTTCAGGTTAGTTCAGTGTGGTCATGCAGGACCTCTGAGTGTCACCAAGGTTGTGCCAAAGAGCTGCATTGTATTTGAGCGCCCTCTAGTGGTGCTTTATTGTGCTCTGGCTCACGCACTCAGACTCACTTCAGTACACTCTTAAACACACATTCTTGCAAATAGACGCAAACAATAGAGTTTATCAAAGAAATACTATTCTTTGAGCATGAAACGCCACTGATCAAAGCCGATTTCAAACGTTCACAGCGGCAGATCGCCGTTCTCACCTCGCTCTGTAAATCAGCTTGCTTAAGAAGTGAGTGGCTTTGATTTGCAGAAATGATGTGTGAAGCGCCGTTGTTTACTTACAAATATATGCTCCTTTTATCAGACGAGTACAGTGAGAGAAAATCTGGGTAAATTTTCTGTTTTGCTTTTTCGTGTAAGTGTGTAACTGCAACGTAATCACATTTATTGGCACTGAATGTGATTACAGGCTCAACGGGGAGGCTCATTGTCTGACTGTATTTAGCTCATCAAACCCTGTGCCGAGCCAATCTGATCTGTCAGGTGATAATCACACAGACACTTCAAGAAAAGCTCAGTTTGCACATTTACGCATTGATAAGCACAGCATGTGTATTTGTGAATGTGTTGCAAATGAGTACATTAAGAAATCGTTTCTGAGGCCCCTTTGCACCTGCTTTTTCAGCCACTTGACCATATAAAAATCCAGATGTTAATGCGCTCAAGACACTGTGATTAGATCAAGTGGAATAACAGTATATATTTTTTTAAATGAGCCAAGTTTTTTATTTTTTTTTTTTATTTATTTGCTCATGTGATTCCATTTTTTCTTCTAATCCTTATTAGCATATTGTGGAAATGCCTCTGGGTCTGTTTTTTTACATTAAAAATGGCATTCATACAAGCCTTTTTTTTTTTTTTTTTTAGATTCATGCATTTTAATTTATAGTAAAATTCCATCAAATTTAATTGAATAATCCTTACATATTTTAATTGATTAAGGATTGTTCAATCATTCGATTAAAATATATAAGGATTATTCAAGTCAATTGCAATGCCTAAATCTAAAAATAAAAAAATAAAAAAATTGTAATGTGTACCTACGAAGACTTAAATACACATCTTCTATGATGAGCATGTTTTTTTCTTTTTTTTTTCTGAACTAAACAAATTTGGGGGCATGAAATTAAAATGGCCTAATATCATAAGAAGAAAAAGGCCTCATTAAAAATGCAAATTAATTAAATTCTTGAAAAGAAAATCTTAATTAGCCAGACCATTTTCTTTCCCCAAAATCCTAATGATGTTTATAAATAAATAATTCATGATATTTGTAGAAAAAATACTTTACGTTTTACACAAACTTTATGAATGGAATGAACGTTTTCAAAATGCACAAAACCATTATGAATGGCGAACTAGATTTTTCAAAAGATTTTTTTTCCTTTTCTTTACCATGGCCACTAGTACTGTCATTGACACTACTAGTGGAAAGTAATAATCTGAATCAGGATCTGAAGTAGGAAAACGTAATAAACCAGACATCTTATCTGACAAAAGGAAAGCATCCATCAGTATTTTCAAATTAAGTCATCATCAGATAAGAATCCTTTGTCATTTTAATATGCAAGTACTAAGTAGAAATACATCTGAATGCAGCAAAACGCAGTGCAATTCAGATTAAGAAAAATACCCAGATAATATCTGGACACGAAACACTGTGTAAAGGCGATCTGTGTGTGCGTGTCATTGTGATTTGGATGTGATAGTGTGATGGATAAGTGTGCGAATGAGGGATTGCGTGGTTGCCAGGGGTACCACCTCTCTTCACCCCTTCTCCAAAAAGAGATGGATGACATGGCCCGGAGCACCAATTTGGCGGATGACAAGTTCAAAAGCAGACGGATGAGTGAAGCAGCCCAGGTGGGCTATTTATAGTTTCCCCGCCTTTCATCCCTCTCCATCCTTGGCTCAGTTTTCCCTCTCATTTTTTATTCTGTGAATTATAGCGGCTCTACCGGAGACACTCTTTCAGAGGGAACAGGACTGGTTTATTTGTCACGGACTCCGTAAAGACTCAGTTGTGTGTGTGTGAAGATCTTATGATGAAAGATCATGATGATCAGGATTTTACAGTTCTTCTGCTTTCAAAAAGCTCTAACCAGGTTAACACCCCAAGAAAACTCCAGCTCTTATAGGCCCAGATGTAATCTGCAAAATTCTGCAGAATTAGTTTATATCTAGTAAATTTGTTAAATGGACCTGCGAGTACAAGAATCTTATTTGTAGATGAAAGCATTAGCCAAAATATTTCATTAACAAATATTCTGTAGAACTTTATAAATGGTGGGTGTTTCAGTTCTGCTGAGCCTTCTGCAGTTTCCATGTGTGCATATGCATATCCAAAATGTAAATTATAGGGTTTTTGGGGGGACTGACCCTAATTAATGCTCTAAATTAAGACCCTATCACAAATAGATCATACAAAAAGTGTTTGATCTTTCAGGAAACATATAGGGCTATCAAATTGGCATTTGTATGACAAATCTTGATGAATTGAGACCCAGAAATTATCTACAGTATAGAAATTATGGAAACACTTTACAATTTGTTAACAGTATTAGTAACGATTAGTCCCATTAGTAGTCTTTAACTACTTTGTACTAACATTTAAATTAAGCATTTGATACAATGCACTTACTGTGTACATACACTATATATGTTTTTTTAAGTTCTGAGACGCCTGTCTTTACATGCACATGAACTTTAATGACATCCCATTCTTAATCCATAGGGTTTATTATGGAGTTGGCCCTCTCTTTGCAGTTATAACAGCTTCAACTCTTCTGGGAAGGCTTTCCACAAGGTTTAGGAGTGAGTTTATGGGAATTTTTGACCATTCTTCCAGAAGCGCATTTGTGAGGTCAGACACTGATGTTGGATGAGAAGGCCTGGCTCACAGTCTCCGCTCTAATTCATCCCAAAGGTGTTCTGTTGGGTTGAGGTCAGGACTCTGTGCAGGCCAGTCAAGTTCCTCCACACCAAACTCACTCGTCCATGTCTTTATGGACCTTGCTTTGTGCACTGGTGTGCAGTCATGCTGGGACAGGAAGGGGCCATCCCTAAACTTCCCACAAAGTTGGGTTCAGGGTTCGCAATTAAATGTTTCATCGCAGCCATGGAAACATGGATTCATGCCAAACGAGAGACTTAGCCTTGTGAGGTGAGCCAAATTTAAGCTTTGCCTGGGTTTTGAGATCTGGTCACCCGATTTTCCACGAATTTAACAATAGGCTTACTCCATTTTATTCTACTGGAATCTCTTATTTATTTTCCCAAATCTTCATTTAGCCTTCGTCTCTCACAGGGCATTATACACGTTTCTTCCTTTTATTTGCTGTTAATTAGGAGTATTCCCATCATTTACTGTGGTAAAGTAGAAAACGGTGCTGTAGGACTGATACATTTTACTTCAAATTCTATGCAAAGTCTTCAAAAAAGATGCGTCAAGTTTATGTGTATAGCGCATTTCATACACGCGGAGAGTTTTAGTTTCACTTTAGTTTCACACAGCGCATAATCAAACAAAGCCTAAACTTTTTGACCCTGCGGAAGATAATTTCGTTCTTCACAACTTTTAATACAAGTAGCTATTAGTTTTGGAGCGTCAGGAGAAAACATGAAGATATTAGAAAAACAATGCACTTTCCTGCTCATGTCCCACCCCTTCAGCGCAAAGCCCCATATGAGCAGCTCTGTGGGGAAATATAAAACACATTTAACTAATATTTAACTTTCTTATATCATTTATATTACCATTATTTACTGATATTTATTTAAATGTTTTACAGGCTGTAGTATGTTGTTTCACTGACAGAAGTACTAAAATAAACACGCATGCTTAAATGGATGTTTGAGTCTCCTTTATATTTTAATTTTCAAAATGTATGCTATATATATATTAAATTCATATATTATTTTCATTCATTTAATCAAACATTTAATCAAACATAACTGCTTAATTGCTGAAATTATTCAACTGTTGTTATATGTATAGCCTAAAGCACGATTTAAACCAATGTGTTTCACACATTATAACGTTTTCCCGATCGTCTTTTGCAACCGACATGCGCAGTTGAACCTGCGTGACGTCAGTGTGACGTAGGCTGACAATTGGTATATACATGTGGCCATGGAAGTGATTGAAACACCTGAATTCAGTGATCTGGAGGGGTGACCCAATACTTTTGGCAATATAGTGTACATGTTTTTACATTGTACTTTTGATAGTACATTTTAACAATAGTATTTTTGGTATTTTAAAAAAATACCTGCATGTAATTACAGCTGTAATTGATTTCTGTAATTACATCTATGATTACACTGTAGACTCTTTCTTCACACCATAACCTACCCTTAAACTTAACCGTACCACTAAAATTCCTGTATTCCACCTCAGTAGCACCACAAGTGGTTTGCAATACAAAATGAACACAATAAGTATATCATACTTATTTTTTGATGTAACTACATAGTAAAGACACTCAACTGGGTTTACAGAGTTTAGACATTTTACAGCATGTCCATTTACTATTGTTCATTGCAAACTCATCTTCATTCCTAACATAACTTACAAAACACCAAAAACTGCTTATAAAACTTGTACTTCTAAATTCCTCATGCATTGTCAGTATAAACACACACACACTATGGGAACCCAGTGGAGACACTATTACTGGATTAGCGAGAAATATGGCATCTACATCTGTCTTGCCCAAGGCCTGGTTGACTAATTGTCCTGTGCACTCGGGTCTGTAGTTGGAATGAAGTGTCAAACTGGAGCTTGCCTTTGTGTGTGTGTGTGTGTGTGTGTGTGTGTGTGTGTGTGTGTGTGTGTGTGTGTGTGTGTGTGTGTGTGTGTGTGTGTGTGCATAATTTAGTGGGATTATGTGTGTGTGTGTTTAGCTCTGAGCTGAAAGAAAGAGAGGGCGATAAATCTTTCGTTTCACAATTGTTTGTCTTCCTTTCCTCCACACGAGCGTGTGTTTGTTCTTGGCCTTTCCTCCAGGACACAGACAATCAATAGAACTGACTGAGTCAGATCTGTATTCAGAGAAATGCTGTTTTTTGTGTGTTTTTTCTGACAGCCCTCAAAAGAAACATTCAGTGTGTGGGTGTATAAATAACACATCTGCTTCTATATGTTTGTCCCATAATCATGGGTGAATCTCACAAAAACTTTCAAAGACAATAGGAAGGGATGAGAAGCATCCTTGCATTGATCTCCTCGCAGGGACTCCAAGACTCATTGAAGCCAAAGATAATCCACTGTATCATTTATAGGGCAGGCCGACCCTGTTTGCAGTAATGAGAATGATCAAGAATAATGAGAGCTACAACAAGAAAACCCTCAAAAGATACATTACAATAATGAAAAAGTTTTTGAGGGGAAATATAACAATTGCAGATTTTTATTCATTTTTGTTGTAATTTTGGCTTATTTCTCAATTATAACTTTTATATTCAATTGCAGCCTCACTTCTTATAATAGCAACGTTAAATTACTCAGTGTGACTCAATGTCTAAGTTTGACTATTACTATTTCAAATTTATTTTAAGGAGCTTGGGCGCATAAAAGGAGGAGCGACGACAGTTAAGGACGAGAGAGGACCAGGCCTGGATTTTATGTTATGTTTTATTTATGTTTTGTTATGTGTGTGCACGGCAGCCGTCCGTGAGGGGCTGCTGCCTTTACTTTCAGTTTGTTTATTTATTTATTAAAGTCTTTTAAATGTTCGCCGGTTCCCGCCACCTTCTTCCTTATTACGAACTTTGTTACATTGGTGCCGAAAACACGGGAGGACGGAGGGACATGCTGTCGAAGAGCCCTCACTGCTGAGGGGGATTGTGGTGCTGAGAAGGTCAGGCAGCACGGAAGAGAAAAGACCGTGAGTGACTGCCCGAGGCAGTGGTGCTGGAGCGATGGGACGGAGAGCTCGCTGCCATGCCCCTGGTTCGAGGTGGGGTGGCTGCCGTCCTAGAGGGAGCGGAGGAATCGCAGGCGTTCGCTGTGGGCCGGAGCCTGCTGCCATCCGCCATGATGGGGAGGAGCAGGGAGTGCGGGACTCGGAGAAGCCACCGGGGAGGAGAGGAGGATCGAGCCGTCCACCGAGAGTCCAGTACCATTGGATGGCACCATGAGGAAGAACCTCTCGGCTGACTGAGGACCGAGCGGCAGTGTGTCCGGGAACACACTTTTTTTTTTCTTTCTCCTCTCTCCCCTCTCTCATCTCTGTCGCTCCTCATGCGTCTGGCTCCTTTTCTTTCACCTCGTCTGTCCTTACCCCCAGGTACTGCGGCCGCTGTGATCGATCCCTCCCGGAGTGGGGGTGGGGTGTTGAGTAGAGCGCAGTCTCGGGAGTACCCCCCGGCCTGCGAGGGGCGATGGGGGTATGTGGCAAGAAGGATGAGGCTGAGGGACCGTGAGAACGGGACGAGGCTGAGGGACCGTGAGAACAGGGCGAGGCCGGTGGTGAGTGATCATGAGCACCGCACCGGTCTCGTGCCTCACGGAGGAGCTTGGCCGCATAAAAGGAGGAGCGACGACAGTGAAGGACGTGAGAGGACCAGGCCTGGATTTTATGTTGTGTTTTATTTACTATATATATAAAATATATTCATTAACAAAAACAGCTAAAACATTCTTCAAAATATCTGTATTTTTCAGAAGAAAGTAAGTCATTCAGGTTTGCAATGACATGAGAGTGAATAAATGAGGACAGAATCATTTTTATCATTTTTGGGTGAGCTATCCCTTTTAAAAATAAGACCTGGAAATATGTTTTCGGTACGTGAAAACCACATACTGCAAGAACAGCGGTTATGCATGTTTATGTGCGTATTTGTGTCAGGTTGACAGACAGCTACAGATGTTATGTGGTGAGAAGGTCAGTTAGCAGATTGCAGCATCTTCACCCTCACTGCTGGTACCTGTGTCGGACACGGCGCTATACATTCCCTCAATGTTCGGTGGACGTTTTCAGAAACATTATTGCAGCATAATGTCGATTGACATCAGCACCACACTATGACCTCTGCTAGTGCCTCAATGATGTTATATCTTTTCATGTTCTGCCCTCATACCTGCTTTCATTCTCCCACAGTGTTATTGCACATTGGCCTTTGCTATTTGATGAGGAGTTTTCCTATGTGATAATGTCAGGGACAGCTCATTGATTTGACCTTGCTCGCTTGCCATATGCTTAAATGGTTTCCCTCGGAAATAGAGGAATGAAAGAATGAAGCCATTTCTCACATTCAGTGGCTCCCTATGTGCCTTTCCATGGCTGCCCTGTTATGACAGTCTGAAGGTTAAACTGTACGGATATATTATATGACGAATTATATATACAAATTCACACTTTCAAAAGGACAGCAGATGAAAAGATGGCCTCTGAGTCAAGTGTGTAAGTGTGAATCATAAATGTTTCAGAGAAGCATAACTGTAATGGAATAGAACATTAAATATGGCATGCTGGTGGACATGTGTTAATGTACTCGTCTGCTCACACTACCACACAAGCACCTGCTGCAGGTACTTAGCGGCACTAATGTCATCTCATCTTCATGTGGACTCCCCAGTTGATTTCCTCAGATTAGCGTTGGTGCTAGCAATGGCATTATTTGCTCATCCAAAATTTAGCCCCAGCCATTTCATTTGAACTTTGAGACACGCAGAGTGTTTTGACACACTAATCAGACTCATTTTGTTTGCTTTGCATCCTGTTCTTCATTGTTTCTGGAGTAGTGTGCATATTAGCATTTATTAACCTCTTGGTAGCTCAAACCAAAATCAAATTAGCCATATGTTTTACTTTCTATTTCAACAACATTAGCAATTCAAATGAGAAAACAAAAGCAAACATACAAAATTAATTTTGAGAATGAGGGTCATTTGCATTCTGCCAAAATATTGGAAGGATTTGTCCTTGAGTTTTAGCTCTGCCGAAGTAGATGTGGGGCATCTGTTCCATATGCACAATACTGTAGTTGTACGGTGAGATTTTCCCTTTCTTCTGTCTACTGCGAGAGGCAGGGGAGCTCCCTTGGTTCAACCAGGTGGGTCATTAGCATCCACACATAATAATAGCTATGTGGTCATAATTATGCTGATTAGCACTTAGTCATGACATAAGTCCTGTTGGACCGAAAGCAGAAAACAAATACATAAACACATTAAAATCTCTTTAGGAAACAACTAAATTACATAAAACAAACTTCCAGAGCTTCAATTATAGCTAGAAATTGCAGTTATTATAATGGGTAATATTTGTGGTAGTGGTGTTTGCAAGGAAAGAGAACTGAGAATGGAATCTGGCAATGTCCTATCATGAAGGCCCAAAACTTTCACAAAGAAAAACACTTCTAGCCTCGCAAACTTGATTTGTGCATTGTGGCATTCCAAAATGTGTTGAAAATACAATATTTAATAAGCAGTGTTATTAGTTAAAGCTTGTTTAAACATTTCTATGCACCTAACAAATGTTATCATACACCATTAACTTTGTCTTTCAAGTCAAGTAATATTATTGTGGACTGTCATGCATCATAACACAAATTTTAATGTAATACAAGTGCTTTCCTGTAGCTCAAACAATAAGAGTGTGGTGCTAGCAACGCCAAGGTCATGGGTTCGATTCCCAGGGAAAGCAAGGACTGACAAAATGTAAAAATGTGTACTTTAAATGCAATGTAAGTCACTTTGGAT
This sequence comes from Paracanthobrama guichenoti, assembly GCA_018749465.1. NCBI lineage: Eukaryota > Metazoa > Chordata > Actinopteri > Cypriniformes > Gobionidae > Paracanthobrama > Paracanthobrama guichenoti. The sequence goes on from CM031946.1 coordinate 4,867,799, forward strand.
AAAAACGTCTGCCAAATGCCTAAATATAAATATAAAAAAATATATATACAAGTGGACATTGCTGCATCAGGCACTATAGCGAACTTTAGTGTAAATGATACCGTCGTTTTTCTCTTTCAGGTCAACCACTGTCATAGCGCTCAACAGTTTAAAGTGAAAAATGGCAAGTTTGCTTAAACTTGTTTTGTAGCTACCTAGCAAACATTAGCATTAACATTACCAATCGTTTTGTCTTTAAACTTGTTTTGTAGCTGCCTAGCAAACATTAGCATAAACATTACCATCACTTTTGTGTTTCTGGTCAAGTATATACTTTCGTTTTACATAGTAATTGACAGTTGTTTCGTCGCAACAGTTAGATGGAAATCTTCCAAAGCTAATTTAGTTTAAAGTGGCATAGCTTAGTGGACATTAACGCTACCATCCCTTTCTCTTTCAGGTCAACTGCTGTCATAGTGGAGCCGCAGTTTGAAGAAAATCTCCTCAAGCTAGTTTTTTAAAGTTAGTTTAAACTTGTGCTGTAGCTAATTAGCCAAATAACACACTTTTTTTAACTGAGGTGTGTTGCCAACATACATGCACATGAGTGATCGTCAAGTATGATAAAAGGACCATGTGCATATGTATCAGCTTAACGATCACATTTGTGTACTCACATTTGTCCTAAAACTGAGCAGAGAAGATTTCAGTGTTGTTTAGCTTCTTAGCATACATTAGCATCTGGACCTCTCTTCTCCACTGTCGATCATTCACTCTTAAGCTGGTCGCAGTAGGGGAATAAGATTGCTCTAATTGATTGGGTTATAAGTGTATCGTGTTTGCCTATGATAGCTCATTTACCCTCTATGTCAATGTCAGCGCATCCCAACTTACCCCCGTTCTTCATTTTCACCATTAACGATGATCTCGCGCTGTTCCTTCTCCATATGTCATCGCGTTTCACACGCTGTTCCCCGAGCCGTGACATAAACGGCATCACCAGCCACATCGCCCAGCTGTGTAAAAATGGCTGATCTGTCCATATAATGACCATTCAGTGTGATTTTCTCTGGAAATGGAACACCTTGAGCTTCACGACCATTGTGTGGGGAGAGTTTTTTTTTTTTTTCTTGGACACAAAAGTGAGCACAGAGCTTTATCTCTGATTGATCTGCTGTGAGTCAGTGGAGCAAGAGACCAATCTTTGGGTTTATAAGAAAAGATAAAAGACCCTTATCATCTCTCTCTCCCTCTCCCTCACTTTTATTCCTCAACGAGAAGTTGCGTTTGAATGTCAGGAGAACATCTTTCATTATCAGGTCAAGGACTTTGTACCTGCTTGGGAGATGTGATAAACTTCATGTATCTGCCTCACCTTTAGCCATGCTCAAAGAGGGGACATCTCTGATATGAGTCTGAATGAGTGTCTGTCCACAAATACGATAGAGAGAGTGAAAAGAGGTAGAACGGTAAGATGGGATAAAACAGATTGTTGAGCATTCATGGGAGGGATGAGGAAAGCATAGACAGAATTATTGATGAGGGAGGAGGGGGTGTCGTGTGAAGCTTCCAACTGCCTCGTCATAAAGCATTCACAAAAGCCTTTCATGAAACCCTCAGTTGTGAGATTTCACCTACAGTGCTGCGCCCAGCCGTAGGAGAGGAGAAACAGATCTCAGTAGTGCTGCTCGTGCATGACATACACGTCCCGCTTGTTTTGCTTCCTCCGCTTAGATGAGTTGCTGAGCAGTGTTGGGACTTCTTGAGTTGGACTGAGGTGGGACAAATCCCTGCATCTGTCCACCAAAAATGTAATCTCATGTAATTAGGACTATTAGTACTCATTTTCAAAGTCTTTATTTACTGACAGCAAGTCAAACTATTTAAAGTCCCCCTGTAGTCAATAATTTTACCCCATTTTAACTAATCTTTGACCACCAAAATTAGATATCTTAAAAGTCTTCATGCCTTAAAATAGCTTGAATGTGACTCGCTTCATTTAATATATGCAGATCCAAGAATATGCAAATTAGCCCCGTCTCCACTCACATCAGCTCAGAGATCCACTCACTCAACTTTACTGTAGTAAACGTTGCACAATGGTATCGCTTTTTGCAATGTCGGACACATAACGGTAATTAATATGATTAGCCTTTTGCTTGACTACGTTATCAAATAGCTAATAATGTGTTGCTAATGTTACACTTCACCATCTCAGTCTGCCTTCTAAAATCTGTATCCTTAGAAACGCTTTGAACATCGTAGAACGCCAGTGGAGAAAGGCATATAGTTCAAAACATCATAATACACATCATATACATAGTTCACTCGCTGCATTTCTAAATGTACCCGATTTTTCATATCAACAGATAAATATACCGGGATAACCTGGCTTCTCTTGAGACTTCCTGCTTCAGAGTGGTCATAGTTAATGACCGCCCTCATGATGACGTGATTAGTTACTAGAAAGTTTAGTTACTAGTACGTAAGAAACACCAGCGATTTCAAACCACATTTTTGAGACTTTGGTTCACTGGACTTTTTAAGAGAAAACTCAGCAATGGTGTTGACTAATGAATTTGTACATGCTTTGTCTTAAAGCATGTTAAAAACACCACATAGACATATAAACAACATTAAAAACGTTTGGGTCTTTAATGCTTATACTTCTCAACAAACTTGCCCTAAGTATTACATTTACGGGCATTACTTATTACCCAATGTTTGTGATACAGGCATGAATGATTCCACCAGTAATGTGCCTTGATGAAGACAGCCGTGCTGTTACTTTTCCAAGCAATCAGTTATATGATTTTCACCTTATGTTCCATAAAACAGGTGAAACAATTCCCTTGATTAGAATATCATAGAATTATGATTTCAGCTTAGACAACCAGCCTTGCAACCTCGTAACAATGTGATAAAACACTCAGAACACCTTAGCAAATACTTAGCTATGCTATGTGACTGATTACATATATTCTGGATCATGTAATCAGATTCCAAAAATGCAGTACTTGTAATTAGATTAAGTTTTAATCAGACTACAGCTGATTACAAATGCAGCTTTGTATTTTTATATCAATATTTTACAAGAGTTAGGTCAACAGTAATCTAAAAGTAGTCTGATTATATTGGATATGGAATACATTACTAACTACAATTTTTGTCATGTAATTTGGATTCAGTAACCAACTACAATTTGTAAGTAATCTACCCTTAGCATCATGATAGTGAGTTTTTCTTGGGCAGAGCATGCTGTTATTTTTCAAGTGAAACGGTTTTCTCATAGCAGACAAAAAGGGCTAAAATAACATTGACTTGATTACTTTTTTGACCTGGGGCTGTCAGCTCAGCAACCAGTTAGCAACACCTTAGCAACCACTCAGATCACCATAACAATGTTGTTGAGACCATTAGGAACACCTTAGCAAATACTGTGAAAGTTGTCAGGGAACTATCAACATTTTGGTACATTTGTGTTGGGTTTAAACTACTTTCGGCACTCAGTTTGCGAATACTGTGTGAATTACAATGATTCTGTGCTTTACAATATGCACATTACAGGACAATAAACCTTGTTTGTGTCGTTGAGTGACATGTCCCTCACGTGTGACTGTGAATAAGAATTAGAAGCCCAGGCAGGCTTAGTTAAATGGAGCTCTCTAGTCATAAACTCAGTCTCTCAATATTCTAATGAGTGCTGAATTCGTTAGACTTGATAAGCATATTTCATCTCCAATCAGTCCAGAGCTTTATGAAGCAAGAGTTATTAAGTCAGTGAGCTCTGCGTTTTTTAATCTCACTGTCTCTTTCTGTCCATCCACCCCTTTTTCATTTCACATAACACTGGAGCCGTAGAGCGAAGATATGGACTCATAAAGTGTGGGAAAAATAGAGGGTTTTAGTGCTTTCTTAGTCATGTCAGGAGTCTTTCCGTCTCTCTGTCTCTCTCATTGGATTTCCTCCATCCCCTGTAATCTGCAGGACTGTGTTTGGGTGTACGTGCTCTTTCAGCTGCTTACTTTGAGACTGTGGGTGTCTTTTGATGACCCGTTTTCTCTGCCGGCTGATTGGATCGTAATTGCACTGTGGCTGTCAAAGATACTCTCAAAGTTTCTTGCAGAAGCAGTGTGAGTTTAATTAGCTATAGTTTGAGGACAAAACTGTCCTCAGAAATTGGACAAAACCTTCCTTTGGGGATATCCTTAAAGGCAAAAACGACTTTTAAATGTTAAAAGCGATTGTGAGAAAGTTTAAAATAAATAGTCACATTGTATAGCGAGGACTGATTGGGATCCATGTGCAGTTTATTAAAATAACACAAACTCACAGTACAAGCAGTGGCCTGTTGCACAAAGCTGATTTCAGTTGCTATCCAGGTAAGTTCGAGATTAGTTTGAGCAAGCTCTTGTTTTTCGGGCTCAAGAAAGTGGATTGGTTTTTAGCAGTGTTCATCACCATGGTAACTTACACTACAAGGCTAACCTCCTCTGGAGCAGGTTTTATTCTGGGTTAGAGATCGCAAACTCAAACTGGACCATTATTTATTATTCATTATATTCATTTAATTATTTATTATATTTATATGATATGAATTATAATTACTTTTAATTCATATAATATATTCATATAATTATTATATTAATTGACAAGTAGCCAAATATGAATATAAACGTAATACATGCATTCATAATTCTTTTAAACAACGTGTATTCATTTGGGCTCTTTGTGAACCTATAATTATTAGGCATATTTTTTTATTCGCATCAGGCATTGATATAGTCAGATAATCTTTCAGCTGCCTTCTCAAACTTTTGCTGCAGCAGCGACGTTTATTCCTGCTTTGTAAATGCATTTAATTTCATGATAATTTTCAAAACAATCTCTCAGTCTTCAGAAGAGAAGTGAATTGCGGCGTCTCTCTTGTGAGAAGTGAATCAAACGGACACTGTGATTGGCTGTTTGCCGCACGCTTCAGAGTTAATCACAAACTCTGGATTAAACCTGAGTTGATGGAGAACGTTTATACCAAGCTTTGAGAGACCGTTGAACTTGATCTAAACCAGGTTGGATTTATCTGGATTTGTCAACTCTAAAACTCTTGTTTTAAAAAAAAGTTTCTTCGGCTAGCTTCATGCAACAGGCCTCAGGCATGGGTCGGTAAACCAGGGTGAACAGCAATATCAGAGGCAATGCATCAATCGTGGTCATAACAGGCAATAGGTCAGGGCAGGCAGCAAACAAACAAGAATCAAAGTCCAGGCAAACAAAGATCAAGGGCAGGCAGAACAGTGTCGCAAACGGTAGTCCAAGGCAGTCAAACACAGGCAGGATAATCACAGGGAATAACGCAGCCAGGGCAAACAAGACTTCACAATGAATGAGTGTGAGAGCAGGGTTTATATAAGCATGGTGATGAGGAACAGGTGTACAGTAATCAGTCCTGGAGTGAGGGTGTATGGGAAATGAAGTCTAAAAATGGAGGTTAGTACTCTGGTGAGTTCGACCTCTGGTGGCCGACGGTGGAATCTTCACCGGCGTTTGTGACACATTGTAAGAGATATAAAGTTCCATTCATGAAAAACAAAGTCACAGATGTTAGATATAATATGAGATCGCAAGAAAAGGCTGCAATTCTAAGAAATATTGTATATATTCCCAATTACAAGATTTACAAAGAACAAAATTGAGAGATATAACGTTTCCATTGTGAGTTAAAGTTGCTATTACGAGAATAACAGTGCATTTATGAGAGTCGCAATTAGGGTTACAAAGTTTCCAAAAACTTTCCGGGATTTTTGGGAAAAGTTTTAGAAACTTTTTGGAAGTATCTGAAAATTTACCTGAAATGTTTTGCTCCTTTGCAACCCAAGTAGCAATCACGAGAAACAAAGTTGCAATTGTGAAATATAAAGCTACTTTTTAAGAGATTGCAATTGTATGAGAAAAGTCACAATTCTAAGAAATAAAGTTCTGTTTACGAGAAATTGTTACATATATGTGATATGAATTTGCAACTGAACAAAGTAGACACATTTGCAATAAAGTCATATTACCCAAAACAAAGTCACAGTTGTGAGATATGAAGTTACATTGTGAGAGATCAAATCACAATTGTAAAATCTAGGCCCGGTTTCACAGACAAGGCTTGGATTAAGCCAGGATTAGGCCTTAGTTCAATTAGGGCATTTATGTAGTGTGCCTTAGAAAAAAAAAATACTGGTGTGAATCTTGTGACAAAAACGATGGCACTGACATATTTTAAGATATGTCGGTAGAAGTTGCTTCAGTTAAAACAGCTCAAACTTGCATTTTAGTCCATCTGAGACTAGCCTAAGCCTTGTCTGTGAATCTGAGCGATAAAGTCTCTAAATTCTCTAGAATATTAATTTCCTTCCTGACTGAAAAGAGATGTATGCATAAGTGTGTTTGTGATGACCTTTATTTGTATTGCGCTGCAGTGAAGTGTGTGATGTTCTAAACTACAATAATGTCCTCAGTTTTCTGTGTGTGTGTATGAGTGACCAGTACAGGTCGGCTAGGTTAATAGGGATGCTGTCATTCGTAACAGGACTGGACAGTGAGCAGCAAGGAAATGACAAACGCTGAGAGCAAATTAGAGTCCTTGCCGTCCCCTCTAGTTTCGCTTCACACACACACACCTGACTGACACAGTGCAAGGTCAACGTCTTTTATTACGTTCAGGAGCCGTGGAGCATCAATGCGACGCTCCAGAAAGAGCGCACACACTTAGCAAATAACAGCTTAGTGTGCAGATTTGGATTAGCAGCTAGTGGCCGACATATTCATCATGTACACAAATCTAATTATGAGGGTAATTGCCTACAAGGGACTTTATTGGTCTCTTATAATGAGTCTATTGTCTGTCGGTGCAGGGGATCACAAAGCTCTCTATTGATCAGTCATGAATACCGCTATAGCTCATGCAACCATTAATATGGATATTTTTCAGGGCTCTGAATGACTGGGTCAGTGCCGTCGATAATGTCAGCCACGGTACAGAGCAGAAACGAGAGCCTCTTAACTCTTTGCGTGTCTTGTCTTTCTCTCGCTGGCATATTTAATTACAGGCGTTTAATTGAAGAAGTCTACTCTGTGCCGTCCGTAATTATGGCTCAGTCTTTCGAGGCTTTGTCGCATCAAGCCCCTTGAGCTCATATTCTCTTTGCCGTAATTCAATTAGATCCTTCACATGGAAGCCTCTCAGCAACGTTACGGCACGCTATACACTGCTTTCAGAAAATCACAAGGCAAATGTATTTATTTATCTTTTTTTTTTTATATTTACTCATGTCATATGTCCTTTGAGAGGAGACCAGAACAGGAAGAAGTTAGCAAAGCAAATGCACAGCTCTGTTGTGCATTTCAAAAAGACTACACTGACCCTTGTAGAACATGTACACCACCATGACTTTTATTCAATACATGCATTTTCATCTTAAAGTGACAGGGATATTTTAAGGAATGTTTCAACTGTTTCGTCCATAGACTGTATAAACTATGGATGCAGTGTCCGTGATGTCACTCTTAGGTTTCTGAAGAGCATTTTTGAAGGCCAAAGTGGGCGGAGCCGACCGTCGCCATCTAGCAGTGCATCACCGTGTGTCACTCCCAGATAACCGAAAATGGAGGGATAAAGTATAATAGGAATAAAGAGGCAGGACGTGAGTGGAGCTGAGGTGATGTGTTGGCTAACAGACAGCAGACAAACCATCTGTCCAAACCACCAGCAATCCACCTGTCACTCAAGTGGCCACGCCCTTAATTATGCAGAACTTTAAAAAAGAAAAGTGCACCCCCTCACAGTTGTCATGAAGGGCAAAATTAGCTAAATAGGCCAAAACCACTAAGGTAAACATATTTAGTTTCTGCTGTAAAGTTGGGCTTTTTAACATGGGGGAGATACAGATTTGACTCCCTTTTGGAACCTGTCTCTAGCGGCCAGTTGATGAATCGCAGTTTAAGTCACTTCCGTGTTGGATTCAAGAGGGACTGCGGGAGGTTGCCGCTTGGTTTTGTCCATACAGTAAATGTCAACGGGGTCCACTAAGTTTGTTTTACTTTCATTGTTGAAAGTACAGTCATACAGCTTTGTGATGGGTAAACAAATCCGGTAGTTAATCTTCTATTCTGATTTTTCTCTCAAAGTTGCAATTCCTCATAACTGAGACTTTATCTTTCACAATTGTGACTTTATTTCTCATAACTGTGCTTTAATCTCTATCAATGTAACTTCATAACTCACAATTTTGAAATTGTTTCTCATAATTGCAGCTTTCTTGCAAATGTGACTATTTATATCACATATTTCTCAGAAATGCAACTTTATTTCTTCGAATTGTGACTACCCAACTGAAATTATCATTCACAATGTAACCTTATATCTCACAATTTTGACTTTCTTTGACTTTTCTCGTAATTGTGATTTTCTTGTAAAAGTAGCATTATCCTCTATATCTTACATTATGACTTTGAAGCTCGCAATTTTGTCTCTCGTAATTGCTGCATTACTTATTCTAACTGCAAATTTTATCTTTTAAATGCAACAGTCATCCATGTTTGAAACGATAAGAGAGTGAGTAAATGATGATAATTTATTTTTGGGTGAACTATGCCTTTAAGATGTTTGTACACAAATATGAATCTTCAACTACTTAAAATGAAGCGTGTGTATTCGAAATGAGGTTATGAATGTGTATACCTGCTTACTTGCTTTTACATTCAGGTAAGGTGTAGCTACTGTATGTAAAGTAGTCTCAGTGTTTTTGAGGGCAAACAGTCAATCCTGATTTTTCAACGAATGGAAGATGGAGATCTTGGCTCCCTGTTGAGTCCCTGAAACATATTTTATATCACTTCAGAGGTTATAGCAAAATAATTGTGAGGATAAATCTGATGACAGTTGCATATAGGCCTACCATGGTACCGATTGTTTCGATATTTGTATGCATTTACATGCAACGTTCCTCATTTGTTAGCTACAGGTATCAGCCAAATTAATATCTGTAAATGTCCTTCAAAGAAAACTACAGTTTTACCATGGTATATGTCCAAAAACATGGTAATATCATGACATTTTAAAGTAGTGCTGTTAGAATGACAGCTTTGCGACTGATGAGATGAACCATCATTCTGTTGACTAATGGCAGATCGTCTTTGAATGCCAGTGACGCAGTTGGTTTGTCATGCGTTGGCCTGCTTTAAAAAGACGAAGAGGAGGTGGTACAACAGAAGGGGTGTGTGTGTTTGTTGGAACAAGAATAAAATCGTGCCAGTACTGTGTGTTCTCGAGACAGCATGTTCACATGGATGCCATTTTAGGACGACATTGTGTGGAACATGAGCGTTTCGGATCACTGTAATGGTTATTATTTTAATGTAATTTTAAATTAAGAGTTGGGAAAGTAGGTCAGAGAACTTGATCTCATTGCATGAAACTCAGCCCACACACACACATGCAGCTCTTCCCACCACATGCAAACAGTAATTTTTTTAACATTGAGTTAAAAGTTTGAGGATGTTAGGGCTTTATGAGGGAAAAAGCCTGCGGCCAAATATAGAAAAAAAAGAGATTTTCACACAAAATTGGAGAGTGAACATTTGCCCCATGCTGTGTGGTTCTCTAGTGCCCCCTAGTGCTGTCATCCATTTCTTTTTACCAAATGTAATCACCTGAGCTAGTGGAAATGAAGAATTCAAAACCAGCTTGAACCAGAAGATTTCAGGCTCAATGATGCCATTCATTCAGTCGGCTGATACTTTTATCTAAAGTGGCTAATTTTTTTTTGCCTGGAACTATTGTAAAATACATTATATAAGCAATGACTTGAATACACCGATTTTATGAGAAATATTTTTTTTATTAAAATTCATTTGGATATTTTTTGAGGGATTTGAAGTAAAAAAAAAAAAAAAATTGTGTAGGTGCTCTTATTGAGATTGGAATACAGGAAAAAAGTCCCATTTAAGGGCTGAAATTCTTGAGGGAAAAAACTTTGGTATAAATGTATATTAAACTTCAGATAAATAAATTGTGTACAGAAAATGTTTACGTTTAATTGATGGTTACACCACTTGGCATTATTGGAGAGATTAAAATCAACATCTTTGGATTTTTTTGTATAAGTCTCTTGCCACTGACCCATATCTATGTTGTGACTCTCTCTTTTTCTGTGTTACAGATATGGAGACATGGTTCCTAAGACCATCATGGGGAAGATCTTCGGCTCTATTTGCTCTTTGAGTGGCGTGTTGGTGATCGCTCTTCCCGTTCCAGTCATTGTGTCCAATTTCAGTCGGATCTACCATCAGAGTCAACGTGCAGAAAAGCGGCGTGCCCAAAAGGTACCCTAACCCAGCGTGGGTCCACGGCCTCTGACCTCACAGCGCTAAACGGAGCTGGGCTCACATGTAGCTGTTCTCTTGAAATACAAGCATGTCTGGCTGTGGCAAAGAGATTAGCCCCTGACAGGACCGTGAACACACAAACACAGAAAAATGACGCTGGGATAGTATTTAATACAACTTGGCACAATGTGCTTGTGACCCAGATGTCTGCACGCTGAGTGGTGTGTGTGTCTCTGTGGTATGTTAACTGCAGGCCTCTGTGGAACCATCATTTCTAGTGCATGCCCAGATCTCATCCCGTACTTCAACACAGCAGACAGAAACACAAACACAGAGAAACAAGACAGACAGGCAGAGAGAAACTTTGAGAAGGGCAGATATAAAGAAAATATGAGAACAAAAGAGAAAACTGCCACATACACACGGCAAAGGTTAAGGTATATTTAAAAGCACAAGTGTATGGAAGCTTGTTTCCACCTGAGCAAAATATTTTAAAAGTCATTACGACATTTTATTTCTGTCTCACAATATTTTTGTTTATATCTCACAATTTGAATTTTCTTGCAATTCTGATTCAGATAAACTCGCAATCGCGAAGGAAAAAAGTCATAATTGTAATATAGAAAGTCGCAATTAAATTTTTTATTTTATTCCGTGATGAAAAAACACTGAACTGCGAGATATAAAAAGTCAGGCTTGTGAGATATAAGTTGCAATTGTGAAAAAAATAATAATAATCCAAATTGTGTGTCATAAACTCAAAATTGTGAGAAATAAAGTCAGAACTATCTCTCAATTCTGACATTTTTTTCCTCAGAATTGTGAAATATAAACTCACAATTGTGAGTCATAAATTCTGAATTGTGATATATAAACTTGCAGTTCTTTTAAAAAAATGTCAGAATTGTGAGATAAAAAAACTCGAGAAAAACAATTGCGAGTTTAGAAATTCTGACTTTCTCAGAATTGTGAGTTTATATCTCTCAATTCTGACTTTTTCTCAGAATTGTGATATATAAACTCACAATTGTGAATTATAAGGTTGAATTGTGAGATATAAACTCACAATTCTGAGATAAAAGATATAAAAAGCTACATTTTATTTAATTTGTTATTATTATTATTATTATTATTATTATTATTATTATTATTATTATTATTATTTTATTCCGTGGCAGAAACTAGCTTCCATACAAGTGAATCTCCTGAATACTTTTTGTTATGCCAGGAACCAGTGAAGAAAATGATTTTGGGCTTGCTGTTATCTCAAACTTTAGTAACATTTATTTTAATGTGATGTAGTTACACATTGCTACATGTACTTACTATAGTAATAACAGTAAATTATGCATAATTACAAGTAACTAACTCTAACGCAAACCCTAACCGTAACTCTATAGTAAGTATGTCCAGCTAATTGATATGCTTATTTGAGTAAGAAAATTGTAACTACGTCACCCTAAAATAAAGTGTAACCCAAACTTTAGCCGCGACACGCACAGTATGACGTTTGAAGATGCAGCTGTGCACCAATCCATGATGCTTCAGGATTATTTTAAAAGAAACGATTCAAATAATTCCAGAACCTCAATTAATCTGATTACTTTTGCAATTAAATTTAAATGGAAGTTTTACAGCCCATCTGCACAGCATAATCAGCGAAGCTGGTCGCATGCACACACTACATTTATAGTCGATGCATTAGCCAGACGTTTGAATTTATTAGGCACGGGCCTTGTCATTACTTGTTGTGAGTATTCCTGCCGTAAATCATCTTTTCATGCATGTACGGAAAACAGGAGTCACTTCTGAACATGCAATGATTGACATAGTGGTCAGCTATCCGACATCTGTCAGCGTGAGGTAAACCAAATTCTATTGCCATTTAAATCAGTTTTGTGCATACTACGCAAAAAATGTTTGGTCATCATCAAACTTCCAAATGACAGAACGAGATTAGGCACTAATATAAGTGGAGTCACAACTGTATTTAGCTACAGTGTGTACTTGGCCAATGAGAGCAGGCATTAGAAGAACAGATGCTGTGTTCTGTAGCCTGTTCTCCTCTGGGGGTGATCAGAATGCACAGTCGTAGTGACATCACATCATATCTCATTAGATGAGTGTCTTCTCTTAATTTAGATGTTCAACTCCAGCCTCCCCATGGGAGACACAAACAGTTCAGATATCCCACTCCCCCTCTGCGCATGCATAAACAGTACAACCAGTCCACCCAAGGACAACAGTCTGTTTTTACAGTTAACTGGGAACTGAGAACGAGAATAGAAGAAGGGAAAATGAGAGCGTTTGTAACAATACCAAAATTTCAGTAATCCATACCAATACCCTTAACACTTAATCAAAAATAAACTTCTTTTTTAAAATGTTCGTATTTTAATTAATAAAATATATTTATAGCTGTCTGATATTTTGACACAATTTCCAGGTTTTTGTTCTGGCAATTTTTCCAGAGATATAGATATAGAAAAAAAAAGCCTGAAATTCCTGAAGGAAAAATTTAGTTTGGCATAATTTAATAAATATATGTCTAATTATTTTATTTATATTTTATTTAACAATTAATATTCTATCTAATTAATTATTTATATATATATATATATATATATATATATATATATATATATATATAATTTTATTTTTTTATATGGTAAGAAGTCTCTTATGATCACCAAGGTTGAATTTATTTGATCAAAAGTACAGTATAAACAGTAATATTGTGAAATATTATTCCAGTTTAAAATGACTTTTCTGTTTTCTATTTTAAAAATATTTTCTATTTTAATACGTTAAAATGTGATTTAATCCTGTATTGGCGAAATTGCAAATTCTTGAGATTGTGCTCAAGAAACATTTCTTAATAATATCAGTTAATACTTAATATTTCTGTGGAAACTGATACATTTTTAGGTTTCTTTGATGAATGAAAAGCTCAAAATATTGATCAATGTAATGCATCCTTGCTGAATAAAAGTATCCGTTTCTTCTTTTTTTAAATCTCAGTGATGAACTTTTAAGCAGTGCATATGTAATTATTATTTAAAAAATTGTATATATGGTGTCAAATTATCTAGCCACATTACAGAAAGACCGGTATTGTTACAATTTTTATTTTTTATTTTATCAAAGTACTTTGGACAGAGAACATAAGACACATTGCCATTCTTCATGCCAGACATGAGCATGCAAACCTCCACAATCACATGCACACCCACATTCGTGTTAGGCTAAACGCCCGTGTGTTTGTCCACCTGAACAGAAAACCAGGCTTGCTAGAATTCATGCGACGAAGAGTGGTGGTGCTAACGCTTATTTGCAGTACAAACGCAATGGGATGCTGGTGGACGCGAACGAGGAGGTAACGGTGGAAACCAATTCGCCGGGGTCTCTCTTAATGGAACGTGACATGATGGGCTGGTGCATGTGGACCCCTTTCCCCCCTGGCCGTTCACATCTACGTCAGGGGGCCGGGGTCCAGCAGGGCTGTCCCCATCAACGCTTCCGTGGTGTTCTTCTCTTTCTATCTTTCTCACTCTCTTTCGCTCTTTCTAACGCCTAGACCGGGTACGCCAGCACCTCTTCCTGGTGGCTGGTCATGAGACCATCAATAATCGTGTGTCCTCTTGTCCAATGGCAGTGCGGTGCATGCGGCTTGGCCTTGCGGGGGCCACTCCCATCCGCTCCAGTACCAACGGGGCCCCCCTATTTTTTACTGCAACCCTTTTCTCCATCTCTCAAATACTTTGCTTTTGGGTTTTATCTCTTTATTACTTTTTGTATCTTGTCTACTTGTTGTTTTAACTGCTTTTTTGACAACTACTACTCATGCATTTTTTAACATGCATTTTTGAGTGAATTTCTCTTTGGACTGGCCTGTGCTCTCTCTCTTTCTCTCTCTCTTCATGACATCATCCGAACTCATTACATGGAGGAATGAAACTGTCTGAGCTGCATGTCTTTGGCCAGCATCTAAACGGGAGGCGGGGTTTAATGTGAATCAGAGACCGTGGGCGTGTCTGTCGAGTGCCTGTTGACCATACGCGGGTTCTCGGTGAGCCACGCGCTAGTCCAGGGGTGTCCAGTCCTGCTCCTGAAAGGGCCACTATCCTGCAAAATTTAGCTGTAATACTAATTAAACATACCTAAATTGGCTAATTAGGCTGCATCCTAAATGGCATACAGTATTCACAAAGATAGCTTTTTAATGTGTATTATAAAGCAGATATTCCTGTATGCGCTCGCTCACAGCTTTATTGAGATGGAAACTTTATAAAGGAAAGAACCTCAATCTCTGCCCCGTGAGTTTTATGAATAAAACAGCTCACTACTGAAAGCTACATTATATTTCTCAGCAATGAGGTGATAACTTTGCTGTGAGTAAACAAGCTTCACTACTAGGCTACTCACTCGCTCTTTCACTCTCTATCTATCGCTCTCTCTCTTGTTAATTCATTTGAATTCATTTTGAAGCGCAAATTACCATTATTTTCCTGTATATATCTGTTCGGTCAGATTTTGATATCTTGTTATCTTGTCCTTGCAGGCAAATAATCGATAAACGAATCAAATAAGCGTTCACCGACAATCATTTTGGGCGGGAATTCATGTAAACACAAGTAGCAGATACCAGTCGTGTGAATGTAAACAGGCGGGCCAAAAAATCGGATATGGACAAAAGATCATATATGTGCAGTGTAAATGCACCTCAATGGATACTTTATCCCATAAGGCCACAGGAGAGGATTTGTGGATGGACACTGGTAGGTTACATGACAATGACAACATGTCTGGATTAAATTCATGCTGTATAGAACATACTTTTTTAACTGTCGCAAAGTAATTGCGCAGAAGAAGTACCTACTCCGAGGGAATACGTTTTCGGATGTAACCTTTAGGATTGGATTGGATTGGTGGATTGGTTGGGGCAGGTTGGAGCTACAATCTGCAGGACGTTGGCCCTCCAGGAGCATGATCGCTCACCCCTGCTCTAGTCACCTGGTCACTGTGTCATGGTGATTCATTAAGGCTCTAGTGAATTTGGATACGGTAGCCGCCATGGTTCAAATACAACAGACACTTATTTAGACAAACTTTTCCAAATTCGTTTGCTTTTCCATAAATTTGTATCTATATACAAATTCAATAGACATTCGCAGACACGGAATACTCTTGTTGTCCACTGTTTTTGAACCTAGAGCTGTCCGTCAATGCCGTGATGTTGAGAGAACCGGACAGGGCAGTGACCTAGAGCCTACCGTTGTCACAATGAAGTAGTTAAACGTTCCTCAGCATTGTCTCAACGTTGCAGGATCATTGTGAGAATTCAGGCTTTGTTGTCATTGGTCTTGTCTTTTCTCTCAGCTTCTTTCTGCTCTGATAGGTTGATAAGCAGTGTTTTCTGTTTCTCCAAAAGGCATCAAAAGAGGCGGGCCAAGCTTTGGTATGTAAGTCCAACCCCACTTTTGAGACCCATCATCACCATCTCCTGCACTGCTTGGAGAAAACCACGGTAAGAAACCTCTGGAGAAACCTTTACACATAACTGGAAGCTTTTCTCAGCTTTGTCATTATTTGGTCTTTTTGATATACAGTTGTCCTAAAAGGCACACAAAGCACATCTGTAAGAATCATTATGAGGTTCTCCTACAATTTTATATTCTTTCATGGCTGTTTTTTAGTATCTTAAAGAAGGTTCAGTAGCTACTGGACTGGTGTCTGTATTGACTGTATTTAAAGTGGAAATGAAATTTCTGTTATCATTTATTCCACTTCACATTGTTTCAATCCTGTATGACTTTCTTTCCTCATAGGATCACAAAAGGAGAAGTTTGGCATATTATCCCAGGTGCAAGAACAGACACTTTAGAGTTACAAAAAAAAAGTACTTAAAAGTATTGTTTAAAAGTATTTAATATAACTTATTTTCCAAGTACAAGTGCTATTTTCCAGGTTTTTCTTTAAAAGGCCAAGTTTTCTAAAAATAACTTTGTGTGAGGAACAGGCTGAAATTTGAGTCATTATTAGCTCAAGTGGTCGGTTATGACGATAACCAGTGCTATTTGGGATAATTGACATTAAACGTGGCGCAATGCTTCTTCACATACCATATTTGAATTACCCATGATTTGAGAGCTCTGGCAGAAGGGAAAATGAGGGTGAAAGTGGACAGAAGTTTCATTTTGTAACCCTTAACATCAACCAGTGCCTGACTTCTTCTGCACCCTTGTGGGTTTGCCACAAATAAGTGCAGTTTTTCTCCCAAGCGAAATCATTAGTCAGGCACTGGCATGAAAATGACAGCCACTGTTGTCCCCTGCCAGCTAGACTCATGACAGTCTAGAGAACAGACTGTGACCCACTCTTGCTTTCCTAGGGCACTAGACTTGAGACGTTTGAAAGGAAAATTCCAGCGTCCTGCTGATGATGCAGGACTGTTTGAGAAACAGGCAAAGCTACAGTAAATCTGGATTCAAGGACACCCTCTGGCTTTTGACTGGCTCGCATTATTAAATGCTTGTGCAATATTTGTTTTAAAGACAAGGGTATTTGATATTTACCATTATTCTTTAAGTTCTTGTCAGCACTTAATGAGAACTCAGTTTAGCCAAAGCACTAAAACATAAAACAAATTGTGCACAAATGCATACAGTAACTTCTGAATTTATTGAATTATTCCTTTAATATGCATTTCATTAATATACTAATGTAATATTTCCAGAGGTGTAAAGAGTACCTGAAATCATACATAAAAAAATAATTACTTTACAGCAAATACTTTACAGCAAGTTACAAGTTCACCAATTACAGTAGAAGTCTTGTGTCTGGTTTCACAGACAAGGCTTGGATTAAGCCAGGATTAGGCCTTAGTTCAGTTAGGACATTTAAGTAGCTTTTAAAAATGTTCCTTAGAAAAAAACTTTAGTCGCGCAGTCAATAGCACTGACATATTTTATGATACGTCAGTGAAAGTTGCTTTCAGTTAAAGCAGCTCAAACATGCATTTTAGTCTGAGACTAGCTTAAGCCTTGTCTGTGAAACCGGGGCTTAGAGTATCTGATTTTAACAGTACTTACCCAGACAGCAACATAGTGTGATTCAACGCGTAAGTGCTCAGAAAGGGCATAATTAAACTAATCAGGTTCAGGTTAAATAAAAATAATGCTAAGTCAAATGAAATAGTCAAAGCCTGCTTTCACTGGACGTGCTGGTTTTGGCCTCTTCACCGGTTGCAGCCATGTCCTCATCTCATATATGAAACTACCTGCTAATGCACTTGCATTTACGTAAAGTAGCCTTGTTGACAAGTTTGGGTGAGTAAGGGCAAAACGCACAAGATATAGTACCTTCAATGCCCTGTAGATGGCGATATTACTTCTTTTGTAGCAGAAATAAACTGCTGCAGAAAAAGTTAGGCGCCATGCAAAATGTCAGGAGTAATTGCACTACTCATCACAAATGTATTGGAGGACATACATTTATTCAATATTGTAGTCAACTAGAAAGTAAAAGTTGCTAATATCTTTGATACAAAGTAGCCAGAAAGATATTTAAGTACAGTAACTAATTACATTTATCAAATACTTTACACCACTGTATATTTGTAACATTATTCTAGTTCTTAATATTAATATACGTTGATTATATTGTTTTATTAAAACTACATCAAATTAAGTCTTTTGAAACCAATTTTTTGAAGCAAAGTATAATAATCATTAGGTTACCCACAATAATACAATAATCAAATACCAAAATCAGTCATTAAAGTGATAAATAATTCCCATTTCTTTTTCTCTTTCAGAATCATGAATTTGTGGATGAGCAAACCTATGAGACGAGCTGTATGGAGGTTTCCCTAGCGAAGCCGTCCATGTCGCGTTCATCCTCGATGTCCTCATCTCCGCACGGGCTGTCCTCCTGCTGCACGCGCAGAAACAAGCGCAAGAGCTTCAACGTCCCCAATTCCAACATGGTCGGCGGACGCAGGGGCAGCATACAGGAGCTCAGCACCATCCAGATCCGAGAGAGACCGATGACCAACAGGTGCTCTCACAGCACTCATGTACACTTACACACACATAAGGAGAAGGAATAGGATGATATATTGGCTGTGGTCTGAATATAGATGAGTCAGAGCTGTGTCTTATTTCATTAGAATTGTTTAAAATGCTGACTTTATGCTGGTGTGCGTGTTTGTTATATTTTGCCTGCATAGTTACTCTGTGTGAGCGTATCCGGTGAGCAGTTCTTGAAGATCTAGTGCGCATTGTTTTATTTCCACATAATCCAAATTAATTTGCCAAGTAAAATATTTGATCAATAACATAAAGACATAATTCTGCAATCTGTAGTGCATTTTATAATGTGCACATTATACTGTATGCAGTGTTAAATGAAGTATACTAGTGCATACGTTTAGTATGCATATGTAGAATACATGGGTAATGCATAATATAGTGCATATCTAGAATGCATTTGTAGAATAGGTGTATAATGTACTATACAATGTGAAGTGCAAAATGTTGTAGTTTGCATATGTAGAATTATCATAGAATTTAGTAAACATATGTAAAATAAAGAATGCAATGCATAGTGTGTAGTGCATATAATCCAGAATGCAAATGCAGTACACAGATGTAGAATGCATAGTGCATATTTTTAGTATTACAGTGTGTAATGCATAACTAATCCATAGTATTTAGTATGCAAATGTTAAATGAAGTATATATAATTTGTAATGCCATAGTATTTAGTATACAATATGCAGTAGTATTCATGCAGTGTGTAATTTGCACATGTGTAATGCATAGTATGCAATATGTAGTGCATAGGCTGTAGAAAGGTTATTAGTACATATGTAGTATACATAGAAGAATAGAATAAAGAATAAAGCATAAAATGCAGTATTTAGTGCACTATATTTAGTATGCAAATATGTGGAATACAGTGTGTAATAGTGATGGGTATAATGGTTAATATGCAGTGTTTAGTGCAAAGTATGTAGAATGCAGTGTATATTGCATATCATTTAGTATACATGTATAGTATGTGAAGTGCATATAGAATGCAGTATATAGTTTATAGCTTTTAACGTGCATTATAAGTTGTTTTTAACGCATAGTAATGTGTAGTGAATAATATGCATATTCTGTGTGGATCTGGGTATGTGGAATTGTTCCCGTAGTGATTCACGCTGCTGGAATCCTGTAAAGCTCCAGTTGTGACACTCCCCATATGCCAGCATTCTCTGGGAACGCTATCATGATTCCCTCCAACAGCTGGGGGAATTTGCCCATCAGCTGGATTGTATTTTCACCCTCCCTCTCTTCCTCTCTCTTCCAATGCAGCCGCTCCAGTCTTAATGCCAAGTTCGAGGAGACGGTACCCCTAAATTCGGAAGAGCAGTCCTACATCACTGCCGCTGTCATCAGCATGCCTACCCCGCCCGTGACCACGCCCGAGGGCGGAGACATGGGCAACTGTCCCGACTTCTTGCAAAGCAACATCGTCAGAGTGTCAGCGTTATAGACCATGACCATTATTCATTTTTTTTCTTTTGGCGAGTGGACGCTGCAGCGTAAAGGATTGGCCGAGCCCCCTAGTGTAGTGGAGGAGGCATTGCAGCAGGATGGGTCGTAGCTGGACCTTTTTTTTTATCAGCTCCCGTCCAGAGCTCTCAGTCTCTGTAAGCTCCATCAGCTCAACCTCTAGGCCCATACGTCACACGACTCACACCGGGGTCCAATAGGCTTTCACTCAACCCATAGAGGAAAACAATGACCATTGTGGTTGTTACCACTTCTATGATTTTTCAGTATTGTGTGTCTTTAAATTCGTTGTCTTCAATTTGATGGAATTGCGAGATATTTGCGCCGAATAAGGAGTGTACCAGCAGGGGCGGGATTTCACAAGCTTTTAGACAGCTTTACACACAGTTTTGATACTAAAAAAAAGTAAAGCTGGGCTCTACTAGGGTGTGCGGTAGGATGCTTTTGTGCGCGTGTGTACGATCGAGACCGTTCTCTTGCATGATTTGCGTAAGTCTTTGTCTTTTTCCAATTCGGCATGAGCAATAAGGTTTGGCTCTCTCTGTCAGAATGTGTGTTTTACTTGTCAATAATTTGCCTATATAGTATTGATCTTTTGAACCCAATGATTGTGTAAAAACAGCTGTTTTGAGAGATTGGCTTGTTGATACAGGTGATAAACAGAGAAAATCCTCTCTCACAGTCTGTCTGTCCCACCCATGTTGTGTTCACTCCTTGCCTAACATGATGGGATGTTTGTTATACTTGTTTTTTTGTGGAAGGTGCAAAGCTAAACTGAAAGGGAAACACCTTTTGTGTTTCAATAGGTTTGATTTTCTCACACTGACAGTGGAGGCTTTTGGACTTGAGCTGAAATACTAGCCATTCCGTTTTATACTCCAAAGTTTGCGAGTAAACTGTGAAAAAAAATAACGTGCTTATTTATTATCTTTGTTAAAATTATTGTGCATGTTGTCGTGGACATGTGAAACGGGCCAGCCCAGACTAGAGCATAGCCCGCCCAGAACTTTTTTTTTTTTTTTTTTTTTTTGTTTGTTTTTTGAGGTATACATTTTTCTTCCCTTCTATGCCTTCTCTTTAAAGTGATGTACTTTTATCAGTAAACATCCTTACCAAGTCCCACTATTATTTCTGGATAATGGCATCAAGTTGTGTGTGATGAAACTTTGAGAATCATCCAATCAGATTCTTAGGGCTGTTTTGAAGATTATTTCATCATCATGATCACCCAAACCCGGTGCGTAAATCTCACAAAATCATGTTCAGGTTTGTTTCATAAATTATATTTTGCATAAAATTGTTTTAAAAATAATATAAAAAAACATTTAAATGACAATTAAGCACACTTTTAAACATTCTCATTATAATAATGAAGCCGAGCATGCTCTTCAAAATATATATATATATATATATATATATATATATATATATATATATATATATATATATATATATATATATATATATATATATATATATATATACTTCAAAATGTAAATTATATCATTACAGTAATAAATTATATTTTGCATTACAGTAATAAAAATCTTGGGGTTGCAAGGTGCTTAATTGCCATTAAAACAATGCACAAAATTGTGCAGGAATATGTCTGTGAGAGTAATCCTAAATTTATTATTATTGATTAAATAGTATTTAAAGAAAATGTGCACCTGAAATATGAATGATCTCTTCTCTGCCATTTAATGTCTGGACTTAGCAAGAAATTAGTCTACAAGGTTGATATTTTTATACCAATATCAATGCAATTTGTGGTGAGGAGCTCTTAATGCACCTTGCTCAGTGTACACACACACACACACACACACACACACACACACACACACACACACCACTGCCCTCCTGCTCAATGCCTGAACCCATTCTTGCTTTACCATGTGACTTATGCAACAAGATTCCTTTTGTAAAGATATGCTTTGTATTAAAGGGGTAACTGGGGGAATAGAATCTCACAAATGCATATTTTTAAAACTCAAATGGTGTTGATTATATATTATAAATGTATTTCAGTTGTAAAATACAAAAGAAAAAGAAAAAAATGAAAACAGAAAACTAAGAGAGTCTTTCTAGTGCACCTGTGCTGTAAATTTGTTCTTCGGTGTAGTGAAATTTATTACAGTTTCTTCTTTTCTCCTAATTTTCATGGACAAAAAATTTGATGTCTCACAGTTTACTTCCTGGATCGCCAACGACAAAGGCTGGACCATCTGTTTAGGTTTGAGGATTTTATTTTTTCCTGTTTGGAGGGCAGAATTGACGGAGTGCATGTGCTCACAGACTCACAGAGAACATGTGGGATTTTTTTTTCCCCCTCCAGGATCCACAGGGGACTTTTAAAACAGACTTCCTGTTTGTGATATAATGTACATTTAAATGACTACCAGGTGACGATGGTCCTTTGGAATTTGTTACAGCTTGTGTATGGACATTAAAATATATGAATTATTGAAAAACAATGGAAAAAAAA
Source organism: Paracanthobrama guichenoti (assembly GCA_018749465.1). Classification (NCBI taxonomy): domain Eukaryota; kingdom Metazoa; phylum Chordata; class Actinopteri; order Cypriniformes; family Gobionidae; genus Paracanthobrama; species Paracanthobrama guichenoti. The sequence continues at coordinate 4,890,197 of CM031946.1, forward strand.
TACAAATCAGTTGTTTAGTCCGGTGCAGTGTCTATGAATAAATAGAATTAATTAATTGTCCTATTAAAATACAAATAAATAAAAATACAATGGTGTTGTGATTATTTATATAGACGAATACAATCAGAGTTATATTAAAAAAATATATTGGCATTGTTTTAATCCAAGCTTTATAATGGCAGTGAATGATAAAGTTTTTGAAGCCCAAAAAAGTGCATCCATCCATTATAAAAGTAATCCACACAGCTCTGGGCTCTCATTCAATGTCAGGATGGCCTGAGGGCGAGTACATCATGGGGTCATTTTCATTTTTGGGTGAACTATCTCTTTAAGAAGCTTTTATAATCGTGTCATTTAGTTTGTGTCTGTTAGCTTTGTTAGCATTTATATGCTAGAATACTGCTAAAAGTTGACAAACTTAGCAGATACATGAATTTAAAATGTAGTCTTTCTCTGTAAAATATTGACAATGTATGTGAATCTTTACTTTAAATTATGTTGCATGGCAAAATTTAGCTAGTAGTTACAGTTTAAATCCCTATCCATAAGTATGAGTAATAGTTAGCATAGCTCTCTTCCATTCCCAGCTTAGCTGCATTTTCTTCAGAGGTTCCATTTTGCCGATTTCACACGTTTCTCAGGCGGCACATTTAAAGGAACCCACTTTAATACGGGCAACCGAAGCGGTCTCACACTCTATAGGCACTTAGCATGACTACGTTACACATTAACTTTCTAAATGTGATGACCACTCGGCTTTTCTTTTATACACAGGAATCAGGAGATGAGGAGGGCCAGAAGGCAAGGGATTGCAGCTATTTTCCAAGCTCACTTGGTACAAGCCCACTGCAGGGCTGTGGTGAGCTACCAGCAGGAGAGCAATAGTGCTGCGCATTAGCATATTTCCCATCACGCCGAGGGTAATTGAGACGTTTGAAGTCGGTTGTAGGAAGAGACCGTATCTGAGAGACGCGGAAGGAGGGGGACCTCACCACACAGGGGGATATTGAAGTCAGACTTCATACAAGCTGCAGCTGTCTGTTTGTGACCTCGCTATTTTTGCAGAGAGGTGAAAGGTTAATGGTTTTATTTTCCCGCTGACTCGTTTTACTGTACTTGGAGAAAGGGAAGAGGGATGGAGGCCGTGTATATGATAGTACCTTCTGTGTGAAACGCTGTACATCTGCACCAGTGCTAAACAGCAGATGACACAAAGTCTACCGACCTCAATTGGTGTCTTTAGCTGAAAAGTAATACATTTTGACAGTGATTTACCACAGTATATGAACACACACCAGCACATGCTTGAGGATGGAAGGCTAGCAGCTATAAAGCCGGCTGCAGGGCTTCAACCAAATGTTTTCCTCAGCAGCCTTCAATGTCAAAAATGTTTAAAATGGCCAGTCAAATCAAAGGAGGGCTTTACTATTCACAGAAGCCACGAGGCCAAGCACGAATTCCAGTGTGAGGCTTCAATTGCAAGTTTAGATGTAAGTACTAGCTAGTAACAGCTGTCCTCATTCAGCAAGTGCTATGCTAATGCTACTGTAACGGAGGCCAAGTTGCAAGTTTACTTTAGCCTCCTTGTCAGAGCGTCCGACTCTCATCCGGCGAACCCGAGTTCGAGTCCCGCCTAGAGCGGGGCAGTTCAAACAGGAGGGGTTACATTGGTGCCGTGACCCGGATGGGAGTGAGGTTTAGGGGGGTGAGTGTAACGGAGGCCAGCTAGTAGTTGCTGTGCGAGTAAACCTCACTCCTCTGATCTCAAGAGACGATCTAGCGACTGGCGCTAGGGGTTGCAGCCTTTAGCCTCCTTGTTAGAGCGTCAGACTCTCATCCGACTCTCATTCCGAGTTCGAGTCCCGCCTAGAGCGGGGCGGTTCGAACAGGAGGGGTTACACTACCAAAGCATTGTGTGACCAATTAGCAAGGTGGCATTTATTGAATTAGCTAGTTAAAGTATTTTTTTTATTTATATTTAGCTTAATATTTAGTTTAATATTAATATTTAGTAATTTAAATATTTCAAGTTCAGAGTAATTCAAATGTATGATTACAAAATAAAAATCTGCAAGTTCTGTAACTTAAACTTTCTTAAACTTTACATTTCTTAACTTTGAGGGAACTGATTGCTGTCATATCGGTTTCTGTGTCTGGCGCTTGGTGGGACTTATATGTTGTAGTTCTCTGTGCATTGTCTCTGTGTTCTTTTCTGTGTCCTGTTTCCTGTGTTTTTGTAGTTCTTTGTAGTTTTTCATGTTGATTAGTCTTCCCAGGTGTTCCCCATGTACCACACCCCTTGTTATCTTGTTAAGCTAGTCTTCCCTGTGTATTTATAGCCCTTGTTTTCTCTGGTTCTCTGTCGGTCGCTGTTTCATGTCATGCAGGTGTATGCTGTTCCCTGTGTTTTTTCAGAGTTATTTTGTTCCTGATTTATGTTTGATTGTTTATTTTCATTAAAATTTTCCCCCTGCATTTGGATACTGCATTTCTGCCTGCCATCTTTGATTTCCCTTGTGTTCCGTGACAATTGCCTCAATTTTTACCTTATTTTCAATTTAACTTATTTGGGTTTACATTGTAGCTAAACATGGCAACTACTCAACTCTTACTACTAACTAAAATGCAGCCATTTTGAAATGAAATTCTATAGGCATTTACGTAATCATTTACGTGATTTATGAAATTCATAATTGACTGTGATGACAAGAAATATTAAAGCATCAATTTTTTGTGTATTAGGAACAAAATGACCAGTGAATGTACATATTTAAAAAATAATATTCGCAAATAGTATAAATGGATTACAATAAAATCTTGTTTTTGTATTTTTGCATGTAAAGAACCCCTGAATCTTTTTAAATCCTTTAATTCCTTTAGATAAAAAGATTATCCCATAAATGACTTTGGTCCCTGACTGTCTCTATCTCACACAGGAGATGAATAGAGAGTGGGGGCGTTTGCAGTGAGAGAGGAAACAGTATGTCTTTTGTAAGCTTGTATGACGGCAATCCAGTGTGCTCCTCTCTGTTTCATAAATCAGATCCTGCACTGGCAATGAGCGGTGGGGGGGAGAGGAAGCTGACAGGAGCATTTCTAGCTCTCCACAAGCTATGTGATTAGCGTACTAGCATACTGCTCATGCTATTTCTACAGTAAACTGTGTGAATGATGTTTTATATATACCCGGATGACTTACCATTTGCCAAAATGTCCAACATGCAACAGTTAAGTTGTTTCGTTTGATGGCTAATGCTAACTTGCTAATGCTATTTTGTAGAATGAACAATATTTGCCAAGATTAATTCTGCCTTCAAGTACACCTGTGAAACTCATGTCAGACAAACATAACATAGAATTAGCCTGAACGAAAACAAAATTATTATATTGTGAATAATAAACCCAGATAACTACATCTTTTCAATGTGATTTTTTCTATCACTTTATACATGGTAAAAGTGAAGCAGATACAGCAATAGCAAACAGCAACGATCCAGATGAAGTCCCACACTACATTTTTTTGTTTGAGAGGTGTTTCACTCGGATATACATCACAATAGGAAAGAAAATACGACTGTTTCACGCCGACTTTAACACCATTTGCTACAACCTTATTCCAGTCACTGATCTCAGATTATACATATCTGTATTATATATCAGTGTTTCTGCCATGTTTCAAATTGACACACCTTTGACAAAGTCGTAACTCATGTTTCATCTAGAATTCAGAGTTTCCCACTCATAAATATGACTTTGCTCGGTCATTATGTGCTTGGAACTCGTAATTAGGATATTTACGACTCCAATTGAAGGGCACATTATGCTACTGTTTGAAATGTTTATTGTTGCATGATGCATTCTGCTTTTAAAAATTAGAAGGAGGGATATAATACAGTGTTCTAGTGTTCTATTCAAAGCTTGTCCATGTGTCTACTTCCTCACTCTTTCTGTATACTCTCCATTGAGATGTTTTATTCATTGCTTTACATCTGTTAAAATTCATGAAGCAGGCCAGGGCTAAGTCCCTACGCTTTCCCTCAGCCAAGGATGTTTCCCATCCAGTGCAGAGAGGGGCCAAATATTCTACCTGTGTTTCCACCCAGTAGCACTTAAACGTGACACCTCTGGAATGCTGAAACTTATAAACAGAGCGCTCTGCAGGAAATCAGCCTGATTCGGTACCGATACCGGAAGTAACTGCATGGTAAGAAATCAGGCTTTGCTGCATGCTTGAATTGTTTAAAGTGAAGCGTTATGGTTGTTATTAGGCATGAAATTGGTGAAGTATGTGTCAGATACATGTTATTGAAATATGCTGGACCTTGTGGTGTTATGACAAAAGTTTGGCCACTCATACGGAATTTGAGGCCTTTAAAATGTTGCAGTTTAGCCCAATATAATGGTTATTTGAAAGCGTTATAAAACATGAAATCATAATGGACAGATTTGACATTTATATTGAGTGAATTATCAAAGAAGAAAAATTTTTAAGTATATATTATATTGAAAAATACTCATAAATATATTTATAAATTTAAATATAAATCCACCCTAGAATTTTATTCTTTAAAAGGGTTTAAAGGGACAGTTCACCGCAAAAATGAAAATTCTGTCATTAATTCCTCACCCTCATGTTGTTCCAAACCTGTGAGACCTTCGTTCATCTTCAGAGCACAAATGAAGATATTTTTGATGAAATCCGAGAGCTCTCTGAATGAACACTTTCAAGGCCCAGAACAGCAGTAAATACATCGTTAAAATAGTCCATGTGACTCCAGTGGTTCAACCTTAATTTTATGAAGCAATAAGACTACTTTCTATGGCAAAAACAAACAAAAATTATGACTTCAACAATTTCATCTAGTCTGTGTCAGCACTTCCGAGTTCTACGGCAGCCGATGCTGTTTTACGTGACCACCATGACACATGCATTTTTTTGTGCACAAGAAGTACTCTCATCGCTTCATAAAATTAAGGTTCACATGGACTATTTTAACATGACATCATTTTCATTTTGGGGTGATCTAACCATTTAAGACCATCTATAAATCACTCATTTGACTCATCCATAAAAGATAAATGAATAAAAACTTTTCAGGATACACTTCAGATCGGCTGAGATGTTCTGAACAAACACACTGGCTTCAAATAACATCATGTCTTCTGTGTTTAATGCACTGTGATTCACATGCAAGTTTCATTAGAGGTTTCTCAAACCTCTAACAGAGTTTAGCCCTCTTATAACCTTTGCTGTGTGTAGACTATTACTGCATAGAAAATGAATACTACTTTTGAGATCTAAAACACTCTTTAGTGCACCAGTCCATATGAATCATATCACGGCGCTGTTAAATTAAGACATGAAAATCCGCACAAATGTAGCATCTTCACAATGAGCTTTTATGATGGGCAATGTTTTCATTCCACCTGAAAAATCTCATTAAATCTCATAAATCTTGTGTGTGTGTGTGTGTGTGTGTGTGTGTGTGTGTGTGTGTGTGTGTGTGTGTGTGTGTGTGTGTGTGTGTAAAACAGTGACCTAGCTCATTTTTTTCTGTCCTTTCTGACTGTTACTTGTCAATTTTCACAATGTGAGCCGAGTGAGCTCTTGTGTTAAAGCCATTGCAGGCTGTTTTAGTTTTGTCTTTTCCTTTAAATGAATTTGAATGCTCAAACACAAATGGTAAATAGTAACCACACAAGCCTTTGCACTAGTAAAGAAGAAAAAGTCTTCTTTGTGTCTGAATGTCAAAGCTTGGTGAAAGAAGGAATTTATGATTTGTTTTCTGAACAAACTTGAGCTAAATTGTGATCATAATGTGAAGAGAATGCTAAATTGTGACTAACAAGATTGCAGATTTTGCCTTACAATGAAAAATCTCTTATGATTCTCGATTCCTGTCTCACACAACTAAATCGTAAAACGTGTGCACCCAGTTTAATGGTTTGCAACTAGGTCAATGCAAGTGGTGATGGCCTGTTCCATTGTGAAGAAGTAAGATTTATGCAAAAACAGTTAATTCCAGAAACCTTTCTCTGGAGAATTCAAGTCCGTAGAGACAGAGGCAATGGCTCTTTTTTTGGAAAAACCCAGTAATTCCTCTTCATCTTTCCATGTAATGACCACCAAAGCTGCTTTATCCACAGGTATATAAAGTTTTCTATAAAACAGTTCACACCATCTAAATCATGTCATCCAGGCACCCAGAACTACTTCACATAAGGTCCATTTTCTAGTCCAGTTCACTGCTGTCCGATCTGTTCAGTGTCAGTAGAGGGCAGCCACAGTGTCCACAGTGTTGAAGCAGCTGATGGGTCACCATCAAGTCACTGCTAGGAAAGCTGCTCCATTTCAAACTGGGTGTGTCCATTAGCGGGCGCATTGGCCCAGGCCTCAGGCGCTCGTGGGTGCGAGTGGCTGGGCTTCAGGGCTTCTTCTACGGGGCTGTGCGTGTGGATTAAAGCATCTGGGGGCGCTGGGTCAGGTGGTTTGTGGTCATAATAGAGAGCCCATAGTAGTGTCACAGTCAACGTCATGGCTAAAATCTGGGCCACTCCAATCGACACGCCCAAGAACCTTAACACCTGCAATTGCTTGGTGCCCCGGATAAAACTGTAGATCTTGGGACCACAACCCTGTTGAAAACAAATGTAAAATTGACTATTATATACACTGCACGGCCCCAAAAAAAGGAAAAAACATTTAAATTGATGAGTGGATCATTATTGCAGTGATTATTGTTTCTAGCATATGTTTGGCAGCAGTTCTTCTAACCCTAATTGACAGAGTATGTAGCTTATTTCTTAAACAACCATGTAGGAAGACACATTATGGCCATATTCCAGGATGACAATGTCATGAATGAAATGAAAGAGAGGGAGCCTGAAGAAACATTTTCACACATGAATTTGGCACCTCTTAAATTCAAAGTCTTTGGGATGTGCTGGAGGAGACTTTAAAGAGTGCTCGACTCCTGCATTGTCAATACAAAATCTTGACCAAAAATGTCTGCAGCTCTTGATGGAAATAAAAGTTGTGATGTTTTTTTCCATCAATCTGGAAATTTGTTTTTATAAATGACTATTAATTTTCTTAATAATTTTTAATTGGTTGGAATATTCATACAAATTAAAGGTTGGAAAATTTGGTGTCATTTGGTGATAACTTTTATCTCACTTTATTTGAATCTGTTACTGGTGGCAGATTTTCAACTTGTAAATGTAAAATGTGTGTTCTATAAACATTTTTCATATTTTTATTTTATTTCTTGTTTTCGTCATTTTATATTTTAAATGATCTTGGCCAGGAAAATTGGTTAAACTTTATTTTAAGCTGTCATTGTTACAGTGCAATTATATATGTAAGTACTGAGTAATATTAATTAACTATATGTACTTACTGTCACTGGTGTGTTCAGGCAGGAAGGCAAAGACAGGTAAATACAAATCTCAAACCAAGGTTTAATGAATAAGGATTCTCAGGTGAGCCAATACAGATAGGTACAAAACACACTCTATACAAAGACTGAAGAAAACAAGAGAGCTTAAATAGGCAACAAAAACGACAGACGAGTGGCAGGAAAACTAGAACAAAAGAACATGTGACCAGGAGGAAAACACTGAAAGTCCATGACAACACATGACGGTGACACTTACTATAGGGTTAGGGTTTAGTTGCATGTAATTATGCATAATTTACTGTTATTACTATGGTATGTATGTAACATAATGTAACGAGGACACTGTAAAATAAAGTGTTACTGAAATTTTGAATAATTTCTTTCCTGGTTTAATGAAGCTCTAATAACACAATTCCAAAAAGCAAATTCCTAGTTTTGAATATGTGGCTATTTAGCCATTATTTTAGCAAATTAGCATTAGCTACATACATTAGTCAATTCCCAATGGGTAAAATCAAGTGGCCCTTTACATTTTTCTGTCATTGTCCATCCTGTTTCAATATTCAGAAATCAAAATTTAAATATTTCAGATTAGTTATGTGGGGCCATTCAAACAAACAATGGAAAAAAGCCTTCTAATGTCTCACTGTTGTCTCTTCACATTAACTGGGATGTGAGAAAGTAACAGAAAAATTCACACTTCTGCTTTAACAGTTTGTTTTCATGTAACTCTCCCCTACAACAGCTGCCACACGAATATGCGAGCAATGCGACACGTTCATCCGTTCGTGTGCGTGCCTGCATGTTTTTGGGTATTTCCTATGGTGAAGTGTGGAAGGGCAGGTAAAGTATTTCCTGTCAGTGAGGGATTTATACTGTGGAGTAATTCCTCTGTCATCCACTCAGAGAAACAGAGACATAGAGACAGGAAGTGGGTGAGGATCAGACTCCACACCCTGAGTCCTTCACTCCTAACTCTACCCCTAGTGATCAATGTTTCCGTCTTATTCAACAAAGCCCTGCTTTCACTCTTCTGCTGTGGGACCTGAAAGGTTGGGCTCAGCTGGCTATTTTACCAAAAACACACTGTTTATAATGTTTACTTTATTATGGATAAAAATCACCCTCTTTTTCCAAGGAATGGTTCAGACTGACCAAAGGAATCAGACGTGTGTTTAACAAGGTTGGGCAAAATGAGGGAATGTAGAATTGTCTCACACCCCTCACTATCTCTCTATCTCTCTCTCTCTCTCTCTCTCTATCTATCTATCTATCTATCTATCTATCTATCTATCTATCTATCTATCTATCTATCTATCTGTGTCTGTCTGTCTGTCAGAATAAAAACTAATTTTATCCTATAAACCTTCAAACTTCAAAGCTTTTTAAACATTTTTCAAAACCTTCAAAGACTTAACAAAAGAGTGGCAGACGCATCACAGGCAGAGCATCTGAAGAGCTGGGGGCTGGATGAGACACACTGTTGCGTTTGTCCTCAACAGTGTTTTTTGGTCCTCCACACACAGGTGCGTCTCTGAGCTACGTGACTGAATTTAATTGCACTGCTGGAGTCGCTCATAACACTCACTGGCAATACAGCTTGATTAAACACACGCTCAGCAGGTAAGAGAATCTCTCCCCTGTCGTGCCTCATTTTTACAAAGTCAACCACAAAGTCATGTTTTAATTAGGGCTGTCAATGAATTCACATTTTTAATCAAATTAATTACATGCTATTCCACATATATCAATATTTGCTAATCCCTCAAATTAAGATGAAATTACATTATTGTGACAGATGAGTACATCATTGAATAGAACACTAACACTGGTCCAACCACAATAATTTAGCAAATTTATCTATCCAGGTTAGACTTGGCAATATTTTGTAATTGTTTGTCTATGTACAATTGCAGATGAACATCGTTGGCTGTTGCATCATAACATGCCATGACATGCCATTGGACCACTTGTAAGAAGACCCCTCCTGTGAGTACATTTATTATTTCCAGATGTTGAATCAATACACCTCCACAAGTTTAATATAAATTCACTTATATTATGCTCTTCACACATAGAAACCAGATCATCTTGCACACTTCAACATTTGACCATGTTGCCACATAAGTCTAGGCATCTTCAAACTTACATTGGACTGATCAAATCCACCAGGATATATCAATTAAATAGGTAAATTGACTCACATGAGAGGTTTTGTAACATTATTGTTTGAAACAGCCTCTTGCATCCATGGAGGGAAAAAAACATCGGGGGATTACAGTATCAAAAATAAGCTCACCTCCTGGTAAAGGTCACTGAGGTCATGGTAATGGGCGTTGCGGGCACACCCTGGATATTGATTGGAGCAGCAGGAGTCAGGTGGCCACTCCATCTCTGTCATTTCCAGCCAGTCAGTGAAGTAGATCACTCCACAACACTTTAACTGTAAGGCAGGTATAAAAGTTAGCACATTTTCATACTATGTACAGTGAAAGGAACTATCTCTGATATATACTGTACATATATTGGGCATTCTATGCATATAGGTTTTCATATTATTTTGCACAAATTTTACATATGGCAGTAATGCTCTTTTTAGTTCCGGTCTCTATTCAGAAAAGTGCAATGTGCTCTGATTGGTCAGCTGGACCAGTGTGTTGTGATTGGTTAACTGCTTTGAGCATGTTTTGGAAATGTCACGCCCCTTACCATAACCATAAATTTCAACTACTAATGCAACTCATCCAGGCTTTGCCCCCTTTTTTGCATATGCCTTGGGCGGGAATTATTTAAATGAGAAATATTTTGACGTGTGCATCCCAGAAGAAAACTCAAGACTGCAGATGAGTTCAGAAAAAAGTGTGCACTGATATAGAGAATAACTCCCTAACTTTGCAAACATTTTTCATGCTCAAACAGCAACATTACACTCTAAAGAAAGTAGGACCTCTTTAAACATCAAATGTGGCCTGATTGACTGCTTGGCTATACTCGGCATTTCCACTTTCAGTGACAACAGTAGAATTACTTGACACCAGCAATTTGTCACATTGTGCGTGGTTAGGTGTTAGATGAGGTGCAATACTGATGATGATTTTGACCTCTCACCTCAGTTTGTAAAGAGTTCCAGGCATGTGTGAGCCACTGGTAGCGCTGCAGGCCAAAATGAGGCATGCGTGACTTTAGACTTATCATATCAGATCTCTGTACCATAGGCTGAAGAAAGAGAGAAAGGGGGAGTTATGGAGAAATATTCATGAAGAACTCATTTCACAATTTTAAAACCCCTTGTGATTTTGTAATCAAATCCCTTCCCTACACTGTTATTAATTACGTTTTCTAAATAACAAAAACAATGTGGTTTCCAGGCAATTTAAAGGACTATCCACACACCCACACGTACAATTTTAGGCTCTCTTGTGACCATTTTATTGGCTAGTCATAAAATACCCTATTCACAAGTGCATGCATGTGTTGTTTGTAGAGCTGGCATTTTACAATTTAGTCCCCATGAGATATTTCTGTCTCATATGATGGGCATATGATAAGTACCCACAATGCCCAGGGGGGATATGAGTGTCATCTCTTATTTTTGGCAGCAGAATTTGCTAAAGTAGGACAGATTAAAGTCAACATTAAATCACAATCGACTATCTGAAAAAAATATGATTACTACGTTGACCATTACATTAAAATACTGTTAGATGTATAAACATGCATGGAATTATGATGGATGGATGCAGTTGGGATGGCTTTTCTCAGTCCAATCAAATTCTGATTTATAAAATTAAGTCTTAATCTCTTTTTTAAATAACCAGTTTCACACTGAAATAAGTCACATTTTGGAAATAAAATGGGTTGCGAATGCCATTTCATGTTGACTTTAGGCTGAAGAAAGTTGGAATGGATGCACTGTTGATACAACTGGTATCCAGGCCAGGTGCAGCAGAATAAACAGGCTCATTGCCCACACACAGGGGTCACATTAGGCCACAACAGCACAATAGGACATCAAACCAAGCAAAGGTTTTTGAGTTTGTGATAAGAGCGTGTCTTGAGGCAGAAGCTGTGTATGTCTGAGTGAGAGAAGCTAGATTAAAGCCAGGTGTGTGATATCTTCCCCTGGAGGTGCGCCTTATCTCTCGTATCCCTGGGCTAACAGAAGCAGATGCTACCTGCAATCCCTTTTCCCCCTGCTGATCAAATCTTTTAGTCTGCACAGATCCAGGACAGGTTTCTGTAAAGCCTGATGCTAATCTAGCTTCAAGAGCCAACTAGAGCATTTACATAGGTGACTCCATCCTCAACCCACACACACACACAAAAACACTCTGCTTATTAACTCTCCAAAAGGAAATCTGCTTGAGTCTGGCTTTTGAAGTCATAATATTTAAGATTAGACCATAAGCAGGCGGTTCAGAAACCGGATCCTCATTCCCTTACTCTTGGGAATGGCCATGTGGCGGCCATGTTGTTGACGTGAGAGAGGGGAGAGAGTAGGCATTCCTGTTTATTCATAGCACCACGCACCTCGTCGTACGTCCACACTCCACTGGCCAGCTCCACGCAGAATATCACCATCAGACTGCCAAAATACTGTGAATGCACACACAGATTAAAAGAATTGTTAAAAATATCTTCTGAAACAATAGGGCAGAAGGAAGGTGTTGATGATTAGACAGAAAAAGCAGAGCAAAGTGTGTGTGTGTTTGTTCATGTATGCTTGGATCTGGATTCTGAGGTCTGTTTTGTCTCTCAGGTCATCTCTCGGGAGTTTTGAGTAATTGTGACAGGCTGTGTTCAGAATAGCACAGTAGTCATATTATTTTTTGCAGTATGCTGCATGTATACCATGCAATATATGCTGTATACTGTATCCCATCCACCCAGTTGTGTATATACACCGATCAGGCATAACATTATGATGATGTGAAGTGTATAACAGTGATTATCTCTTCCTCACGGCACCTGTTAGTGGGTGGGATATATTAGGCAGCAAGTGAACATTTTGTCATCAAAGTTGATGTGTTAGAAGCAGGAAAAATGGGCAAGCGTAAGGATTTGAGCGAGTTTGACAAGGGCCAAATAGTGGAATCCATGCCTCGACGGGTCAGGGCTGTTTTGGCATCAAAAGGGGGACAAACACAATATTAGGAATATAATGTTTTTCCTGATCGGTGTATGGTGTATACTGTGTGTGTATATATATTTGATATTTGAAATGAAGTTGATAATTGGATGTCACTTGAAGACTTAAATATGAACCATAGCAAGAACATAGTAATAACAATGTAGAATATTACTATTGGAACTGTTTATTTATTAATGTTTCCAATATTTAAAAAGTAATATGCAGTATGGATGGATGGATGGATGGATGGATGGATGGATGGATGGATGGATGGATGGATGGATGGATGGATGGATGGATGGATGGATGGATGGAACAAAAGAGAATCTTAGAATCTTCCAAAGATGCTTTTTTGCATTCACACATGCACAGATTTTGTCTTTAGGGCAAACTAACACATTCATCTCATCTCCTCCCTTCCTGAACACAAACACACTCTGTCTTTCTCAAAATCTCTTTAACGCACATAGTTCCCCTCTGTTGAACACACACTTTGAGAGAGATTATCAAGATGAATGACAGTGTTAGGAACTGCATTCAGAGCAGACCCCGTCTGACAGCTTGTTTATTTGGGAGAATCTAAATATTTGTGGCTATTCTATGCCTGTGTTAGCATTTCAGCCCAGTTAGTCTGTCAGATGCTTACCACACAAAAAAATGACAACCTCTTCCCTTTACACCCTTCACTGCTAATATCTGCCTTTCAAATATGTCCAGCGTGAACTTGTAACCCCTGGAAGTTCCCAACAAGCTGGCTCATCTGCAAACGCACACACATTTTTCTCAGTGTAACAGAGGTTACATTCTCTCAGCAACCTCTCGGTTTATTGATTTGTTGAGAGGTTTACTCTTCCTCTTTCACACTTGCACATTTTTTGGCAAGCACTGTTACAGAAAACAGGACACGTCGAATTGGATGGATTTCCTTTTCACCGGAACAATTAAAACCCCCTTTTTTACTTAGTCATGCAAACAGAACAAGAGTGAGGTGCATTTAGAGTCGATTATTAAGTCGTATCAGATTTGTTTTGACAGATGGCTACTGTTAATGTCATTAAACTGGTGCTTTTGGACATACTTACAGCTAGAGATTTGAACAAACCATGCTACAGACACTTCAAATTGTGTGACGTATTGAGGAGAGATATGCTATTCGTTTTGTAACATATTGGTTATTGGTCAACATTCGATTTATTTATTTTTTTTAATTTTTTCATATTGGTCGATATAAGGTATTTAATTTCAAGTTTTTTGGCTTTTGGTATGAATATGTTAGCCTTATTGTTATCTATAAGCTAGTGTGCTCCAATGACAAAATCCACATTTAGAAGATACCTGTATAAGCATTCAAAATTTACAGTCTCTCACTTCCACCAATATGGATCAATGCAATTCAGACAGTGCAAATATGCTTTCAGTTGAGGCGAATGAAGTGTGGTTTCACGCACACCACCGTTTAATGCACAGGTAGTTCCAATCCAGTTTAATCCTGTTCTATATTAATGCACTGTTTTCTTTGAAGCACACACACACACACACATCACTCACACACAGAGATCGGAGATGCTGCACACATGCAGAAACACTCAGAAGAACACTAACTTGTCAACACTGCCCCGTGATTTTTATTAAATAGCTTAAAATATTTTATTAAATATTAAAATAGCTTTGCTACTAAATCGCTACATTTTATTTCTCAGCGACGAGAAATCGCTGTTTTTGAAGTAATTAAACAACAGCTTCATTGTTAAATAATTTAATGCACAGCTAGCCATGGATTATCCCTTACTTATTAAACACCTTCCAGCCAATTAGAATTGAGCATTCAGACAGGCCAGGGTAGGCATTCATTTCATGTTTCATTGAACGGAAGAGAGTCTCTCTGGAGCCTGAGTAAACATCAGATCCTTTTGATTTTCCTGGTAAAAACGCCCTGCGTCCTTCACATAAAAATCAGTCAGCAGGCTTTCAGGAAGTCAGGGAAGGTCTGTTTTTTTAAGTTCCGTAACAAGCTATTCATACATTGACAACAAAAAAGCAATTAATTCATGAAAATTCTTACATATAGCCCCTTTAAATCTATTCCACCGTTCAACATGAACTCCACTCTGCTCTCCTGATCTCTAGATTGCCTCTGACAAGACAAAGAGTGTGTGAGAGTGTTCGAGGTAATATGCATGTGTGTGTCCGGCCAGGTCGCAGCACTCAGTGAGAGGGGGCGGCTGGTGAATAGAGCGACCACGTAACCCAAGCATCTCTCCTCTCTTCATGTCTTCCCACTCTCCTCCTGGATTGGTTTACCTATTGTATCTCAGCCAGATAATATTGTTTAACGCTGAGCCTCTGGGTAACACAAGCCCACTGGGGCAGAGAAGAGAGGAGAAAGGCTCCTCAGGAGATGAATGGAGACCCATTCAGGAGGGGGAGAGATGGGCAAAGGAGTCCCAGAAAACAGGTCCTCAGTCTGGGTCAGCAGACGGGAACCCCACCCTCTCGCCCGCTGCACACCTGGGACTGAGAGCCACAAAACAACCCTCTGCTTGCTCTCTCCTCCCCCTTCATGCTGGGATTTTGTCAATTCATCATCATAAAATAGATTTGCTGACCTTCTAAATGTTACACACTGGGCGACTGCATAGAAAACAGGATTATCCTTGCTATTTTGAAATAGAACAGTCCAACAGGAAAATGGTAGCTATGGAATAACAGACATGGACGTTTCTTATTTACAAAAAAATGAAATTGAAAACAATTTACTTCAGTTATAATTTTACTTTGACATTGTCAAAGTGTCTTATTTCCTATTTAATGCGATTTTTTTTTTGTTTTGTTTTACATTACATACACTACATACAGTCACCTAAAGAATTATTAGGAACACCTGTTCAATTTCTCATTAATGCAGTTATCTAATCAACCAATCACATGGCAGTTGCTTCAGTGCATTTAGGGGTGTGGTCCTGGTCAAGACAATCTCCTGAACTCCAATCTGAATGTCAGAATGGGAAAGAAAGGTGATTTAAGCAATTTTGAGCACGGCATGGTTGTTTGTGCCAGACGGGCCGGTCTGAGTATTTCACAATCTGCTCAGTTACTGGGATTTTCACGCACAACCATTTCTAGGGTTTACAAAGAATGGTGTGAAAAGGGAAAAACATCCAGTATGTGGCAGTCCTGTGGGCGAAAATGCCTTGTTGATGCTAGAGGTCAGAGGAGAATGGGCCGACTGATTCAAGCTGATAGAAGAGCAACTTTGACTGAAATAACCACTCATTACAACCGAGGTATGCAACAAAGCATTTGTGAAGCCACAACACGCACAACATTGAGGCGGATGGGCTACAACAGCAGAAGACCCCACCGGGTACCACTCATCTCCACTACAAATAGGAAAAAGAGGCTACAATTTGCACAAGCTCACCAAAATTGGACAGTTGAAGACTGGAAAAATGTTGCCTGGTCTGATGAGTCTCGATTTCTGTTGAGACATTCAGATGGTAGAGTCAGAATTTGGCGTAAACAGAATGAGAACATGGATCCATCATGCCTTGTTGCCACTGTGCAGGCTGGTGGTGGTGGTATAAGGGTGTGGGGGATGTTTTTGAAATCAATTTGAAATGATTCGAGCTTTGTGACATGGTGCATTATCCTGAGAATCAGAGAATGGGTAATAGGTGGTCATAAAGGGATGGACATGGTCAGAAACAATGCTCAGATAGGCCGTGGCATTTAAACGATGCTCAATTGGTACTAAGGGGCCTAAAGTGTGCCAAGAAAACATCCCCCACACCATTACACCACCACCACCAGCCTGCACAGTGGTAACAAGGCATGATGGATCCATGTTCTCATTCTGTTTACGCCAAATTCTGACTCTACCATCTGAATGTCTCAACAGAAATGAGACTCATCATACCAGGCAACATTTTTCCAGTCTTCAACTGTCCAATTTTGGTGAGCTTGTGCAAATTGTAGCCTCTTTTTCCTATTTGTAGTGGAGATGAGTGGTACCCGGTGGGGTCTTCTGCTGTTGTAGCCCATCCGCCTCAAGGTTGTGCGTGTTGTGGCTGCATACCTCGGTTGTAACGAGTGGTTATTTCAGTCAAAGTTGCTCTTCTATCAGCTTGAATCAGTCGGCCCATTCTCCTCTGACCTCTAGCATCAACAAGGCATTTTCGCCCACAGGACTGCCGCATACTGGATGTTTTTCCCTTTTCACACCATTCTTTGTAAACCCTAGAAATGGTTATGTGTGAAAATCCCAGTAACTGAGCAGATTGTGAAATACTCAGACCGGCCCGTCTGGCACCAACAACCATGCCACGCTCAAAATTGCTTAAATCACCTTACTTTCCCATTCTGACATTCAGTTTGGAATTCAGGAGATTGTCTTGACCAGGACCACACCCCTAAATGCATTGAAGCAACTGCCATGTGATTGGTTGATTAGATAATTGCATTAATGAGAAACTGAATTATTATTCCTAATAATCCTTTAGGTGAGTGTATATATACATACATACATACATATATATATATATATATATATATATATATATATATATATATATATATATATATATATATATAATCTTAAAGTAAATGATATACATATTCATAATATAGAAGTAAATTACTTAATCTATTAATATATTAATAAAAATGTATTAATATTACCATATATATATATATATATATATATATATATATATATATATATATATATATATATATATATATATATATATATATATATATATATATATATATATATATATATAAAAATATTAAACAATTAAATTAAATAAATGTAACTTTCATTGAAAGGAAAACTTCTGGACACTTTGTTAAATAGCTTTCTTTGTGTTCATCAACAAATGGGTTTGGAACAAAATATGGGTTAGTAAATGATGACATGTTTCATTTTCGGGTGGACTGTCTCTTTAAAGTAGAAAAAGCAGCCTGTTTAATTCTAAGGGTCAGATAAAGGGTGGATTTCCTTCCTCCCCAAATCATTTATATCATATGTGCTAACAGCCTGTCAAGATCTTGCCATTTCAGAAGTCACAATGTCACTAACATATCCGTCTAAAAAAACACAAAAATCTCTCACAATGGATGTAACTATGTGGCCTGTATTTGGCCCTCCTTGACGGTCTATCATGTTGAGTGATGTGCAGTGCTCATACATTACTCATGTCTAACTCTTTGTCTCAGAAACGCAAGAGCTTTACGGCCTCCATAACCTACAGAGCGAGTTTCTACAAGCATCTGAGGGGGTTATTATCATCTGAAACAGACTTTGATGATACACATAACTAGACGCAGGGTGCACCATAACATCTAATATAAAAAGATACTGCTATCCCAGTGTAGTTATGAGGTGAGAATGTGCTAAGAAGTGACTTCCTGTGGCTATAATGTGTCTTGCTATCTTTGAACACAAATATCTGTAGCAGAAAGTCAAAAACAACATGAAACTCTATTCACAATGCATATAACTTCTGTAATAATATTTCCATGTGAATAATTTCCAAGTGAAAAAAATATTTGGTGGGAAATAATGTAGCTTGGGACTGTATAGCAAATTCATCAGGATTTGATTAGATGTTATGCTATGATGTTATTAGTTAACAGCACTTTATTTTACAGTCCTGTTCCTCATGTACATATGATGAACTTATTATAGTAATAATTACAATAACTGGGTAATAACTAGGTACTAACCATGAACATACAACCCTAAACCTAACCTTATAGTTTCCTTATAATACTCAGCACACTGTAGGTACACGTAAGTGCACATACTGTAAAATAAAGTGCAACAGTTAAAATGACTTTTTCTGTTCACAGGGCTATTGTTACATCATAAAACATAACATAAAAGATCATGTCAAATATGGTTAATTGTAGTCAACATAATGACCCCCAAAAATTGCTTATTGAGATCCTTAATGCATGTGGATCAGCTTATTGTTTATGAATAATCATTGCATGTTATAAAAAAGCAAAAATGTTAGTCTTCGTAAAAAATTTACTTAAAATATTAATATGTTTGTATTTTATGAATAAAAATATATTTTAAAAAAGCTTGAAATTTCAATTTCACCACATGATCAGTGGGCAGCTTAGATATTAAATATCTCTTTCATAGTCTAAGTAGTCTTTCATCAAAAAGCAAAAACGTGCTTGCTTCTAAAACGACTTTTCATCTGGCTGACATCATTCAGCCACCTGATTCTAGTCTCATATATGACTCTCACGTTTCACAGTTTAATTAATTACCAATGAACAAAGTCCCATCCCACAATTTCTTCTCATTAAATACCCTTGTTGCGTATGAAATCCCACACTGTATAATAGGTACTACATTTGGTTTGACACTTAGGGCCCTATCATACACCCAGCGCAATGCGACACCAGGCGCGAGGAAGTGTTTTTTTCTAGTTTCAGCCCGACGCAGTTATCATTTTCACTTCCAGCGCATCGTTGTTTAAATAGCAAATACACTCGCGCTCATCTGTTCGCCCATGGCTGTGCTGGTCTGAAAACGAAGTGTGTTCAGGTGCATTATTGGTGCATTGCTAAACTAAAACCTGGTCTAAAGTCAATAGTTTTAAAGTGAAACTAAAGTCAGCAGTATTTTTTATATTTTAACGCACGTACACTCTGCTTACACACAGGGACGCGCAGCAGCACACAAACATTTTTAAATATTTAAAATAAAAAGATTCCTCTCCGTTCAGTCTTTCCGCTTGCAAATCCTGCCATGTTAATAGCAATTCGCCATGGTGCAAGCACAACTGGCTTTTAAAGGGAATGGGAGATGAGACATACTACATCTGCCATGTTGTCACTGTCATGTAACCTTCAGCATCAGTTGTGTCACTTCACCTCTATTTACAAATCCACTCCGCTTCACAGGATAGTAAAGTGTCCATCGAATGCACATTTCCGAATCTCGCCGGAAGTAGGTCATCCGGCTACTTTTCGCCTACTGTTTTATATGAATTCGGACATTCAACTAGGCTCACATACTGTTGTTCATACTGCATATTTGGACGCAGTGCCTGTTTCACTTGAAAACACATCATATTACAGAAGTACAATGGGTTCAGGATGGCTTTAAGGATGTGACATCTCTCTCTACTCCCCTCTAGTGTATGAAGTGAATTGTGATGTGTGAATAAAGAAAGCAAGACTTGTTTGAATCTGGTTCGAGGGTGGTTGGGGTCAGCAATGACAGTGCCAGCTAAACTTAAAATATTCTCGGTACACAAAACCACACACATTCCAAACCACACAATGTTCCTGCTGTGCTCATCTTTTTTTTTTTTTTCTACTTACCCAAGACAGTAGGAGCAGATTGCACTTGAGCGTTCCACAGTAGCCCACCATGGCCACGATGATTAGAAAACAGCACACGGCGATGACGACAGGATGGACAACGGGGGAGTATGTGAGAACGGCTGCCTCCTCCAGTCTTGAGGAAAAGAGAGAGTGAGAGAGAGGGGAAGAATAATTTCTTGGCAGGCTTTTTGTTTATTTATCCGTCCATCCTGCTCGCTTGCTTCTTCCTTCTCTCATAGGGCAGCATATTTGAGTAATACACCAGTTGCAAATAAACAGTGATTATACTCTGTAGGAATGCAAACTCTCTCTTCCTGTCTCTTGCTGTCTCTACTTCTGTTTGACTCTCTTTTGCACCAGTTTACTGAGATGCAATACTGTTTTCACTAAGGAAGGCATGGGAAAGCTACAGTTTAAAGGAATATTCTGGATTCAGAATACTTTAACTCTTTCCCTGCCATTTTTGCCAAAAAAAAAAGTCATGACCCCAGAATATTTTGTTGTATGAATATCTGAAAATGCAATACATCAAAAGAAAAATAGACACTCTGCTTTAAACAACAACAACAAAAATGTTAATTAAATCCTTAATTTTTTTATTAACATTTGAATGTGGGTAAGTTTAATAAAAAAGCAAAATTTTGAGCATAAAGCTAAGAATCACGTTTTTGTCAAAGACTACATCCAGATCAGATTCAGAACGATAATAAAAACATAGATTGCTTGCACAGTCCTATAGCTTGTCCTGGGTTGACATTTAATTCTGGTAACATTAGTCAGTTTTGATTTAGATGCTGTTTAATGTTGATGACCGTGTTATTATATGCATCTGCTTACATAGTCAATCGCTTGTTTCTGCATCTTCTTCACATGTGTTTTGGTCTGGAGATTCAGTACTCTTTCAGAACATGCGTAATAGTGCCCCCTACCGTATAAAAGTGAAAACACGGAAAGCCGGACACAAGCTGTAAACAATATGCATGTAAACATGATTTTAGGACCATTTGACTGTTTTGGCTATTTGTTTACACAACATCTGCATTTTTGGGCCCTGAAAACAACAAAAGTGCATCTTTTTGAAAACTATACTATTACCGTCTCTGTGTAAACTATAAAAATGCTTATTTCTGACAACAGTGGCGTCATGCGCATGCCTGGCCTTTTTAGTTGTAATCATCGTTATTATATGTGAACTGGGATCATTTTGACAGTGTTGTAGTCTGTACACGAAAAACACGAAGGAAAACATTTCCATTTTTAGTGCATCATTGTCATGTAGACATACTCATAGTGTGTAAAAATGCTTCCTTTATTTGTGTAAACATCAAATATTCAATTTTCGCTTTCATGACAATACAATGCTGTAAACCCTAAAATACTAAAACAACTGTAAAAAAATATTTATACAGTTTTACTTTTAAGAGTTTTAAGTTTTAACAGAATAATTTGTGTTTGTTATACATTTTAAAGCTTCACACCTTTTAAACTCTCCAAAAATTGGCCCTTTGTAAGTGCCTCACCGTAACCTGTTTTTGATTGAATGAAAATGAACATAATTAATTAACATTATGTCACAAGGCTGCTAATTGAGCTTAACTTCTACTGAGTTAAGTATCTAATTAAAGATCACACACAAATACACACATCTGTATAAATCTAAAATGTTCTAGTTGATATCCTATTATGTCTTATTTTGCAGAGATGAGTTTTTACAGTCATCAAAGGAGAGCTGACTCAGCGTGTTACTGCTACGCAACTCTGGAAAACCTATTTGTTGTGTACAATCAGGTTTTAACACAATTTTCTCTCTGTTGAATCCCATTCATGTCATGATGTGGCCCACAGAGGGCTCAGTAATTATAATACACACCTTGGTGATAAATTGCTTTTTGTCAACACTAATTACACGTTACTCGCCTCCAGGATAATATTGGTACTTTTGGGATTTTTCCTCCAGTTTTGCTGAGTTTTCCTTTAATGCTTGAGAGGATTTTGAAATAAATACATGACTACAAAACATTCACAAATGAATGGTTCTCAACCCAGGCCCTGTCTCCACTGGCAACTTAATGTATTTATCTGATTTCTTCTCCAGAACTGCACACCTCATTCATGCTTGTAATTACTTCATAAGCTTGAGGCAATTTGATCCAGACCGGCTGAAAAGTTGGAAAACAGTAAATTAGACCTTTGCATGGACCGCTGCCCCGAATGAAAGGATTTTACGGCTCACACCTGTCCATCCGCTACCACTCACCTGGTGTCGGCGGTTAAGGTGAGCACATTGTTCAGGTGATCCCTGAGGCAGGCGGACACTCCCAGCACACACAGGGCCATAAGCTTGGAAAAGAGAAGAAAACACAATACTTAATGTGGATTTCTGACTTTTCCTTTTCCTGGTAGTAGTCAAAAGTGATGTCGAGCCTATATCTACATCTTCACCCTTTATCCAAATATTATTAAAAAAATGTCAATTGTTTTATCTGTGATAATGCAATAAAACATGCCAAATTGTGCAGATTTGCTATGACAGCCGCTAGTTAATATCTTAACCAAGTTTAGTGTTTTGTTCTTCCCTCATATTTAAAATATTGAAATAATATAAAATATTTTCCTCATATTTTGATGGTTCGTTAAAACAAATACTATTTAAATATATTTAAATGAGTGCTGATTAATCGATTGTAATATAAAGGTAATATTGTATAATGTGTTTGTGTATATGTATATATATGATACATTAACATTTAAATTAGTGCTGTCAAATCAATTAATCGCGATTAATCAAACATTAATGGAAAATGATGTTTATATATGAGTGTATATACATGTGTGTGTGTGTGTGTGCGTATTTATATGCATACATATGTTTGTGCACACATACATTATATGTGTGTGTGTGTGTGTGTAAAAATGTACAAACATATGCATATATATATATACACTCATATATTATATAAACATCATTTTCCATTAATGTTCGATTAATTGCTATTAATTGACTTGACAGCACTAATTTAAATGTTAATTGATCATATATATATATATATATATATATATATATATATATATATATATATATATATATATATATAATATTTATTTATTTCACATTAGAATAAAAAGTATTTAGACATTTTCTGGCTGCCACATGTTAGTGGAGCACCATGAACTATACCTGTGTGAACTCATACAGCCACTAATAATCACCTTTGGATCAACAATTAATCATAAAATTGGCTCAGAAAAGTGTTTTGAGAGACAGCATCATTTTCTAGCAGATGCCACTTGGCTTGATAATGTAATGCAGTACAATTCATGCATTTTAGTTGTCTTTGGTGCCACTGAATATTAAAAACATGGATCCATGTTTGTGTGCATGGTTGGCTTGGAAACCTATTTATGTTCTGTACTATGTTTGACATGCAGCAATATTAGTGGCATGGGTTTAGTTTGCCCTACGCAGGCATTCTTGGTCTAAAAACACACCCTGGTGCTTATCACATTTAATTCTCTAAAAATAGCAGCCGTAGCAGAATGTGAGCTCTGTGCCATTCGAGCATAGCTGGGATTCAGGCTGTCCTCTACATAAAGATAACATAGGATGGGGAGGGAGGGATCACAGATTGCGCGTGTGTTGGTGAGTGAGTGGCTGTTGCGCGTCTTGGAGAGCGCACAGCAGCACCGTGCCATGTAACGTGAGCGCTCGCTCAGCCACCTGCTCCGACTTGGACTCGTCTTACCCAGAAGAGAAAGTTGAGCGCGTAGAGCAAACAGCGCAGACATTTCACCGAATCCTCCCGGGCCATTCTGAGCGCACCAACTGCTCGCCAAAAGACCTCATTTTAACTTCTGCCACCAAGGCACCATAACCGCTGAGGAGAAAAGTCAGATTGAATACTACATAAAGCAATTTTAACCAATCACATACTTGCTTGGGATGTCAAGAGGAGCATATTGCTTCTGCAGAAAC
Organism: Paracanthobrama guichenoti; assembly: GCA_018749465.1. NCBI lineage: Eukaryota > Metazoa > Chordata > Actinopteri > Cypriniformes > Gobionidae > Paracanthobrama > Paracanthobrama guichenoti. The sequence goes on from CM031946.1 coordinate 4,914,051, forward strand.
CAGTCTAAATTGGTTGCAGGTCTTTGTTGGTCTCATAGCCTGGTAAGGCTGGGCTCTTGGTTGTAAATGGGTTTTGGGCACTTCATCACATCACAAGCTTGATCATGCCAGGAGACCATCTTAAACCTCTTAAGGCCATCTTAAAACCATCTAAGGCCAGCTGGCCAGGTTGGGAGACCATCTTAAACCATCTAGAACATCTGAAAAGTTTCTTCCCCCAGGCAAACCAACCTAATGTTCACCTCACTGTGCAATGATTACTATGTACTATGTATAATATATTTTATATTTGACAATACTTTGCCTCTATTCCCTGTTAATTTGACTCTATTCTATTTGTATATAGCACACCTGTACATAAAATGTGTCATATATATATGTATATATATATATATATATATATATATATATATATATATATATATATATATATATATATACATACATATGTCTTATCCACATATATCTTTATTTTACTGTCTGTGTAATGGTTGTTGTCTCTGTGTACTGGAAGCTTCTTCTGCCACCAAAACAAATTGGTTGTGTTTGCACACATACTTGGCAATAAAGCTCTTTCTGATTCTGTAGACCAGCTTGGTCAGGTAAGGAGACCATTGCAGACCAGTTAAGTGCATCTTAAACCAGCTAAAACCACCTGAGGACCCTTTTGGACAGGCTGGTGGACCAGTAGATCATCTTAGGCTATTTAAGGTGTTTTTAGGGAGGTTTTTGAAATCCTACCATGTCATAAGTCCTTGTGCGCATCCAGAATGCCTTGATATAATGTTGTAAATATCCGTGGGAGTTTTAAAAAGCAACATGTGATTTTAAAAAGAGCAACAGGTTGCAACTTTGTCTTCTTGGTGGGTGATTAAATTAACCTGGATCACTCAGGGCACTTTTCCACACCGAAAAAAAAAGAGAGAACTCCAAAAGAGAACAAGAAAAAGAAGTTTGGAAAGTACTGCACAGACAACCCTTTTATATTTTGTCCAGAATGAAGTTGTGGGAAACTCCTCAAACTTATTTGCCCCTGCAATGTAAAATCATATTGATATTCCTAACGGTGCTGCGCGCAATAGTCGGGTGTGTTCGCTGCGATCCATTCACTGCTACTGTCATTCCAGGCGTTGTATACTCCAGTCAGGGCCAGCTGTGTGCACCTCGCCTTTCCACAAGTGTTTAACTTGTGCATGTAAGAGACTTTGACTCCAAACGCGCAGTGTGTCATCCGGAGCAGCGGTGCCTCCGGGTCCTAAAGGCAAACTCTGGGTCATCCCGATTATGGCAAGCCATTTTAACATTTAGTTAAACCAACTAATGTCTATCAAATGTTGGTACTATATAGGCATACTGCAGTATACAGCATTATAAGCAGTAGCTGTCAACGCAACTTTTTGCCATCGAATGTTGTTCAGATATCAACTTTTCACTTCAGACTAGTGCATATTCATTGCAACAGTTTTACCAGTAGCTATTCAAGAGTTTTATTTGTCACATACACAGTTATATACAGAATATACAACCGGCAGTGAAATGTAAAAATTCAACATGTACCAGTAGGCTGGCTATTTATTTCACAGTTGCTAGTACTAGATACTAGTATATATTCCAGTTCTATCATGACAACATGATTTTCGCATAATAGATGTAATGGATATATGACAATGGTAATGCATTTGGTCTTGGCACAATAGAACTGCTACACTGCTGCTGATTATATTGCTGTTGTTGTAAATTAACGCTGAACCAATCAGCTTGTGCCACAGTTAATGATGTAAAATCTTCAGATTGCCTTAAAGGAGTAGTTCACTCCAGAATTAAAATTTCCTGATAATTTACTCACCCCCACGTCATCCAAGATTTTTGTGTCTTTCTTTCTTCAGTTGAAAAGAAATTAAGGTTTTTGAGGAAAACAGGATTTTTCTCCATGTAGTGGACTTCGACAGGGACCAACGGGTTTCAATGCAGCTTTGAAGGGCTCTACATGATCCCAGCCGAGGAATAAGCTCTTATCTAGTGAAACGATTGGTCATTTCAAAAAAAAAAAAAAAAATTAAATAAAATGTATATACTTTTTAACCACAAATGCTCATCTTGCTCTGCGATGCACGTCCATGACTTCACACATTATGTAGTCACGTCGGAAAGGTTACCGCTCCAGTGTTTACAAAGCGAACGTGCAAAGACTAACGCTGCGTCCCAATTCGCATACTATCCATCTTAAATAATATTCAAAAATAAAATCAATATGTCCCAAATCGTAGTTAGTTTGAAATGAGTATTCCAAAGATACCTGGATGGTCTACTATTTCCGGTTAGAATTCGAAGTGCAGATCTGTACTCTTAACGGCTGATATTGCCCACAACCCATTGCGAGTTGGACTAGGATTTGATTAGAACTACAAACGCGGATAAAAAGTGTTAAAAAACTACAAACATGATGGATATGCGAGTTCGGCAGTTAAAGGTGCTCTAAGTGATGACACGCGTTATTAGGCCAAAACATTTTTTGTCACATGCAGCAAACATCTCCTCACTGTCCGCTAGCTGCCTGTCCCCTGAACACACTGTAAAAAAACGCGGTCTCTGTAGTCCGCATAAGCTCCACAAATTGCAACCAAAACAAATGTGGGCAGTCTGGACCACGAAGCATAACAAACAGTGCTCCAGCCAATAGCCGACAAGGTCAAAAAATTTTTTGGCCTAAAAACGCGTGACACCGCTTAGAGCACCTTTAAGTAGAGAGGTTTAGATAAAGGGGTTTGAGTGAATAATTATCAGTATCTAACCTGATGAAAAGATATTTATTCAGTGTTATCCACATTATATTTCATCTGCAACAGCATTGTGAGCTTTTGTAATAATACGTTTGGCCGTTAACTTTTAAACACATCATCATATTCAAATTGCAAACACATGAGGGGAGACTCTGCATGAAAGACCCACAACTGGCAGATCAACATGCTACTACAATTATCTCTGATGCAGTAGGAAATTAAATTAAATTGAATGTGGAGGGTTTTAACTGTTACAAGATGATTGACAGGGCAGTTTAAATGGTGACAGGTTGCACGTAACTAAGCGACAAAGCTGTCCGCTAAAGATGACGAAGTATGTCCCAAAGCTTGTCTACTTTTTTGCTACACAAAATGAGTACATACTCATAGGACATAGTATAAGTAGACGAATTGGGAAGCAGCATAAAGTCAAATGCCCTTTGAAAGGAAAGAAAAAACACCCTTCCGCCTATGTCACCGTGACCTTTCCAACGTGACTACATGATGCGTGAAGTCGTGGACGCGCATCGCAGAGCTTGTGCAAGACAAGCATTTGTGGTTAAAAAGTATATACATGTTTATTTTTTTTAGAAAATGGCTGATCGTTTCACTAGATAAGACTCTTATTCCTAGGCTGAGATTGTGTAGAGCCCTTTGAAGCTGCATTGAATCTGCAATTTGGACCTTCAACCCGTTGGTCCCCGTTGAAGTCCACTATATGGAGAAAAATCCTGGAATGTTTCCCTCAGAAACCTTCATTTCTTTTCGACTGAAGAAAGAAAGACATGAACATCTTGGATGACATGGTGAGTAAATTATCAGGAAATTTAAATTCTGGAGTGAACCAATCCTTTAAGGACTCATCACCCTGTGCCATCTAACAGAACTTGGTATTGTTTTACTAATATTACATGTTATATGTTACATGTTAATTAATCCCACAGTTATGCCATTCTTAATAAAGAAAGAAATAATTTGTTCTTTATGGTGATTGGAGCATAGCTATTATAAGGAAACAAATCCCTGCATGTTTTTATCTTATTGGAGACACTTGTACATTACAAAGTCATTTAGGATATTTACGTTGTAGTAGACAACTTCTGGGTCCGCTCATTTTTGGGTGCCTCATATTATTAGCCATTTTACCTGCTTAACCAGTTTTTATGGTCATTACATGCTTCCCAAACGCATGCATCAACAGTGCTTGGCATGTGTCCAGATCCCTGCCTCTGAGATATCGAATGCCGGGGTGAAGAGGTCACATCTGATGGGCGTATTATTGTCTTGAGAGAGACCCAATCTGCTGTTATCTGGGAATGTGTGATTCATTTTACTATGCTGCAGCTGTCCTGGTAATTTAGGCTAAGAGTGTTTTACACATGCAAATATTCATTTACAAAAGTAGTAATATTTACAAGTTTATTCAGTTGCAATAATGAATCATGTGAAGGCTTTGAGTAAAGAAAAGACTATTCCTTTAAGTGATTTTGCTTGCAGAAATAATATACTTATTTGCATGCAATATTACTTATTCAACTCCCTCATTTAATTCACTGTTCTAACACTTTTGTTAATAGTTTGTTAAAAATAAACCGTTCAGAAAAATATAGCTAGCATGCAAAACCAATACTGCGTTTTATTTAGAGCTTCCTAACTGCTGACTAATGGATGTTATTTGATATTCTACTGTACAAATATAGCACCAGGATGAGAAGAAATATAACTCGGATGAGAAGAAATATAAAAGACAACTAGAAATAGCTTTCAAACGGCCACAAATGCAGATGGAACAGTCATCAGAGCCACATTTCCTGTTTATGATCTCAAGCATATTTTTATTTCATCTAAATTGAGAGCTGAGGTGCAATGTCACTTTGCAGAACATTTCATGTCTACAGCTGTCTGGTAATTTTGTCTTGGAAATAAAATATTTTAATGGGATGTTTTATAAAAGCCTCTTCCACCACAACTGCACCAAATCATAACTGTCTATAAACATGCAGGGTCATGCTGAGGTTTCTTCCTCTCAAGAGACAGCTGGGTAGTTACATTGTCGTCCACGGGCAAGTTTCTAGTGGTATGTTTTACAAAAGCCTCTTACACACACAGGCAGCACCAAATTGCAACTGTCTACTCTAGAGCAAACGTCTGAAATGTCATCCCGCATATTACAGTCACTGCTGCCCTCCAAAGGCAGAAACGGCATCTAACCTGCTGTTTACTAGAAGACACAAGTACAATGGTTGTGTCTCTCATAATCAAGATGATGCAACATTTAAAGAAGCTAAGATCATTTTCATACTATTTTTCATTTTAAGCTACAATAATATTATAACTGAAGAAACTGTTTGTTCAAAACAATGCTACTGTAAAATGCTCTACAAATTTATTAAAGGAAACTTCACACAGATTTTTTAAAGAAAATATTAAAAGTTACTCTTTAAATGATACTGATATAAAATATAAAAAGAATGTAATATTATATGAATAAATGTATGTTGTTATAAAAATAGTTTTACATATTTATGTTTATATTTATAGTTTTTATAGAAATTTACATTTCCATTTATTATTATTACATACACAATTTTATATATTATATTATATGCCCCCCCACCACCACCACACACACATACACGCATTTGAATCCCATTTATATAATCGACATTTAATTATTATATTTCAATTTCAAAAAGGTCCACTGTACCACCTGCGCCAGCTGAGGAAATTCAGGGTTTCACCAGCTATCCTGAAAACTATTTAGGGGCAATAGAAAGTGTATTAACTCAGTGCATGACAGCGTGGTATGGGAACAGCACCAGTCATGACTGCAAAGCCCTGCAAAGAGTCGTGCGCTTATCCGAGCGTATCTCAGGGTCAGCTCTCCTGTCTCTGCAGGACGTCTACACCAAACGCTGCAAAGGTAGAGCTACTAAGATCATCAAGGACTCTAATCACCCTGCAAACCCTCATTTCACGCTGCTGCCATCTGGTAGCGCTTCCAAGCCTGATGGCCAAAACTGAGAGACTCAGGAGGAGCTTCTTCCCCCAGGCCATCAGACTCCTGAACTCAGTCACTTAACATCACGTGACTTCACTTCAGGATAAACATCGATACACTGACATTGCACAGCACTTTCTGTTCTCGTTGTTACTGTGTAACAACCTGTTATAAACCTGTTTGCACATTATACTCTTTATACATTTGTTAACCACATATTTATAGGTCTACAGTTTACTCACTGCACAGTCTACTTCAATTACTTTATTCCACTTCTTTATTCTTATTTTTTACTTTTTTTCTTCTACTTGACTTGATTATTTATAATTCTACAGATAGATAGATATATAGATAGATATATAGATAGATAGATAGTACTTTTTTTATATCCTATTTCTATTATAATTTCTTCCTTGTGTTTTTAACTGTGAATTTGCACTGTCCATGGAGCGGACCTGTTTACATTTCACTGCCGGTTGTATATTCTGTATATAACTGTGTATGTGACAAATAAAACTCTTGAATCTTGAATCTTGAATCTTGAATCAAGGTCTACCCCTTTTCTCACACCTTTTACCCCTTTTTTGAGGTCAGATTTCACAAAAATATTGTGTTGAACTATGTGCTTGACACCAGCATAAAACATCTAGAGAAAACACACTTTTGTGTAACTGGACATCTGAATATTGTAAATATTGTACAGTGATCCATATTACATTCCACAATTTGCAGCTGTGGGTGTAGTAGCGCAATTAAAGAACTACAAATCCCATGAAAGCGATCACAAAAAAAAAAAAAAAAACTCCATCAGCGTCCAATCAAATCCCACGCCCTTCACGTACGCCCCTCCCCTACCAACTTGTGTTTTTTCCTCCCTTTCAGTTCTCTGCTGCCTGCGACGCCATATTGACGAAAAACACCCTTTCTCTAAAACGCCTGAAACACTCTCTCCGCCAGAATGTTGTACCTTGAGGACTACCTCGAGAGTGAGTATATTAATTATTTTACTGGTTCATGTTCGTATTAAAGCGATTAAGTGTCTGGGAGGGCAGTTTTGGACGTGTGAAGGCGTCGCAGCCGTTAGCCTGTAACGCGTTTCTGTTCTTCTCCCCGGCAGTGATCGAGCAGCTACCCATGGATCTCCGCGACAGGTTTACGGAAATGAGAGAGATGGACCTGCAAGTGCAGAGTACGAATCCAGTTTAAACTCACCCTACTCACTCTTCTACCGTAAAACATCACATCTGACCTTGACTAATGCAGAAAGTCCTTCATAACAGTGGGCATTTGTTTGGTGATTTTGCATGCATAATGAGCATGCATGTGTTATAAATGATGTTGCATGCTGATGTGAAGTGCATAAAAGCATGTGGAAGTTGAGCAGCATGAGTGTAACTCGAATAAGGAAAAACTTGTGATTGGCAATAGCATGCATTATTCATTTTAATACATATTATTATTTTTATTACCGCTCACGACCCGTTGACTGTGAGTGTCCTTGCTGATATGAATATGCTCTTAATATTCTTCATCACTCTGGTCCTGTGCAAGGGTTATAGTGCATGCATATATTTTTGACCCTTATAGGTTTTGCATGGAGCATAAACCATCAGCATTTGACCTACCTAGTAACTCGTTTTAGTTTGCAATTTAGCCATGTTTACAATTGAATTGTTACAGTTATAATTATTAATGAGGTTAGAGAAATCTGTCAAGAACATGTGCAGGTCATATTTAACACCAAAATCAAAAGAGAACCTTTTAATTTGAACTATAGCCTATTTTCTTTTTAATACATAATTAACAACCGTAAATTGTTTTTTTTTTTCTTCATTATAACTTTTTTACTGATGTCTACAGTAGCGATCAACAGAGTAAATCACAATTTGAAAGTAACTTGATGCTTCAAATAAAGAAATTACATAAAAATAATGATTTTATTTTTACTTTGTTGTTGTTGTTGATTCAGAATCGTGGGAGAATTGTGATCTCTAAACAAAAAAACCCAAATTGATTCTCAATTCATCCAGAATCATACAGCTCTATTTTGAGGTGAATGTGACCAGGGCATTTGTTTTCTTCCTTCAAATGCCTTGCCTCTTCAATTGTGATGGTTCATGGATCACCCTTTGTGGGGGTTGATCCTACACCCTTTTAGTGATCTTACCCAAATCTTTGACCACTAGGCTACACCACCACCACCTCCTTCATCAAAAGATTCATTTTAGTGATCTGACCGTAGTCTTCCACAGTAGCCAATCTGTGTGATTGTGAACTGTGTGCTGGGCTCTTGACTTACACCTGCCTCTGTTCCTTTGTTCAGATGCGATGGATCAGCTAGAGCAGCGGGTTAATGAGTTCTTTACTAACGCCAAGAAGAACAAGCCTGAATGGAGGGAAGAACAGATGGAAATCATTAAAAAGGTAAAGAGCAGATGCTGTGCGCCTCAGTTGATCCAAGTAATAAAAATTGTAATAAGAATAATATTGATACTGATAGTACTTTTAGTCCTAGTAGGGAATTCAAATGTGAAAACCTCCAGTATTTTCAGTTTTACTTTTTATTGATGCTTTTCAAGAGAGATAAATGGAAGCAAAAAGACAATAAATTATAATTTGTTTCAACATGTTAACAGAGATCTCAAGATAAGATCAGACAAAAGTATTTCTTTATTTCTTACTCACTGTATCCGTCACAAAATACAATTATGTAAGCTCGCACCAAGCTAAACTATATCTGTGTGTATATAAAAAGTAAAAGTGTTGTCAAAAATCAGTGTTGGTAAGTTACTCTAAAAAAGTAATGAATTGCTAGTTACTTAAATAGTGCAATTAGATTACTGTACAAATTACTCTCTCCAAAAAGTATTTAATTAATTATTACTCATTACTAAATCCTATATCAACCTCGACTAGTTAAGTGATTCAAGGATAGACATGAAACGGCTCTTTTAATTCATTTAAATAAATATAAAACTACATAAATTATTCTTATAACTGACCAAAGTATTACAAATGTGAAATGTAAAAGGATGCATAAAAACGCTCATTTTAAAGTCAGACTTTAAATTGTTAATTCCACTATTGTATTTTTTTATATGTACTACAGTCTATACACAGTCTTTAGTTCAATTACATCAGAAGTAACTGTAATTAAATTACAGAATAAAAAAAGAGTAATCCCTTACTTTATTTTTTCAAGGGAACCGTAATTAAATTACTGTAACTACTTACGCCTATCACTGTCAAAAATATATATTTGGTATGTATTGATACTGAAATATCTGAAATGTTTATTTTATGTGTCTCTTTATTCTATTGTATTTATTTGAGCTATCATTTGCAATTTGTTTTTGTTTTTATTTATTTATGTTTTTGTTTTTTTCCTCTATGTTCTGTGTGTAAGCTCTTGCAAAAAATTATCCAAAAATTATGAGATAACAAATGATCTATATGGCGTTTTTCCTGTGGTATCGAAAATAGTATCAGATATTGATATTTTTCAAGGTGTTGTGTCAAAGTTGGAAATATATATGCACGAAAGAGAAAAGAAATAACCTTCAGTATATTTAAGAATTAATGGATTTTGGATAGAGCTCAGTGGGGATCATATGCACAGGTTTTGTTATTTTTTTAAATTGATTTTAAAGTATCTATTTCTCTTTATCAGGACTACTATAAAGCTTTGGAAGATGCAGATGAAAAGGTCCATTTAGCCAATCAAATTTATGATCTGGTGAGTACCATTACTGGATGAAATGTGATGTGAACTTTGTCAGTACTTCATGTTTCCAGTAGGTGGCGGCACATCATTGATAGTGAATGGGCACTGGCTCTCGGGGATGCCTTTTACTCTTGCTGTTTCATTTATCAACACTGATGCTTTTCATGTGCTTTAATTCAATTCTCTTTTGTTTTACCCTGGTGAGAGGGTTTATGGGAAATGTGCTGCTGCTTGATATTATTGTGATGTTGGGGTCTCTATGTAGGTTGATAGACACTTGCGGAAGTTGGATCAGGAGTTGGCGAAGTTCAAAATGGAGTTAGAGGCGGACAATGCTGGTATCACAGAGATCCTGGAGAGACGTGAGTGGCACCTGTTATTCACCTCCGTACTTAATTGGTAGCAATTAAGACTTGCTTAGTCTTTGGAAAGGTACATGATAAAGCTAGTTTGAAAATGCCTGGACACACTTTAGTAAACTAACCATGTTTTGACCTTTGTGCTGATTTGAAATTGTTTGTAAAGTCAGTTTTACCTGTTCTAGGGTCGCTGGAGATGGACAGTCCCTCGCAACCTGTCAATAACCACCATGTACATTCACACGCCACTGTGGAGAGTAAGCCTGTTTCAAGAGACTGTCCGCTCCCCATTCTTTTCTGTTCCAGTCTTCTGACCTGCTCTGTGTGTCTTTTGACAGAGAGGAAGTACAGCACGCCAGCCCACCACACTACTGAACATGTACCAGAAAAGAAGTTTAAGTCAGAGGCCCTGCTCTCCACACTCACGTCAGACGCCTCTAAAGAAAACACACCAGGTAAAACACACATTCTCTCTTGAGTCACCCTATAAAAACATGTCAGGCACAAACACACACTCTTTAATGCAGCTGATTGACAATATTCAGTATATATTTCAACATTTGCAAGCCTGTAAAAATGTGCATTGTTCAAAAATAAATTTTTAAATCATTTTATATATTTTTAAATGTATTTCAACATGCATTTATTCCGGTGATGGCAAAGCTGAATTTTCAGCATCATTACATCATTACTAGTCTTCAGTGTCACATGATCCTTCAGAAATCAATCATGATGATTTGCTGCTCAAGATACATATTATTATTATTATTATTATTATTATTATTAATGATAAAAAATTCTATAAAGCTTATTTTACGGATACAAAAATTCAGCATTATTTGACTAATAGAAAGTTCAGCATTTATTTTTAGTATAAATATTTTGTAACATCATATGTACTTACCGTCACTTGGATGAATTAAATTGATCACTTGTTGAATAAAAGCATTATCTTAATGACCTCAAAACTTTTGAATTTGAATTTTAGCGTATTTGGTCTTTAATAACTTGAAAGGTGGTTTATTTTATTTATTTATTTATTTTTCCTGTCAGAGGAGCCATCATTAAAACTGAAAAGCCATTGTTGCCAAGTGCCAATTCAAAATTATTTATGTAAGAACTAAAACAGTCTAAAAATGTCTTTTTTTTTATTTTATTTTTTTAAAGCTGTTAATAATAGTTGTTGTTGTTTCATTAAATAAAACACCAGAAAGAATTAATTTCATATTTTTTCCTTTTTTTAAACTACGTACTCTATACTTTAACATAAACATTTTGAGTGTTTAGAGAACATAATGGCTAAATAAAAAGTGCGTTAAAGTCCTTGTAATTTTATATTTCCAACAAAATGATTTAAAATATTTTGTGTAACTGCAGCCCTAATCACAGAGTCGAGGGAAATAAACAACAATTATGATTTGTCATAATCATGCCACCCTTCCAGCACATATTTGTGATAACTATTGAATGGTTCAGAGGAAATAATTTTTATGGATGTAATGAGATGACTTATCACTTATGTTGTACTGTTCCTCACAAATGTTTCTGGTTATATATTAAATGTGATTTTCTGCGTGTTGCAGGCTGCAGAGTGAACAGCACGTCCTCCTCTAACAGCATGTATAACGTAAACTCCACCCAGTCGCTTTCCTCATACAACCTGAGCCCACTTCCTGCTGGGCCTGCTGCAGGGGCCGGGGCTATTTCCATGGCAGCAGCTCAGGCAGTGCAAGCCACCGCACAGGTAAAACCACTATTCTCCCACTTCCCCTCTAATTCTACAGCTATTTGTCACCTGCTCCTCCCTTCACTTCCTGTTTCAATTTTATTTTTGGCCTCTTAGGGGTCTTTTTTCATACTTCCCCTTTCTGTTATTTTTGTGTCAGATTATGTTATCGTGGCACTCAGCCCTTGTTAATTTCAGCATTCACTACACTTTGATATTGTTACTTGAGGGAAATCATGTCAACACACCCTGTCCTCTAATTTTGGATTTTTTTTATAAAGCCTTTTGTTTCTTATTTGGGTCCAGTAAAATTACTTTAAACTAATCTGTTAAACTAAATCATCAACACATTGTTTCTTAAGGAACTTGGGTGGTTTCTTCATCCTCTTTAATGGCGTGTGTTTTTCAGATGAAAGAGGGCAGGAGAACGTCCAGTCTCAAGGCCAGTTATGAAGCTGTCAAGAACAACGATTTCTTGGGACGGGAGTTTGCTCTGAGCCGGGACTCCAGCACTTACTCTTCTTCTGCGTTGGCTAACACGCTCACACAGCCCCTCACATCCAGCAACAGCTCAGACTCCCGCACAGGACGCAAGACCAAGTAAGCCTCACACTTGTTTCCATACTCACCTAATCGGTTCCTGAATGAGCCACCCAGATATATGTTTGTGTTGCTGTATGTTTATGTTTGTATAACATTCCTTCCAAATTCATATATATTGGATTGGATACTAAACACTTTCTTGCTGTTCTTTTCAGAGGCAACACTAAGTCTTCCAACCACCAGTCCTCTTCGTCATCCTCTTCCTCTTCACTGTCATCCTGCTCGTCATCGTCAGCATTAGCTCATGAGCTGGTACAGACCACAGTCACAGAAACTGACACTAGCAGTCAGGTGGACTGGACCTACGACCCCAACGAACCCAGATACTGCATCTGCAACCAGGTGTGTTCATGTCACATCTCTCATGCAGCGTACTGATTCTAGTGTCACTACTATTCCTAGTGATTCTAATATTGGATTGATTTACCGTTGCATTGATTGTCTTGTTATAATTAATTGGAACCACTATCTGCAAATTTGAACACTTCGGTATGGCAGTAAAGAGCCACAAAAAAGTAAAGAGCTGTTGTGTGTTGGGACGAGTCATGATTTCTATTTCTATTCCCTCGTCACTGTTTCTAGTTAATGGAAAAAGCCTAAAAATAAAATAAAAGAAATACTTTGACATTTTAAAACGACTTATTTAAAATAAATATATCATTATAAAATTCTAAAACATTTCTAAATACAAGATGTATATATTTTTTATTGTGTGTGTATATATATTTTTTTCCCATTGCACCCTGTAGTGTTGTCAAAAGTACCGACTTCAGTACTGAAATTGTAAAAATGTGACCCCTCTTTTGAATTGTAAACACCTTTTAGAATTGTAAACACCTCTGATTGGCCATTGTGTTCATGCGCTCATTGTATATGTCTGTGATTGGCTACAATGATCACTTCTAGCATGCTTTCACATGCTCATGCGTTGTTTTAAAACCGGTAGTGTTTGAAAGCACAAGCACTGCTTAATAATATTGATAATATGCTAAATAATATTATTAATAATATTCAATTAAAAAAATAAAAAATTCAGAGTTTATATCTCTCATTCTGAGAAGAAAATCAGAATTGCGAGTTTATATCATTTCTGACCTTTTTATTTATTTATTTATTTATTTATTTTTATAGCTTTGTTACCCGTGTAAATGGTATAGGTTTAAATATTTCATGCTGAAACTGTAGGGCTAATACATTTTGCCTTCTATAAACTGCATATGTGAATATTTTGTAGACAAATTCATGCTTTAATAGTAGACTGATCACTGGTTTAATTGGCTTGCAACCATTAAAGTCTGCGTTTAGCTTCAAAGGTTATCTTCAACGACGGTATTCTATAAAAAGGAACACCATCTTTTTTTGCATTCCGATTCTGACATCCAAAAGCAAAAGACATTTTATTCTCTTATTCTGTGGATTTTGCCTGTTTTCCTCCACTTGTTGCCACTGCATTTCTGCCACCACAATACACATATAATACGCAAGTGACGTCTGCTCCCAAAAGGCTATAAAACAAGCATTAAACAATGGACAAATATGACCAGAACAAATTAATTGAAAAGGAACAACGTATCTCTTTTGAGCTATTTTTAATCATCGCCACTAGAGCAAGATCATACAGGAAAGTCAAAGTCCTTGTCAGGGAGGTGAGGTGTATGACTCCAATAACAGTTTACAGAAGGTGTGTGTGTTATAAGGTTATGTATGCGTGCAAAAGAATTGTCTCCCCCTGAATGCATTTGTTTTATGGCCTCAGTAATATTGCTTTTGTCAGAGTATATCAAAAATAGAAATGTGTGTGCGTGTCTCTGAATAGACCTCAAAGACCAAACTTGCACAAGTCTTTGTTCGCAGGTGCGCGCATTCGTGGCACTCGGATGCAGGTGTGAGTGCACGTTTGTCCCTAATGTTCTGTGTCTCATTCTCTCTCTGTCTTTGTGCAGGTGTCATACGGAGAGATGGTTGGCTGTGATAACCAAGATGTAAGTCAACCCTTCATCTCCAGAGACATACAGCCACATCTCCTATTCAAACAACACACACTATCTGTGCTCTGACAGCTATTGTGACCCTTGGGCAGCCACTATTTGTTTTATTTTTTTTTTAGAGATGACAGCAAATAATCAGTATTATTGTTTCAGGGACCAGAGATTAGGGCTGGGCGATATGGCTGAATATGGGCGATATTCATATCGGTCGATATCGATAATTATTGATATTTTTATGACCTATTTAAAATAAGGACCAGGTGAAAAATATATTACATTTAAACATTTTTATTTTAAACTTAACCTTCCTCTGATTATAATCCCCTCAGTTATAAAGGCAGAAATGTCAACACAGCCATGGAAAACACTTAAATTAAAATGTAAATATGTTCATACTAGACGCGTCCGCACGAATTCGCACGGCAAAAATGACGTCAACGTGGAGTGGGCGGTCGTGCGTGTTGAGAGCGCGAGTTGAGATGTACAAGTTCGAGGCGAATCTGGCCGAGCATGACGTCTCATCACACCGGCACCCAGTTTGCGTGTCTGAATCAGTTGCTTATATTTATAAAATGAGCCTATAATAGCAGAAATAAGCTCTTTTAATGAAAATAAAGATCCATGTTTAATGAAAATTGTTCACAAAACTAATTGAAAATGTTTAAGAGATTGTTAATTTAGTTGTATACATGTTCTCTGTATACTGTTATACTGGCGAGCTGACTTGTTTTCCTGATTTATCAACAATTTCCTCGCTCGCTGCGGCACTCATTTTGTCCGTATCACTCCACGCCGGTTCTGTTACTGAACCAAACATGATACTGTTACATGATTGGCTGTTAGCGTGTCACTCCCTACGTTGCTAGGTTACCAGAGAGCAAGTGCCTTTGTTCATGTAACCAAACTTGCTTTGCAACCTCTGGTTTCTTCCGATGAAGAAAAAAAAATTACTGAACGTTTTATCGAATGCGTTTTTTTATTGATATCGATTACGTGTCTATTGCGATACATATCATTATCGTTTTATCGCCCAGCCCTACCAGAGATGCACTATTATTGATATCAGAGTTGTCATGGTTTAAAAAATAAAAATATATAAAATGCATTTATGTAATATTAAACTTTATTCATATTTATTTTAGTGTTGTCAAATTGATTAATCGCAATTGATTGCATCCAAAATAAGTTTGTTTACACATCTGTGTGTGTGTGTGTGTGTGTGTGTGTACTGGGTATAATTATGTGTATATATAAATACACATGCATGTATACATTTAAGAAAAATTTATATTTATATGTATAATATAAATATTCATGTATATGATATACTGTATGTGTATTTATATATACATGGTAATTGTACACAGTACGCTTGCATTAAGTGTAAACAAATGTTTTATTTATTCATATATAAATATATATGTTCATATAAAATATCATTGTTATTTGCTGGTTGTTTTTATGACATTTTGAATGATGCAGTCAGAGAAATTGTTCAGTTGATCCCGACTCCTCCCATCTCTTCCCGCAGTGTCCTATTGAGTGGTTCCACTACGGCTGTGTGGGTTTGACTGAGGCACCCAAAGGGAAGTGGTATTGCCCACAGTGTACAGCCGCCATGAAGAGGAGGGGAAGCCGGCACAAATAAATGCCAAATCACCTGGACCAACCTCTCTGAAGTGACTGTCCCCCTCGACTGAGAGTGTACATGTTACATCACCATGTGATCGGAGTGTGTAGATGTGAGAGAGAGATCTTTGCCTGAAAGATAGTGTGGCTGCTGTGTGTGTGTCTGTCTAGATCACAACCAAGTTGGGTGTTTTTAGCTGGTGAATCTAAGCACACACTGCCCTCAACTTTTCCTGTTTTTATGTTTTTCTCTTCATCACCATTAATCTTTATGGAGGCGGATGGGCAAGATGATATTGGAAGGCCCATTTATTTTATCATTCAAGACATTACTCGGCTTGCCATGCGTGATGACCTTTCGCATCTGGCAGCTCTTGCTAATCCATATCGGCATAGTATGGATTGACATGATGCAGACTGGGAATTGTAGTCCTGAACTGTTTGAGGAACTACAAGTCTCAGAGACATTCAGCTCTATAAAAACAAATCTTAAAGGATCCTGATATGAACCGATTACAGTGACGCCCCATTGCTTGACCAGTGAAAATGATGTTTTGCTGGATTATTTGTGTGTGTAATGGATAGATGATGTATTGTGCTCTGCTTAAAGGACAGAACATTTCTTATTTTAGCAAGGAGCTCTTAAGGTATACAATAGAACAAATGAACAACTGTGACCTGTGTGTATGTTTGTGTGTCTGTGTTTCTAGCCTGTACTGCACTGATGTGGTGATACATTTTGAGAGATGTGGGGGGGAAAAAACAATAAAACGATCAAGAACTTTTGGTACACACGGTCTCAAAGTGTTTCTGGATCAACAACCTTCAGGGCCCTCATTTTAGTTGGGGAAAAGACTTTAACTCTTGTGAAGGGTTTTAAAAATGTATTTTGAACTATACATGTTGTGAAGTTAAGACTTGGCTGGTTGGTGTAAATGACTAGAGCTGTTTAACTCTAGGTTGCACCTCTAAAACATAACTATATGTTATTTAAGGGTCCCATAATTGATTTATTCTGTCTCATAAATCATGACAACAATACATGCAAACAAGTCAGGCGCCCCACTGGTCATTTTGAAAATATAAAATGGTAAAAATGATCAGAATGGCCGTTTATTTTGTTTCATTGGGCTATCCAAAGAGTAAAATGCATGTGCTCCCATAGCTGGGAAAATGTTGGGAATAAATGGGTTAACGCAAACCAGGTGCGCACTTAAAAGAACAAACCCAAACACTTTCTTTTTTTGCTGGCTTTAACTTAAAAACAGCATCTCCTACCGTTTTTTTTTTTCGCATTTCAATAGCCAGATGAAAAGGTGTCTCTAGATGCGTTTTAAAAAGTTTGGGGTAATTTAACAGTTTTAAAAAAGTAAAAACATACCGCTTATCCGCGCGAGACGTAAACAATGTGAGAAGCAACGCAACGGCCACGCTCGTCTACACGCTGACCAACAATTACATAAACCTGTATAATGACCGCTAACATGCATCCAGCAACGGACAGGCCTTTAAGTTTAATGTTTGTGAACCCTAGGCGAATTATTCATAACTTTACAGCGGTTTGTTAAAGGGAGGCTGGCGCTCTCTGACAGCGCGCGCTCAGCGTGAAGGAGGCGTATCATTACTCTCAGTCATGAGGTTCCGCCGCTCGGGAGTGTTTTTAATCAACCGTGGGGCTCAGCAGCTTTGAGAAGGGGGGAAAAAAAGAGGGTAAAAAATCAGTTTGGACACTCGGATGGTTGAAACGAGACTTGCCACCAGCTCTGGCGCGCGTCGAATTAGTTCAAGCTTTCCCATGATCATGTCATGAAGCGACTTCAGATATGTGCGCATCGGATTCCCGAACTGCGCGTTTGAGCGCTTGTCGCGCGATAGCGCACCGTGATCCTTAGGGATGATGTGGGGACCACAAACGCACATTCCCAATGGTATGTCTCTTGACTCTATCCAGGAGCGTTTGTGCTGAAGTAGGAATGCTTTTCCGTGGGATCTGGACGCTCCGCCGGAGGTGCTGCACGGGTCCCCTTCTGCTGCTGGGGATAGCGGTCGGGCTGTTTTACCACACTGTGACTATAGACCGGGACACATCTGAGTTCAAGTCCAGTCAACGGGACCAAAGGAACAAATCAGCGCTGCTTGACTATAAACTTCTACTCAAGAGCCCACAGAGACTCATATCTCTACTAGAAGCATCACAGATAGATGGTTTTGTAAGTAGGATACTTTCCTGATGTTTGAAAGCTATTTATATATGTAGTTCATTATTTCATCATTGCCTATAATAACATTATTATTAGAAGTAGTAGTAGTTGTAGTATTGTTATGATTATTATTAGGCCTATGCGATTCAGAAATAGAAAAATAGAAATTAAAACCCTTCAAATATAATTATACTGAACCCTTTATGTTAATTAGTACTCAAAGTATTACTGCATTATTATTTTTCAACTTATACGTGTATTATTTATTTATATATTTTTAATGCTAATTAGTTATTTATAATTGTATTTAAAAAATGTAATACTCATAATATTACAGCATCAATACATTTAAATGTAATTCTTTATGGTGAATTTTTTTTTTTTTTTTTTTTTTCATACCGGATGCATTTAGTTTGATATATATATATATATATATATATATATATATATATATATATATATATATATATATATATATATATATATATATATATATATATATATATATATGTGTGTGTGTGTGTGTGAAAAATAACCTTGATATTTTATTTCCAGTGCTGTATAAAGGATGTGTCAGCTGCTACAAATCTAAAACTTTATTTCTAAGATCTCATCACTGTTGCGTTTGGATGCTTATATTCAACCCCTTTAGCACAAAACCCCTGGTTAAAAATAGCCATGAGTATTGTTTTATTTATGATGGGTGTCTTTGTTGGCGGTATTTTAGGAGGAGAAACTCAAGGCTGGACATTCATTGGTTTAAGAGAGCACATGAAGGAGGGGTTATTTATGAGCACACACATGCTTTCGTTCGAGCTGGACTGATTGACATAAGCGGGGAAGTGTTATGTCAGTATGAGATAGAAAGATCTGAGGAGAGATGCCGGGAATAAAGAACGGCTGTCATGCCCAGCCATATAGGTTTATTTATGACTTTTGTATAAGGAGGCTGGAGCATGTGTCCACAAGAGAGAGAAAGAGTGTGCAAAGCATGAGAGAGAGAGAAATTGGGAAACAGATTTAGGGCCAGTGAGGCAGAAGATGAGGGCAGGAAAGCAATGAGAGGTGAGAGAGGTTTAGTTTTAAGCCATGGATGCGGCAGTATGCCTTCCGATAATCCCTCACTAACTAACTCTGAGCAGGAAGTATACACTGAGAACCATGACAGCTGTCCTCAATCAGCTGCTAGTGAGCCCTACTTGAGAGTGTGTGTGTGTGTGTGTGTGTGTGTGTGTGTGTGTGTGTGTGTTCAGTCAGATAGAGTTATCAGTCTGTGCGACCCTCAGTGACTCTGATATGTTTGGAGTCTCGACTGTGCCCTGTAGTGTCTGTTGCTGCCATATAAATGGTCATAAACACAACAGAGTTGAAGATAACTGAAGAATTACCTAGTGCAATTGTGGGCATCATTACTTGTTATTGCAAATATGTTTGTGAGTATGTGGGAGTTTGTCTTGTCGATTTAAGGATTCTGGGCATTCGTATACCAACAAGAGTGAGCATCACTATAATGTTTGTTATGAATGACCATAATATCATATTACATTATTCATAATGTTCATTTGGACAAAGTGCCTATTCCCATGGTTGCTGTGCACACTGTGAAAACTGAAAATTTCCCATCCCACGAACCATTGCTGTCTCGTTGCTCCTAGAAACCAATGAAGGACGGACATTCATGCTAACGAAGTCACTTCTGTCTGTGCTTTTGGACTAGAGTCCACCTGGTTGTGATCCAGAATCGCACAATTGCATTCACTCTCAGCTGATTAACTCTATAGTGTACACACACACACACACACACACACACACACACACACACACACACACACACACACACACACACACACACACACACACACACACACACACACACACACACAGAGACAGTGTGAATGTGAATAACTGCTTTGACTGCTGCCATATGTCAGTCTAATATGAACCTCACTATGTAGTGTTTACACATCACACTTTAGCAGCCAGTTGGAAGGTTGTAATCATAATCTCAGAGAATCTAGACTATTTATTTTTTCTATAATATAATATAATATATCATATCATATCATGTAATGTAATGTAACAGTAAATTATGCATAATTACAAGTAACTAACCCTAACCCTGAACCAAACCCTAATCGTAACTCTATAGTAAGTACATCTAGCTAATTAATATTACGCTGTGTGTGTGTGTGTGTGTGTGTGTGTGTGTGTGTGTGTGTGTGTGTGTGTGTGTGTGTGTGTGTGTGTGTGTGTGTGTGTGTGTGTGTATATATAGGGGAGCGCGGGGCACAATCTAACGCGGGGTTAGTTGTGACACACATGCTTTAACACTTTCCACACATGCCAGGATGACAAATCCTTGTGTATTTACTAGTTGCCATATCAACATTATTTAGAGAAAAATTTGTGCCAAAATTAAGAAATCTTTGGAAGATATCACTGAACATTTATTTAACCATAGCAAAAGTACATTTCTTACAATACAAGTTTATTGTTCATCTCTGTTTCTGTGTTTATTTAAAATAAGACAAATCTGATATGATTGCAATCTTCTATCTGTTATTTAACAGCTGAGATGTTCTGATCTAACAGCAGAAGACACGAGCCGGGTTTAAAGCTCTGCTGTATAGCTGTATTTAGCGATGTGATCATATCAGGTAACATTTTAAGCTGTCATTTGGTCATGTTAAGTGTACCCCACCTATGGGGCATGTTGTCACATTTCACTTCCATTCTTTCGGGGGTAAATCGAGAAAAAGTATACAGTGTATTAATGAAACAAAACCACATATTTGTACTAGATGTGTGAAATTACAAGACATGTCTGAACCCCAAGTGGATTTACACAAACTGAGAAAGTCAAAAGCGTTAGGTTGTGCCTCGCTCTCTATATATATATATATATATATATATATATAGAGAGAGAGAGAGAGAGAGAGAGAGAGAGAGAGAGAGAGAGAGAGAGAGAGAGAGAGAGAGAGAGAGAGAGAGAGAGAGAGTAATCTCTCTCTCTAAATGTTTTATTTATTAATGTAATGTAAATGTAGTGCATAATTAAAATATATAATACTGAAAAATTTTGAATATTTTATACTCATAATATTACATCATTAATGTATATAAACTGAATTAAATAATATTATTCATGTAGCTAATTAATATTACTCAGTACATATTTGAGTAAGTACAATGTAACTACATCACCTTAAAATAAAGTGTAATATAATTAATATAATATAATTAATTTAATATAATAAATATAAATATAATTAGTACTCATATTACAGCATTCAATATTTTAAATGTTTTATTAATGTATTATTCATGTATATAATTTTATGCATAATTAAAATATATAATACTGAAGATTTAGAATATTTAACACTCATATATTACATCATTAATGTATATAAATTGAATGAATTAATAATATATTATTCATGAATGCAGTATAAAAGGCACAAGTCAAACGTCTGCTGTGACATTGCTGTCAGGAGACAGTGTAACCTACTGTCTAGCACATGCTATTCATGTTATAGTCTATATTAGGCCTGCGGTTTGCACGAACAACTGCACTCCATCACTATTGGCCTGAACGCTCCCCAAAGAGACTGTGTAAGTGCACGTTCAAGTATGCTGAGAGTTTATTGTCTGCCGTTTTCACTGTGTGGGGAGAGGACAAGTACAGGAGGTCAGCAAGTAGCGCGCACTTCTTTTCTACACCATGCGCTGCATTGTTTTAGAGGGTCTAGATGTGGCATATAGGCGTTCTTGGTATGTTTTGTGTTTGATGTGGTTTGTGTTCAAATGCGTCTCTAGGAGAGAGGGTAAAAAAGGGTTATTTTTATATATAGGGGCCTCTCAACAGCCATGATTAACCTCTGAACCTTATACACGGAGCCAGTGGTAACAGAACCCCTCATCCAGAGTGGCACAGAGAGAGAGAGAGAGAGAGAAAGAGAGGTATTTGTGGAGGGGGAGGAAGGAACGAGGAAAGCGCAGAAAAACAGGGAGAAGTAGTTTGTGGTGGGGGGAAGCTTGAATAAAATGTTGAGCCAATGCCAAACGTTTAGCCAAGTAAACCATTCACTTTGCATGGACAAGCAGAGTTTGAGGTCTCCTTTGAATACTAACAGAACCCACATTTTGTTTTCTCCCTCCTTTCCATCTCAAGCGGTCTCTTGAAGTCTAGGACATGTTAACCCGACCCAGCTGTGCTTTGCACTGTGTTCAAATATTGATTACAGGGTCTGTTTCTCTGCAGAAAGTTTGTTAGAAGAATGAAAAATCACTTTTTCAACAAAATGTCTAGTAAACACTTCTTCTGGCTAGTAACTTATCATTATTCAAATGGTGCACTGTTTATGGTTATCAAACAATGAAACCAAGCACAAGATAAATAAATATATAAATAGCTACATCAATTTAGGCAAATTAACTATAGGCCCCATTACTTGGCCATATATATATGTGTATGTATATATATATATATATATAGCAGCAAGTGAACACTTTGTCCTCAGTTGATGTGTTAAAAGCAGGAAAAATGGGCAAGCGTAAGGATTTGAGCGAGTTTGACAAGGGACAAACTGTGATAGCTAGACAACTGGGCCAGAGCATCTCCAAAACTGCAGCTCTTGTGGGGTGTTCCCGGTCTGCAGTGGTCAGCATCTATCAAAAGTGATCCAAAAAAAGGAACAGAATCGGCGACAGCCTTCACGTGGGGAGCGAAGGCTGGCCGTGTGGTCTGATCAAACAGAAGAGCTACTGTAGCTCAAATTGCTCAAGAAGTTAATGCTGGTTCTGATAGAAAGGTCTCAGAATACACAGTGCATCGCAGTTTGCATAGCCGCAGATCAGTCAATGTACCCGTCCTGACCTCTGTCCATCGCCGAAAGAGCCAACAGTGGCACCAGGATGCACTATGGGAAGAAGGCAGGCCGGTTGGAGGCAGTGTGATGCTTTGGGCAATGTTCTGCTGGGAAACCTTGGGTCCATCCATGTGGATGTTACTTTGACACGTACCACCTTGCTGGACACCCTTTCATGGAAACGTTATTCCCTGGTGGCTGTGTCTTCTTTCAGCAGGATAATGCGCCCTGCCACAAAGCAAAATTGGTTCAGGAATGGTTTGAGGAGCACAACAACGAGTTTGAGGTGTTGACTTGCCCTCCAAATTCCCCAGATCTCAATCCAATCGAGCATCTGTAGGATGTGCTGAACAAACAAGTCCGACCCATGGAGGCCCCACCTCTCAAATAACAGGACTTAAAGGATTTGCTGCTAACATCTTGGAGCCAGATACCACAGCACACCTTCAGGGGTCTAGTGGAGTCCATGCCTGTACAGGTCAGGGCTGTTTTGGCAGCAAAAGGGGGACCAACACAATATATATATATACACACACACACACACACACACACACACACACACACACACTACCAGTCAAAAGATGTCTCTTCTGCTCACAAAGGCTGCATTTCAAAAGTTTCAGTTCAAAAGAACAGCATTTAGCTGAAATATAAAGCCTTTGCAACATTATAAATGTCTATACTGTCACTTGGTCAATTTAATGTATCCTTGCTGAATAAATGTATTGTTTTCTTTATGTTCTTTCAAAAAAAAAAAAAAAAAAACTTTCTTGGGTTCTTACCGACCCAAAACTTTTGAACGGTATAGTACAATGTTACAATGGGATCATGTGACTCTGAAGACTGGAGTAATGATGCTGAAAATTCTGCTTTGAATCACAGGAATAAATGACATTTTAAAATATATTCAAATTGAAAACTGTTATTTTATATTTTAATAATATTTCACAATATTACAGCTTTTTATTTATTTATTTATTTATTTATTTATTTATTTATTTATTTATTTTTAATAACATGAATGCAGCCCTGGTAAGCAGAAGAGACTTCTTTAAAAACATTTTAAAAATCTTACCGTTCTCAAACTTTTAACTGTGTGTGTGTGTGTGTGTGTGTGTTTAAAATGTAACACTTTATTTTGATGGTCTTCTTTAGACATTTTACTAACTATAAATAACTTTGCAACTACATGTCAACTATCAGTCGTTACAGTAGGCTGTCTGCTTAATATCTGCTAACACTTTATTTTCATTGCTCCCTAACAGACATTCTACTGACTATAAGTAACTCTGCAACTACATGTCAGCTTATTCTACTAACCCAAACCCTAACAGTTTACAGTATAAAGGCCTTTCCCACCAAGAATGATAGCTATAAAGATAACTGTAAAGATAACTATATTAGCGTCCACACCAGCGGACGATATCGTTCTGTTTATTCTAAGAGCGTGCTTGTCTGTCACTTTAAATCCTCAAGCTCGTTACAGCAGGATGGATTCTGATTGGCTGTCAATGTTTTTATCATTCATCAGCTGGATAAAATCATTCTGAAAGTGATTCCAGCGATATCGTTTCTCTGTGCCGTTATCGTTATAGCTGTGGTGTGGACACAGTTGTTCTGAATTCACAGATCATCTTCTGTTTCAACATAAATGTTTACATACTACAGTTTATTGCTAGAAAACCTTGTCTGTGTTAACTTTTTGAAATGCCATTTCTCTGATGCATGTTATGTATGAGCACTTTAATAATGATGGTATGGTAATTTAGTTTGGAATGCCTTTCCACATTGCGTACAAGGAAACAGAGCAGAGTTTGAGAGGATAATGGTGTTTTGGCATGGACATTAACTCCCAAAGTGTTCTTGACCACACAAAACTTCTGGGTAATTTACTCTGGCTTGACTAGAGCACTGAATGTTTTTGGTTGTCTTCACAACTAAAAATGTACCATGGTAATACCATCTGATACCGTCACTAGTACCACCATCACACTTTCTTGTAAGGGTCATGTTGGATTTCTGCACAGTGTCTATCAGGGTGGTCTGTTCTTTATCTTGTTTATTGTGTCAGGGGGCATGTGCGGATTGAGTTGTTTGAATTGGAGTACAGATGTTGTGCAGTTTGGATTTATTTTTTTGTATTATACACAACACTTGTGACCCCTTTGTATAAGCATGAGTATATATGTGATTTGTTTTTCATTGCATGTTTTTCTGCATATGTGCCATAAAAGTCACGACCCTTTGGACACAGTGTTAGGAGGTTGGCCTCTAAACATAGTAGCATTATTTTTAGTCCAAACACTTTTGGCGTTTAGTTGCACATACCAAAACACCATCAACCCTGTCTCTCTCATATGCACATACGAAATGCCTTAAAACAAAAAAATAAATAAAAACTCTCATACATTTTCATTCAAGACTCATGGACTTGTCTGGTTCCTGTTTAAAATGACCTCTGCTTGTTCATCATCGCCAAGTTAGCAAGCAAAAAAGGGATGCTTTCCCACGAAAGAGCAATTTCAGCTGTGACTGTGTTTTCACAGATCCCTGCACCAGAGGACTAAATTAATATTTATGTGTATATTCATCTCTGTTTTTATGTGGTGGGAATTAAAGCAAGATTTCCTGAGAGGATTTAATGTTTTGTGTATAGCTGATTTAATTTCAGATCTTATTAAAGTTAATGTATCATTCTGCTCTCTCAGCTCTTTGGGTTTATATATATATATATATATATATATATATATATATATATATATATATATATATATATATATATATATATTCTCTCCCTCTCAACTTCCTTTTTATTTCCTCTTTCTTCATGAGATATTTCTTATTGGTTGTTATTACTTCCTTTGAGCGCTGGGCTGTTTTAGGCAGCCCTTTAATGAAGTAATGATGTTTGTGTCTTGGGCCACAGACACGGAGGGTGAAATGAATGCAGTCCAGTAATTGCATGTTTTAGATTAGCGTCTGCAGCCTGAGGTCTCACAGAGGGGCAAGAGAGAGGGAGCAGATTGGAGGAGGAAAGACACACTGGGAGACGTGGGGAAGAAATGGTGGTAAACTAAGTATGAATGGAAATTAGATGCCTCCTGTTTCTTTTAAGTTAATGATGAAGGTGGAATTATAGTCGGCGAAAGAAACAACAACATAAACTACATTTTTAGTGGTGTCGCCCCATGGAAAACTCAACATCACAATGCTAGGGTGTTGCTAGGGCGTTGCCAGGGTGTTTTTTAGATGGTCAAAATCTCTATGATATTCTAGTTTCTAGATATGGCGTGAGTCCATCCTTCAGTGTAAATATGGATTTTTTTGAAATAATATTATGAAAAATGTCTAATTGCTTTAAAAAATAATACACATCTCCTCCAAAAATATCATCCAATATATTAAAAGGGGAAAATAAAATATGTAATGAATAATTTAAACAAATTTATATATTATTTTATTATTATTATTATTATTATATGCAAATAAAATGCTTAAATATAATAAAAATATATAAATATATTACTGTAGAAATGCATAACTTTTATTTATTTATTTATTTATTTATTTATTTATTTATTTATTTATTAGTAGTAATAATATTGTTGAAAAGGGTTAGTTATACATTTCTTATACAGTAGAATAATAATGTTGTCGTTGTGGTTATGATGTAAATATAATTCTTAAATTAGAAAATATATTTAAATATATAATTATAATATATAATTTCTAATTAAAAATATATATTTACATATTACTTAATGTATAACTAACCCTTTTATATTATATTTTATATATTATATTATTATATATATATTATTATACACTATATTCTCTTGATATTGATATTGATTGTCAGAGTTGTTTAGGCTTTTTTTTTTTTTAAATCATTTATGTATGAGCAATAATAAAGAGTCTGTTTTGAGAACTAAATGAGCAACTAATGGGGTGCAGGGGTTGACTTGGCCATTTAGGACCCTTTCATTAATGTGGCTGAGCTCCCAGATGGAAACATTTACAAGCAGAGGAGGAGTGGACCACTGAGAGAGAGAGAGAGCGAGAAAGAACTGCACAGCACGACTGCAGAAAAAGATGAACACATACAGAGAGCAAAGAAAAGGAAACGGTATCATCCATGCTGAAGGAGAGGAACACTCCCCTCCCTTTCCCAGTCACACACTCTGCTGAAGCTCTGCCCAGATAACGCTGTGTTCCTCTGAATCTGTTACGCAACATGAAACTGGATGATCGTGTGCTATGTTTAATGACTTTTAATAAGACTCATATTGACAAACTTCTATAAGGCATCTGAAGTCTACTCTGGTCTAATCCTGCTCCTAGAGAAAACAGGGTTCAGCCCTCCTCCCTACCTGACGGCCCACAGAGGTCATTACCACGCTAGACTGCATTATGGGTACTTTTGAAATGCTCGGCTGCCTTTCTGATTAGCCCCTGGTGTTGTGATCCTCACATGTGACAAAGATTGTTTGAGACCTGTCATATGGAGTCAAATCCATGGCACAAAGATTTGCGAAACATAAGTATTGCTAAAGAAAAAGTATTGCTGAAGTATTGAGCAAAAAAGAAAAACAATGACAGCTGTAAAAGAAGCTTAAGAACTTTGATCCAATTTTATCTCTGCAACAGATTTTTAGCAGAGGAACACATATTTTCCATGGCAATACCTACTAATTCATTTGCAATGCACCTTTTATTCTGCGTTTCAGTCAAGTGTAAACTCTTGATACTGTTTTCCCTTTGCACTTTACTTTTCTCTGCGTTTCACTTTATGGGATTGTTTTGACGTGGGGGTGGAGTTAAGGGCCTGGGGTGTGTTCAGCGAATGTGTGTTCGACCAATTTGGGTTGTTTTCAACCCAAGGGCTGGGTAAATATTGGACAGAACACATAGTGGGTTAATTTTACCCAGCAAATTGGGTTATTTAACCCAGCATAGTTCATTAATTTTTTACTATAATACTAGCTATTTTTAATGAATGTCTATGGATTAACTCAAATCCTCTAAACATTTTAAAATACTCGACACAACCACTGGCTTGCATGATAATTCTTTTATTTTCAATCATATTTTACAGTATAGCATATTTGATAGTTTATATAGTTATACAGACCAATCTGTATATCAGACCAACCCGTTTCCAACGTGACACTGGGTTGTTACGTCTCACCCAGGAGCAGGTTAACACAAAAACAAAAAAAAGTGACCCAAAAGGCTCAACCCAAGATTTAGGTAGAAAAAGTAACCCAAGATTTTTTAGAGTGAAATATATATTCAAATGTAATAGTGTAGTTGCTCTTTTCTTTCTCTCCCAGGCACATCATTCTAAACGCAGCTGTGCGGGAAAAGCCATTATTCTGACAGGCCAACATGCTCCGACGGACACTGAGGTCCAGTTGTACCAGAGAGTCCTTCAGCAGCAGGGTTATCAAGTGGATCAGGCCCGTTATGCAGAGACCAGCGCCTCACTCAGACAGGACAGAAGAGGTGAGAGCGATATCCTGTCCTTTTGTGTGTAAATCCAGGTTATATTACCTAGAGTAATACTTACTTCACAGTGAACAGTACACTGTATGCTGCCTAGTTTTGTTTTCTAGTATGTGGAAAAAGTCAACACCTCAAGCATACTACATGGTTGTCACATGACCTCGTTCAGCAAGTAACATCTGGTTGTCATCTCTAATATGCTGTACTGTAAATATGTTAATTTAGCATTTTTAATCCAATTGTGTGTTAAATCATGGCTGAAATGATTTATGTTTCATTTGCCACCCTGAAAATGTAAGCTCAAGTAAGTGCATTGCATTATGGGATATGCATATGTGTGTTATGTTCTGAACAGCATATTAACACCATTTTAAGTATGCATTATGTATTCTGTGCATAATATGCACAAAATGTTCTGTATGCATGATTAAACATAGATATCCTATTACATATATCAAAATGTGCCGTGACAATACTTTATATAGTATTCTGTGCAGTGTATTGTCACTGCACATTTTGATATATGTAATAGGATATCTATGTTTAATCATGCATACAGAACATTTTGTGCATATTATGCACAGAATACATAATGCATACTTAAATAGTGTTAATATGCTGTTCAGAACATAACACACATATGCATTACATGCATGCATAAACTGTATTTGCTCAGGACAGATTGGGTATGTTTGGACTGGCATGCTACCAATTTCTATTTGTGAACCTCGTATCACAGTATGCAAATTTTCTGGATGCATGGAATGTTTGCATTCACAAAAATGCGTAGTATACAACTAAAGCTCTGTGCAAATGCTATGCACTTGACTTTTCCTTTTCTAATGTGAAAGAAATAGGTAAATAGGGTAAAATATATGTAATATTTATATATATATATATATATATATATATATATATATATATATATATATATATATATATATATATATATATATATATATATATATATATATATATATATATATACACTCACCTAAAGGATTATTAGGAACACCTGTTCAATTTCTCATGAATGCAATTATCTAATCAACCAATCACATGGCAGTTGCTTCAGTGCATTTAGGGGTGTGGTCCTGGTCAAGGCAATCTCCTGAACTCCAAACTGAATGTCAGAATGGGAAAGAAAGGTGATTTAAGCAATTTTGAGCGTGGCATGGTTGTTGGTGCCAGACGGGCCGGTCCTAGTATTTCACAATCTGCTCAGTTACTGGGATTTTCACACACAACCATTTCTAGGGTTTACAAAGAAAAGGGAAAAACATCCAGTATGTGGCAGTCCTGTGGGTGAAAATGCCTTGTTGATGCTAGAGGTCAGAGGAGAATGGGCCGACTGATTCAAGCTGATAGAAGAGCAACTTTGACTGAAATAACCACTCGTTACAACCGAGGTATGCAGCAAAGCATTTGTGAAGCCACAACACGCACAACCTTGAGGCGCATGGGCTACAACAACAGAAGACCCCACCGGGTACCACTCATCTCCACTACAAATAATAAAAAGAGGCTACAATTTGAAGACTGGAAAAATGTTGTCTGGTCTGATGAGTCTCGATTTCTGTTGAGACATTCAGATGGTAGAGTCAGAATTTGGCATAAACAGAATGAGAACATGGATCCATCATGCCTTGTTACCACTGTGCAGGCTGGTGGTGGTGGTGTAATGGTGTGGGGGATGTTTTCTTGGCACACTTTAGGCCCCTTAGTGCCAATTGGGCATCGTTTAAATGCCACGGCCTACCTGAGCATTGTTTCTGACCATGTCCATCCCTTTATGACCACCATGTACCCATTCTCTGATGGCTACTTCCAGCAGGATAATGCAGAATGTCACAAAGCTTGAATCATTTCAAATTGGTTTCTTGAACATGACAATGAGTTCACTGTACTAAAATGGCCCCCACAGTCACCAGATCTCAACCCTATAGAGCATCTTTGGGATGTGGTGGAAGCAGGAGCTTCGTGCCCTGGATGTGCATCCCACAAATCTCCATCAACTGCAAGATGCTATCCTATCAATATGGGCCAACATTTCTAAAGAATGCTTTCAGCACCTTGTTGAATCAATGCCACGTAGAATTAAGGCAGTTCTGAAGGTGAAAGGGGTCAAACACAGTATTAGTATGGTGTTCCTATTAATCCTTTAGGTGAGTGTATGTATATATATATATATATATATATATATATATATATATATATATATATATATATATATATATATATATATATATATATATATATATATATATATATATATATATATTATTACTGTATTATTATTACTCAATTATTTAAGTAATTATTTCAAGATGGACACCCCCTCTCTGAGGTCATGTGACAACAATGTAGCATGGCACTGTTTGAAATGTTTATTGTTCCACATTTTTTAGTATATGCAGTACACAGCACATAGCCTAGTGTATAGTATGTGGTATGCAAGTATTCCAACCTAGCTAACCCTTACTTGACTGTTGTGTGTGTGTCTTCAACAATCTTGTGCATGTATTGTGTGAGGTATCATTTATTGGTATCCAGAGACATGGTCAAATATAGTTTAGTAATCATTATTCAAAAATATATTGACCGCAAAATGCTGCGATTGACTAATCCGAATCAAGTATTCCAGAGACTCGTGATAAACTGCACTGTTGTGTGCTGCTGGCTGATGATCTCAGAGGTTTGTTGTTCCTGTCCAGCATCAGGTGATTCAGGGGTTAATTTGGTCTCTTTATGGTCACAGCTGGGGTCCTAAATTCCTCCTCCCCACCTCATCCAGGTGAGAGGTGATTGAGATGGAGGCCTGTCGTTTTGTTTCTGTAAATGTCTTTTCACGTACATAGTGTCAACCATTGATACTTGGTTATGTCATAATTGTGACATAAAACTTGTATTATGCAACTTGATTACCACTATTTAAGGTAGCTAAATGTGATTTTGAGCCCTTTCTAAAAAATAAATAATATATATTTTTTTTTACAAAAGTGTTTTTAAGTCCTTTCGAAAACCACATTTGCTGAATGAATGATGTAATGGCACATTATCATAGGTGAATAAATGCAAACAATGCCTGAGATGAAAATGCCTCAATTTTCCATTTTTCCATTATTATACACTGAATGACAGCATGAATGAGATGTTTTACATAGAATTTTTTATTTAATAGAACAGCATTTATTTGAAATCTTTTGTAACATTATGAATGCATACATTTAATATTCAAACTTAATACTTCATTTTCATTTCATTTTTATTTTATTATTTTATTTTAATTGAATTGTATTATTTAATTTTTATGTATTTTAATTGTATTTATTTTAATTTATGAGACTGTGTAAGAATGCACATGTGTATTATGTGAGGAAATGAGCAGGTGTTTGTTTGCCACCACGGGCTAAGTTTATAGTTTTTATACTTATAGTTTTTTAACAGCTGTCAGTGAGATTGACGGACAGGCCTGCCAACCACATAAAAAACGTTGAGGTCATCAGGCCAACAGCTCCACCCAAACAACTTTACCAGAAACACACACAGAGGCGCTACTGATAAAAACATACACTCATCTCAATGCCAAGAACGCTGGAGGCATCAGTGAGCTTTCCTGTGCTATTCCATTACTGGCGTATTAAACGTGTGTGTATATGTATGTGTGTAAAGTGTTTGATCAGATTCACATGTGGTGACAGTTATTCAGTCAGTACAGACTAACAGAGATGCGTATTTAACTATGGGCTGTTTAGTATGCAGCAATCACAGGCTGTAGTCTAGGATTTGGCCTGGAACTCCACAGGAAAACAGTAATGCAGAAGAATTAAAATGCTCGGAATTGATTAGAAATGATGAGCTGTTAAACGCATTATTTGAATGCAGAATGAGCTGAAATTATCATGATCATATCAGGAGGGATATGAGGGCTGATTTCCCATGATTCCCTTTGGCTATAAACAGTACTTCCTGTTGTTTGGGCTGGGACGGCACTCAGGCACAAATGTTTGGACTTTATGCCAAATACACACCAGCCCATTTCCTGGAGCACTGCTTACTGCCATAATAACTACCAGATGTGCTTTTTCCAGTTTCTCTCACTCAAAGAATTTAAAGAAGTTTTATTATCTCAATGAACAATGGTTCAAATTTCTAAAGCATTAGTAAACATTACAAATGCACAAACAACTTTATTTAACCAAGTTGAACAGGTTCCTTGATCAATATGCTTTTGGTCTTGGAACAACATTCCTAATAATCGGTCCTATCTCTATAATTCTTCATAATCCTAACATTACCACTAAGTCTGATTGGTTGGTTGCCTTTTTAAAATTATTTATTAACAACAACAGCAATAAAAAGAATAATTATCTATATTTATTTATTTGAATTATTTCTGGTAGGGTAATAAAGCTGTCATGTAATGAGGCTGAGGATATGACTGGTCACGTGCCTTAATATATTCTGTTTCAAGTATACCGACCATATTGCGACTGCTAGATGGCTAATTGGACATCTGAACCTGTGGTCTAGCATTTGATGAATTAAAAACGCCACTCATAAATCATATGTGTTTGCATGCAGAGAAATTGCGTAGGCCGTATAGGGGGCTACATGCCTTTGATGCCTTGATCGAAAACATCCGTCCTTTAATTCAAAGCTGTACAAAATAAACGAAAAAGTTAAAAGAATGTCAAGTATTCATGAAGGCAATCTTATACCAAATGGAAAATTGGCTGTGTCTCAGTTTCTTTCTGACTGCGCTCAGCGTTGCCACAGCATTATGTAATCCACGTTTTTAGGTCTGTAAAATGACTTCACAACTGTTGGCCATCCTTATTATAAGAGCTAAGATTTTTCCAAGCCTTAAACTTTCTTCCTTATCATAATATTACTTAAGTTTTGTGTTCTTTTTCGGTGTTTACTTAGCTATACTTTGGGGACCATTGTCCCCAGAAGTGAGCTAAATATGACAAAACCTCCCTTCCTGAGGACATTTGGGAATGTTGTCGTACCTCAATAAAATTATGGTATTTCAACATTTCCTGTTGAAACAGAAAAGTTCTAAACTTGTAATGTAAAGATATTCAAAAAATACATTATAATAATAACAATTATTAATTATATAAAAGCATATTTGCAATATATATATATATATATATATATATATATATATACACCCGATCAGGCATAACATTATGACCACTGACAGGTAAAGTGAATAACACTGATTATCTCATCACAGCACCTGTTAGTGGGTGGGATATATTAGGCAGCAAGTGAACATTTTGTCCTCAAGGTTGATGTGTTAGAAGCAGGAAAAATGGGTAAGCGTAAGGATTTGAGCGAGTTTGACAAGGGCCAACTTGTGATGCCTAGACAACTGGGCCAGAGCATCTCCAAAACTGCAGCTCTTGTGGGGTGTTCCCGGTCTGCAGTGGTCAGTATCTATCAAAAGTGCTCCAAGGAAGGAACAGTGGTGAACCGGCGACAGGGTCACGGTCAAGGCTCATTGATGCACGTGGGAAGCTAAGGCTGGCCCGTGTGGTCCGATCAAACAGAAGAGCTACTGTAGCTCAAATTGCGGAAGAAGTTAATGCTGGTTCTGATAGAAAGGTCTCAGAATACACAGTGCATCGCAGTTTGTTGCCTATTGGGCTGCATAGCCGCAGACCAGTCAATGTACCCGTGCTGACCTCTGTCCATCGCCGAAAGAGCCAACAGTGGCAACAGGATGCACTATGGGAAGAAGGCAAGCCGGCTGAGGCAGTGTGATGCTTTGGGCAATGTTCTGCTGGGAAACCTTGGGTCCTGCCATCCATGTGGATGTTACTTTGACACGTACCACCTACCTAAGCATTGTTAGCATTGTTTCAGACCACGGACACCCTTTCATGGAAACGTTATTCCCTGGTGGCTGTGTCTTCTTTCAGCAGGATAATGCGCCCTGCCACAAAGCAAAATGGTTCAGGAATAGTTTGAGGAGCACAACAACGAGTTTGAGGTGTTGACTTGACCTCCAAATTCCCCAGATCT
Source organism: Paracanthobrama guichenoti (assembly GCA_018749465.1). Classification (NCBI taxonomy): domain Eukaryota; kingdom Metazoa; phylum Chordata; class Actinopteri; order Cypriniformes; family Gobionidae; genus Paracanthobrama; species Paracanthobrama guichenoti. Next base: position 4,948,474 of record CM031946.1, read on the forward strand.
CAATCCAATTGAGCATCTGTGGGATGTGCTGAACAAACAAGTCCGACCCATGGAGGCCCCACCTCTCAAATTACAGGACTTAAAGGATCTGCTGCTAACATCTTGGTGCCAGATACCACAGCACACCTTCAGGGGTCTAGTGGAGTCCATGCCTCGACGGGTCAGGGCTGTTTTGGCAGCAAAAGGGGACCAACACAATATTTCAAGGGGCCTTTAAATTACATAAAAAACAATTAATTATATTAAAAAAACAATAGAAATACATGTCCTCATTTAGATTTAGCAAAAAAATAAAAGTGTGTGTGTGTTAACTGCCTTAATCATCTGTTTTTGGCAAACTGCCATCAGCATATAGTCAGTGCTGATCTTGCCATCTTTTTTTTACTTGTTCATCTAAATGCTAAATATACTCTCTCTTGAACAGATGGAAGAGACTGGTCTGTCTTGATATGTCTAAAGGGCTCTGAAAAAAGTTGCCTGCGAAAAATCAACTTTGCCCATCCGCAGCACCACCAGAGGGTAAGACCACCCACTCCTTAACTGACTGAAATCACATCCAGCGCCTGTTTATGATGCAATGTAAAGCACAATCAAAAAAATATGGTCTATTATGGATATGAAACTGAGATGGCAAATCAAACACAAAAGCCAAGTGCTTATGCCAAATGCTTTTTGTTTGAAATGCATGTGAAATAAGATCCGGGTCCAGAGATTCAAAGGAAATGTTTATAGAAACCAGGACGCGGTAAATCATTCAAACGTCCTCGACTCCTCTGAGCTCATGCTCTAAATGCAGAAAATATATAAGAGCCTGAGCCATACTTGTATTTTTCTTACAATTAATCTGAAACCTGAATTTCGTAATGCTCATACAATGATCAGATTTGCTTAAATATCCCAGCTGTTGCGAGTCTCTTGGGTCAGTTATAGTTCTGGATGTGGTCCAAGAACAACTGCTACTTATTGTGTCAGTTATTAAATCTCTCTCGCTTGTAGACCATTAGTCATCTCACAGGATCTTAAGGCATCACTGAAAGACTGTTCTAAATGTTTTTAAACTATCCATCAGGGTGGTCTTGGTTAAACTCTGACCTCTTCATACAGGTTAACATAATACCAGCCTTTGCCGGAGCGTTTCTGGACATGGGCGGAGTCTGCCGGTTTTTGACAGACAGCCAGTTGTCAGGTGAGCCGGAATGTTCCAAGCATGTTTAACACTGATAGATTGAGACATTGATATTTGCAGCCACATCATGATACATTATAGTTTTAAGGTTTAAATGTATTTTGTTCTGTGGTACATGAAAGGAGAAATTTTCCTGTTTGTCAAAAACATTTTCAGATCATAAAATCACTTTAAAAGCATAAAATCACCATAAAAGTATCACATACGACATATCCCATACGCTATATATAAGTCTTCTAAAACAATATGACATCATTTTGCAAGAAGTTGGCATTTTTAAGAAACTGAAAGGGATAGTGCTCATAAAAATGAAAGTTCTGTCATCATTTAGTCAACTTCATGTTGTTTCAAACCTGTATGACTTTCTTTCATCTGTGAAAGACAAAAAAAATATTTTTTTATATATATATATATATATATAAATATATATATATATATATATATATATATATATATATATATATATATATAAAAGATAATTTGAACCGGTTTTGTCTATCTTTTGAAAGTCAATGGGGTACAAACAGTCTTACTTTAGTATTAGTTCCTATTATTTTATTTATTAATATTTTGTTTTAGATGTTATTATTTTCATTTTTTCAGTTTTCATTTTAAGTTATTAGTGATTGTTTGCACTTTTGTTATTTTTATTCATTTTTGTAATATTTCTTTTTACATTTCTTTTTATTTTAGTTTTAATACTTAAACATATAATTTATTTGCCAAGGCAACATTTCTAATTTTCATTTAAGTTAGTTTTTCTAATTTTAAAAAAAATATATTTTTATATTTTTTTTTATGTTATATTTTTTATATTTTATTTTATTTCAGCTTTATTTCAATTGCCAAAGTTAACAAAAACATCCCTGTGTCAAAAACAACCCCTTTGGGTGTGTGTGTGTGTGTGTGTGTGTGTGTGTGTGTGTGTGTGTGTGTGTGTGTGTGTGTGTGTGTGTGTGTGTGTGTGAGCGCGCGCGCGTGTGTGTGTGTTTGCATGCATGTGACGCACTTCTGTCAGCAGTGTATTGGAGTGTTTTAAGTGTTTTCTCTGTAATTGCTTATAAAAGTCAGTGTCAAGGGTGATATGCAACTCTGTTGCATGGATATTAAAAGGTAAGTGGCCATCATAAATGCCATTTAATAACAGCAATAGTGAGTTTTCTTAAATGTCAAGAGAACGCCGTATTAACAAAGCTCTTTGAACTTGCTCAAAATTTGATGGTATACTTTAAACCAATTATGATCATCACCTCTGAAAGGCCTCAAAGAAGGAGGATAACAGTGCCTATGTTTTGTGACAATAATGACCGATTTTTCACCCGCTGCCCCTGTGGCATCAAGACCGCCAAGCTTCAGAAAAGGAGGCTTTGTCTCCGGCTCTGAAACAATATTGTCCTTCCTGTTGGCCCTTCGCCCACAGAAACACGAACGATTGAGTCCTGGTGTTTGGGGTTTGGCTAGTCAAGGTTGTGTCCACTTTATAATCATATCTGAAGGCAGGCGTACAGTAGGGTGCACAAATATACACATGACATGGACAGATTCAGTGACCAAACTGAATGTAAACTCAGCATAGCTCACACACTTGGGTTGGGAGTGACCAGGACTTTGGCAGAAGCGAGTGCTACGGAGATCCTGATGTTTTTCCAAGTATTTCGTTGGGGTTTGAAATGGGGCCCAAGGCTGGTGTGGTGTGTGGGTTAACTGAACAAGGTTTGGAGACATCTCCTGTAGAGATGTTTGAGAGTATTAAGTATTGCTTCAGTTGTGTGGTGTGGTGGCATCCTTTCTCTAAGGCTAGAGAGACGTGCGTGTTTCTGATTAAATGGTGACACAGGGACTGGAATCAATGGAGGAATTTTCATTCGCACAGCAGTGCCAGATCACTCACTCACTCACTCAGAAATGCTGAGCTGTGCATGTGTTGATATGAAGCCAATAAACACATTTAATAATACACACATTTGCACACTGCTCACACTTTGACTTCTATTGGTCTTGAATTAAATTAGTTATAATTGCAATCAAGTGATCCTATCCATAATGCAAATGGCCTCACAGGTCCGTGATCTGGCTCTAGCAATGGAGCTTTGTGCACTGCCACAGAAATACAAACTGAAAAGACTGATAAAATGACCTGAGACTCATTGCTTGTGAATGTGGCTGCTTTGGGCAAAAACTGGAAGAGGAAGCTTGGTCACATTTTAGATTAGGGTCCAATTCTCACTATTAACTAATTATTAAATATGACTTTTGCCTTAATAAACTACTATACTGCTTATTAATAGTTAGTAAGGTAAGTTTGGGTATTGGGTAGGATTAAGGGATGTAGAATATGGTCATGCAGAATAATTACATATTAAAGGCATTAATATGTGATTTATAAGTGCTATATAATAAGTGCATGCTAACAAGCAACTAGTTAATGAGAATTGGACCCTAAACTAAAGTGTTACTGGAAGATTTTATCGCTGGTTGTTTTATCATGTCACATCTGGCACATCTCACTCTAAAATGCAACTTCTGGCAGTTTCAGAAAAGATATGTATTCTTTTTGTTAACACTGTGTCCATTAAGAATGTGTCCAAATCGCAAAACATATTACTGTTCAAGTTCAGATTCAGAAGGATGTGTTAAATGTATAGACTTTTGCACTGTTAACAAGCAATATATTTCAGATAAATGCTGTACTTTTGAACTTTTTATTCATCAAAGAATCATGAGAAAATGTATCATGGTTTCCACAAAAATATTAAGCAGCACAACTGTGTTTAACATTGATGTTAGTAATAAGAATGTTTCTTGAGCTGCAGATCAGCATATTAGAATGATTTCTACTTTGCCCATGGATCATGTGACACTTTTTTTTTTTTTTATGGAAGCAAATAAATAAACCTGGACTTGTTTTTTTACCCAATATTTGTGTGTGCTGTGTATTTGTATGACTAGCATGCTGTTAGCTTAGCATCATGCTAACGTCAAATTCTATTTCAATCATTTGAGATTTAAGTTTTTTTTGTGCGCTTCATGTTTGTTTTCCAGTTACTGCCTATGCATGCAGTGCATTCAAAATCAGCGAGGTTATGTGTCGACGGTTAGCAGTAATGCAGCTCACTATGTTTTAGCACAGAAGTAAAACCTGCATTTGAGAAATGTGGTGAGGCTCAACGATTCACTAACATGGGATCTCTAGACAGATGTTTGGAGGTCTTTATGGAAAGAATTGAAATAGTTTTGGCCTTCATGTCGATGCATGTGCTGTGTGTCTTCCTCAGAGAAAATCAGTGTGCCTGACTCTATCCTCCTCTGCCTTGTGTTTTTTTCTTTTTTTTTTTTTTTTTTTCTCAGGAATGACATTACCCATACGGGCTTCAGCCTGTGCTTTTTCCACATCTCCACAAGAGGGAACCCCAAATACTGCTGAAGATCAACAGTAAGTCATGCCATATCTGAGGGAAATGGACAACAACCAATAATTTTGCAAAACCATTTCCATTCAGAGTTGTTGTGATTGTGTCCTACAGGAGACAGCCAGTCACACACTCAGACAATCAGGGCCTGAATGCCACTGTAAATGTATATGTCCTGGTTACCTCTGCATCACCGCTGACTGCTTTTGTCCACCGCACAGCCTTGGTCAAAACCCACCTGGATAAAACTAGTTATGCTATCGAGGTAAGGAAACATTTTCCTTAGAGTGAGAGCTGAAAAACAATTAGTTTAAATTAAACAATATCTGCATCTCAATGCTCAAAAGAGCATAGAAATCATTATTAGGTGCCTTTTAGCTATTTTGATAAACATGTATATTTTTAAATGAGATCATATGAGATTTCCCCAGTCTAATATTGAAGTTTGTATCCCTGTGCTGCAGTTTACTGATGATGAAGGCTTGGCTAAGCATTTATTCCCCATGTGATGTTTATTAGGCCTCCGCAGCTGTGAAACACTGCTCTCATTGCAGTGTGTGTGTGTGTGTGTGTGTGTGTGTGTGTGTGTGTGTGTGTGTGTGTGTGTGTGTGTGTGTGTGTGTGTGTGTGTGTTTGATGCCAGATTACTGAAGAGGCTTCAGTCAAAGTCTTGTAAACAGCAAGCACATTGAGATCTAATATGAGACAGATCATGTTTACTGAGTTTCAATGGTTGATAAAAGAGTCCTGACAAACAAGCGGATCACTATAAAGTCTTCAGTCTGCTAGTGTGTGTGTGTGTGTGTGTGTGTGTGTGTCCAGGTAAACCCTACGTTATGGGGACAAAATGTCCCTAAAAAGATGTCAGTATCTGAAATCCTTGCCCGTGTGAGGAATTTTTTTTTGTCCCCATGAGGAAAACGGATTATAAATCAGACTAAATGATTTTAGTTCGTTTTTTGAAAATGTAAAAATGCAAAAAGTTTTCAGTGCTGGGTATATTTAGGGGTAGGGTTAGTGTAAGGGGATAGAATATACAGTTTGTACAGTATAAAAACCATTATGTCTAAGGAATAAAATTATGCCCTCATAAAACATGGAAATACAATGTGTGTGTTCATATTTTTCAATCCCGGTGGGGACTGAATGTGCACTGACTCATGGGGACTTGTGTCACCGTGGGGACCTAAATTGAGGTCCCAATGAGGATAAATCATACAGAAGGAGTTTTTTTTTTTGGGGGTATGGGGGAATGCCGAAAGTCTTCTGTGATGAGTAGGTTTAGGGGTAGGGTAAGTGTAAGGGGATAGAATATACAGTTTGTACAGTATAAAAACCATTATGTCTATGGAGAGTCCCCACAAAGATAGTAAACCGTGTGTGTGTGTGTGCGTGCATGCGCGTGCATCTTATGCAAAACTGCCCTAGTGCAACAGTGTGTCCTTGTGATAAAATCTCCCTTTAGTGATATCCTCATTAAAATATATTGCAAAGGTGTTTGCTTTTAGGGTTACAATATTATAAATTAGTTTTATTGTAAAAATCAATTGATGTCTATGGTAGATCCTAATTAAGATGGTTTAGTACACATTTTGTGTGGTGTAGTAATGCTGTTACACAAATAGAAACAATTGTTCTTCTACTGCCCTCTAATGGCACTGCTCTGTCATTACTCTTCAGCCGGGCTCATCAACTTCCTCTCTCTGTTGTACTGCTGTACAGTGGAACGGTTTCTCTCACGTGATGCTACTGCTGTGTACAAAACACTCACAAAGTCAGCATGCCAAATTCATATTTAATATTTTTACTGTTCACAAAAAAGTTCTTGAAATCAAACACCGAGTTACAATTAAAGGGATGATTTACCCAAAAATGAAAATTGTCATTATTTACTCACTTTTTCTGCATGAAGTTCCTTCGTCTGTTGAACATAAAGGAAGATATTTTGAAGAATGTTGGTAACCAAACAGTTACTGGTCCCCATTGACTTCCATAGTATGTTGTCCCATACTATGGAAGTCAACTGGGACCAGAATGTTTGGTTACCAACATTCTTCAAAATCTAATCATTTGTGTTCAGCACAAGAAAGAAAAAAAAAAAAAAATAGCTTTAGATCAAATTGAGGGTGATGAGTAAATGATCTTTCATTTTTGGGTGAACCATCCCTTTAACTGCATAGGCTGAACACTATGGCAAATTTTTAACATGACACAAGCTGAATAGGAAAATGAGAGTTTCTGACTTCACCTATATGAAAATTGTACTGTAGATATCCTTTATAACTCGATCTCCGCTATAGTTGGACTCATACTCATAAACTCAAACTAAAACTTTAAAGGTTCAAGTCTGTTGTCCATGTGGGAGAGTGTTTGTCTCGCTGTTGCTGAATGCATGTCACTGTTATTAAATCAGTATTGATGAACAGGTTTCGTAGCATAGAAACTGCAGTGTTCTGCTCAATCTGTTTAGAGAGACTGAACGGATGCTGAATGATGGAGTGATGAGATCTCTCTGTTATTGGTGCTCTTCATCTTTGAGTTTATAATGTGTCTCTCTCTTTCAGTTTCAGGTATTCTTTAGAGAAAGACTGGGTCTTTTGCTCTCTCGTCAAGCCATTGATCACATGAATCATGTCATCAGCGACATCCTGAAAGCTGCTCTATTATCCACAAAGGAGAGCCTCTCTTCACCCAGGTCATAAACGCATGTCATCCAGAAAGAAGTTTTTCATTTGTTATATAAACAATACAATAATATAATGCGTTAACTAACAATGAGCAATTTATTTGTTACCAGTGTATACTTTTAAAAGTAATTCATTTCAATATTGTTACTCTCTAAAAAGTAACTAATTGCGTTACCTAGTTACTTCTTATGAAAAGTAATGCATCGCGTTACTTTTTCTCACCTGGGCTGGGCTTGTTTGTTTGTTTGTTTGTTTTTAATAAACGAATAAATAATAATTTTAAAAAGCCTCAGGCTGAAGGAAATGCAAATTCACACCTGTACAGTAGAGGGCGCAGCTCTGGATTGCAGAAGAACAGGATGAATGTAGTTAACTAATGTTGACCTTATTTTAAAGTGTATTATTACACCTGATAAATGGGTTTATATATTTTATATATACATTCATTTGATATTTTGTATATTATTATTTATTATTAATAATAATACTTTTTGGGTGTACTGTATATTTATGATATACAGTCAAACCAAAATGTATTCAGACACCTTCAACATTTTCTCACATTATCAGTTTATTCGCTATAGTTTAGAAAAGGGTAATAAAATTGTGTCTGTGTCAGAATGAATTCATCTTGATAATTTCAGATAACTAATAGAAAGGTATGTAATGGATTACAATCAACCAATCAGCTTCCAGCTGTTAAATGTAAGTACACAATTAGATAATACCAATTTAGGTCAACCGGTTACCAAGCAATGCTTCATTTTGTTCAGTCTGTGGTGTAAAAGGTCGCATTAGCAATTAAAGAAAAAATAAAACACTGAGGCAAAACATGGTCAGCTCAAAGTGTCTGAATAATTTTGGTCCAAATTGTTATACATTTTACTGGCAGTCCACTGTATGAAGCATTTTTGGGTATAATATGTCACAGTTTGCTTTATTTCGCTATCGTCACTTACATAAATGAACTATAGTGTCCTGCACCCACTAGTGGTGTTTGAATCATTTTTGGTTTGACTGTATATGTTGATCAGCTCGTGTAAAATCTTGTACATTTGTGTTGTTTCTTATAGGTGTAAGCTGTGTTTTCAGTTAATGACCTTCTCATTGCACTTTAACGCCTCTCTCCGTCCAGTGGTGGTGAAAGTAAGAATGAACTTCCATGCAAGCTCTCGATATAACCACTAGATGGCAGCATATCAACACACATTCACATTTATTATTTGTCGGCACTCTTTCTGTCTCAGCTTCAGACTGATCTACACTTTGATGGAATGAAGGACCCTCACTTTGACGGACAGATAGCCAAAGAGTATATGCTGGAGGATGTGCTGAAACTGCTTTTCCCAGCATGCAGCAGTGAGACTGTGGAGCCCAGTTCATCACTTAGCACGCAGGAAGAGCGCCAAAAGGTAAAACGGATGTCAGTGTGTCCTGATATTACCAAATGCAAGTTAATTAACTCACACATTTTTATTATTATTATTATTTATTATGTGTCCTGACTCCTTTTGGACTGGATGTGGGCACATGCAAAAAGCTTTCAGAACATTTATTCTGTGAGAAGAAATAAAGTGTCCAATAACAGGTTTTACCGGGATGAAATTTGCATTCTGCCGGTCATATGATCGTGTTTGCCTCCATGAGGCAGCTTTCTCAATGTAAAATAAATGATACAATACAATGCCAGTCTTTTCATGTGGGTTTGTGTGATTTTAAACATGTATATTTAAAAGGACATTTATGAAACAAGAGTAGAACCAATTTTATAAACCCATTCTTGCACTAATCAATACATTTAAAGCACTCCAAAAAAAACGGTTTCATAAAAGATTTGCTCAGCTTGTGTTTCATGAATGAGGCCTATTTAATAAAAAGAGAATTAAGAAGTCATTTCCCATGCCTTACCAACAGTCAATTTGTATTCATTTGGTTCAATTTCCTTGTCATCTTTGCTGAATTGTAAAGTACAGTCATTTTTTCCCCATGCACATCAATAGTTTTTATCATTGTGGCCTAATTATTTGAACTGCAGTATGGTGGCTGTGAGGGGCCAAACGGTCTGTGTCTGCCTCCAGATGAGATGCATTTGCTGCATCAGTTTAATCAGCACCTCAAAAGACCAGGAGCCTTCCAGCTGGTAAAGACACATTTGATGTACTTTTAAAGATGCTCATATTAGCTATAGTGTACATGCATATTAATATGGACTAACAGGCATACATTTAATTGAATTTGACTTCATGCAATGTTTAATCGGACTAATTCATGTTTGAAGGATCTTTCCTTGTAAACTTATCACATAACCTGTATGTCCCTGTTGTGCATTTTTGTCTGGTAAATAGATTGTGTGTGTGTGTGTGTGTGTGTGTGTGTGTGTGTGTGTGTGTGTGTGTGTGTGTGTGTGTGTGTTGGCAGCTCTACCCTATATCGCCTCCTCTTGATGATCTCCGCCATGATCTAATCCAAGGAGAGTCCCACAGCGCACAGGATTATGGATGGAGACCAGCTCTCATGGCCCTGCTCCAAGAACTCAGCCTTTACTACACGAGAAGACATCAGACCGAAAGGTTACACGCACACAAACACATACTTGCACAACATGACACATTTGCAGATTCCCCAGATCATATCATCAAGCCTTATTCTTTCTCCAGCGATGAGATGAGTTATGCTGCAGGCAAGGGTCATTTAATACAAAACATGGCTTTGTATTCAGTCATTCTTAGTGATGGCCTGCTTCAAGCCTGTGGTGCTTTGGGTCATCTGCAGTCCAGTCAAAACATGTATTTATTATTTATTGTCTTTCTCCCACAATATCTCCCAAACCTCCTGATGTCTTACTTTATATATATTTTCCTTTTAATTTTCTCACTCTGCACACAATCCATCACTGTAAAGAAACCTGAAAAAAATCCAAAGCCCTATTGTGTGAATTATTCTCTTTTATTTGATTTATTTATTCATTGATACGAATACATTTGGAATGGTTTGAAATTAATAAATTGCTATCAAATAAACATTTGCAAGTCAGAATGGCATAATTTCAGATATTCTTGCATTTTAAAAGGATTACTTTTATCATTTTCTAAAGAAATATATTAGTTCAAATTAAAATGTTAAACTAAAATATAATTATATATTTTCAGACTTGTTTAGTGAAAATATAGACAAGGCAAGCAATCTGAGCAAAAAGAGAACAAAAATTGTTGCTTCATGTAAAGTCTTGTTATCTGTGATTTTATGGGTTTATGTGTTTGTTGAATGGTGGGAAGTAAAGAGTCTGCATCCGTCTAGCTGGGGAATCCAGACCGGAATCCAGAAGACTTTGAGCATCTTACCCACAGTGAGGAATAATTGCAGCAAGGATGGTTATTATGTCAAGTCCTTCAAACAAATTAAGACACTTTTTCAAGCCAACACTGATTGTTTTTATATGTTAAAATGTGGAGGGGACGTCATAAAATTCTTGCTTTTGCTATTCCTGAAAAAAAAATAAAATTAGCTTACGATCCATTATTTCAATCACCTGCATAAATAAACCATTTTAGAGCACTTGTTGAGTTTTCTACTGAAATTGCTGTACTTTCTATAATTCCAACAGCTTGGATGAGCCAAAGAGCCCAGAGGCATTAGATTCACTGTCAAGAAAAGGCAAGTAGCATGTGGTAACATATTAACCTGACTATAAGAATTATAGTCATCAATGTAATGACTGCTGGTAATCAGTATAAAACTATTAAATGTGCCTCACTTCTGTTTTCAAGGGAGTTGTGTTGATCCCCACCTGAGGCAGCTGTACACAGACCCTCCAATGGTGCTGATGCCGACGTTTAACGCATGGATGAAGGAATATCGAGCTGAGGTTCCATTTGATGTGATCACCATTCATATCCGTCCAGAACCAGTCAGCCCACACTGTCACATTCACCTGGACGAACATCGCGGACCAAGGTAAACCAAACACAAATGGCATAACCACAAACTCAACGGCCAGATTGTAGAATTACTTATTGTGGCATTCAAATTATTCTTTAAATTTAGCATAAGAGATTCATTTTGTGTGGGTAAAATCAGAAGCTTTACTATGTGGACTGTGAGCCATGCAGTCAGTGTTGTAATACACAGCAGCTTGAGCTGGGAAACAATGAACAAAGGGTCTGAGGTACGGTAGTGCTGTCGCTGCCTTTTTCTGGGTAATCAGATCTGGCTTCTTATGTGTCAGCTCAAACTCACTTCACCGTTTGATTGATTTATCAGAATAATTTCTGAATTTGCTTTCCCATGCATGGCAAGTCACACATTCTAAGTCCCTGATTACTGTCTATTAGACTCAGTTACAGCCTGTAATCTCTAATACTCACAGAGGGTGGGGGGATGCTTTAACATTTAAAGCTGACCCTGACCCAAGATTACACTAAGAAGCTATTGGGCTTTTAATTGGTATTTAATAAAGAAATGTTTAATGAATAAACAGCACAGTCAACACATAACATGGATATGAACGCTTTTTATTATGTTCAGTAATGTATGATAATGATTTGATAATAATATTTGTGTAATTATATATGTATGTGTGTGTATATATATATAGAGGGATGGATGGATAGACAGTAGATAGTATGATTTAAAAAAATAAACAATAAATGTGTAATTCAGGATTTCTGCAAGTAGTTTTTTAAAGAATGTGTCAATAAACATTTTTGACAACTGAAATGGTTTTATTCAATAAAAAATATAGACATAGGATCACATATAAATAACTCCTTAATTTAACAACTGCAAGTTCCCACTTTTTACAGTGAAGCTTTTCGGAGAAAGACTAAATTGTGATATTATTAGTTCTACTCATAGAAAGCAAGGGGTTGACTGATCCATCTGAAAGCAGTCTGGGCTGTCTCTTTTCTCAAGGTTTTATAAAAGCACACACTTATTTGTCCACGAGTGAGGGGTCACCTGTTGACTGGGACCCATTTTTAATCCACAGTAATCCTGCTCCCCTGTCTTAGCAAGAATAACCTCAAACGTGAAGGTTGTGTGTATGTGTTTGTGAGAGTGTGTGCTCATAAGTGATCGGGTACACTGAGTTCCTCAGAATTTTCCTCTGTTTCCTTCAGAATGGCAAACTACCCAGTTGGCCTGGGCAACAGCAGAATCAACATTCTGGTGATGGACGAATCAGAGGCTGAGCCTGTCGTCATGACGATATACACTCTGCACATATACCGTGAAAGCAGGCCCAGTCTGCCAATGTTTGATGAGTATGTGATGTGCAGCTTTGTGCAGGTACGCAGAACAAACACACACACTCTCATCTAAACGCAGCAGCAGACACTAATACACACATCTGTCAAAGAGGAATTTGTCGGCTTACATTCCTACACTCTCAGAAAAAAGGTACAAAAGCTGTCACTGGGGTGGTACCCTTTCAAAAGGTACACTTTTGTACCTTATTTACCCCTAAACAGTGCATATTAGTATCTTAAAGGTAGATATTAGTACCTAAATGGTACATACTTAAATCTTTAGAATTGGCTTTGAACCAAGAAACTCTCAATTTGAGGATTTTTACTTCCATCTTGGAGTCACTCCATCCAACACTCAGTCACTTTCCTCTTGTGGATGTTCAGGTTTCAGTGCAAGCTGATAGCACTGATCGTAGACTCACAGTTATACTGGATCACAGCAGGTTTCTGTCACACAGTTTTGACTCATGCTTGTGTGTGTATGTGGTGGGGTTAATAATTTCCATTTATATGCACCAATATTTATATATATATATGTATATATCTTTACCAAATTATTTTAAAATGTAAAAGCCCTCACAGCAAAATCTATGAACATTTTGAGTGAGATGCAAATGAATCATTGAATTGATTAATTTAAATGGACCAACAATAAAACACTCTTTTGCTACTGAATTAGATATGTTTTAAATATTATTCCAAATGTGTACTACTTCTCAATGGTTTCTTTGTACACTGCCGTTCAAACGTTTTTGATCTGTAAGATTTTTGTTTTGTTTTAGAAGTCTCTTATATTCACCAAAGCTGCAAATAATTGTATTAAAAATAAACAAAAAGCAGTAATATTGTGAAATATTATTAAAATGTAAAATAACTGTTTTCTATTTGAACATATTTTAAAATGTCATTTATTCCTGTGACGCAAAGCTGAATTTCCAGCATCATTACTCCAGTCTTCAGAGTCACATGATCCTTCAGAAATCATTCTAATATGATGATTTGCTGCTTAAGAAACATTTTTGATTATTATCGATGTTAAAAACAGTTTTCAGGATTCTTTGATGAATAGAAATTTCAAAAGAAAAGCATTTATTTTATAGTGGTGGCCAAAATGATTAGAACACTTGGCATCTGGGTCTCGTCTTATTGGGCCTGGATTTATTTTCCAAGTGGACAATGACCCGAAACATTCTTCTAACTATTGCCGGAACTATCTTTGACGGAAGGAATCTGCTGGAACATTGAAAATGATGGACTGGCCCCCTCAAAGTCCGGACCTCAACCCCATCGAGCACATTTGGGGCGAGCTGGAAAATAAACTGGACAGATCTTTTGTACATTCACAGGAAAGCCTTTGGCTTCAGTTGCAGAAGGCATGGGATAACATTAGTGTATAACATTAGTTCTCACAGGAAATATATTGACACTATGCCAGAGAGACGTGCTGCTGTAATTGCTGCAAAGGGTGGACATGCCGAATATTAAAGTTAAAACAGTACCACTCACTTCACCTGATATTTGATGGTCAGAGCAACCATCTGCATGTTTCATGAACATGAACATTGGATGCCAAACCTCAATATTTTCAGATCTGTCAGGTGTTCTAATCATTTTGGCTACCACTAAATAGAATCTTTTGTAACATTATACATGTCTTTACTGTTACTTTTGATCATTTTAATGCATCCTTTGTGAATAAATGTATTAATTTAAGTTCTTTCCCAAAAATGTAAAATTCTTACTGATCCAAAAACGTTTGAATGGTAGTAAAATGTTGCAAACGCTTTCTCAGATAAATACTGTTCTTTTGAACTTTCTTCTTGAACTTTCTATTCATCAAAGAATCCTGAAAAAATGTTTTACACAACTGTTTTCAACACTGATAATAATCGTAAATGTTTCTTGAGCAGCAAATCATGAATGATAGAATGATTACTGGAGTAATGATGCTGAAAATTCAGCTTTGAATCACAGGACTAAATTACGTTTTAAAATATTATATATATATATATATATATATATATATATATATATATATATATATATATATATATATAAAAACATTTGAATACTATTTAATTATATTACTGTATTTTTTTAAATTTTTAATTAAACAAATACAGCCTTGGTGAGCATAAGAGACTTCTTCTAAAAGCATAAAAATCTTACAGATCAAAAGCTTTTGAACGGCAGTATATGTCATGCTTAACTGGAGCAAAGTGATGCAACGGAATGGGATAAAAAGCAGAAGGAGAGAAAATGAGTGAACAAGAAAAAGATGCAGTGACTGTTCGTGACTCTGGATCTCTAGCTCATAATGAAAGTGTTTTATGGCTGTGTATCTCCAACGATAATGTGCTGATGACAGCATAATCCTTAGGGATTCCTGTTTGATTGGAGCTTCAGTGAGCATCAACCACTTTCTGTTTTAGGCATCATAAATAAGTTAAGCGTGACTTACTGGAGGGTTTTCTGGAAAGATTCAGGACTTCAAAACTTACCAAGTGATGAGCTGTGAGTTTTCTGAATCGGTAAATCTCATTCGCTGGCTGTGTTTGTGTAAAGTGAACAATGGGGAATCAACGAATTGCTCCGTATCTTCTCAATTGTTCAGTTCTTTTGTGATTGGATCAGCCAAGACAAATATCAATGTCAGGTGTAAACAGAGCTTTTGATTAAATATTTGGGATTGTTAAGTTACCAGTCGGGCCAATTGGTGAGACTTTGTCCTGTGTTGGAGGTGTTGGAGGTCTCATTTTGGTCTTCCATCTTCAGAGGATTGCAACAGCTCCTTCCTTTACCCTACAACATTCCTTCATTTATCCCTTGATCCCTAGAGGGGAGAATGGGCTGGAAATCGAGCATTTTATCACGTTTTCCCTTCATAGACAAATCAGAAGGATGTCTGAGGCCTTATTAACAGCGAGGCAAACATGTTCATAACTCTTCTCTTTGTGTGTCGGGAAACAACCCAAAAACCGTAAGCAGCATCAGTATTTACTGACTAGCATTTATATAAGTATATTCAGAAAACGTTCTGTTGGTGGAGTGACCAAAAGATATCCATATGTGTCAAAAGATAATTCACCATACCTCATTACCTTCCTAGCCTCATCCAGCATATAAGCTTGATGAATTGTCCACTGTTTGCAACACATCATCTCCTTCATTCATTCATTCATTCATTCACTTATTTAAGGGTGACATGAAGCATTATCCAACGTCCCTGATGATGATGTCAGTTTTAGGGAATTGATGTAGTATACGCTCTTGAGAAAAATGTTTCTAAACAGTACCAAATAGGGTTCTTTGGCTTGTAACAATAGCAGAACCCCTTTTGTGCTAAATAGAACCCTTTTTATAAGGACCTACCCTCTATCAAAAAAACACAAAAACAAACAAAAAACACAGCATGTTGTCAATTAGGTACTTTAATTTGTTTATTGACGTGGCAAAATGTAGCAAAACAAAATTTCTCTGACAGCAGTTATTTGCTGAATACATTAATAAATAAGAATTGATATATGTAATGAAGACCAAGTTCCAGTGAAATATCTTAATACTTTATGATGTCTTTAAGTCCATCCTTATGTGTATTTTGATTGGCAGTTTCTCTCTGCAGATGATGAGGTATGTAGGATGTGACAGCATCTGAAATACACAATTGAGTTTTTTATTAATTTTTTTAATGTAAAAACAATTGTTTATGAAGGCCAAAATTAGCAAAATTGACAGTATGTGAGCCCTTACCAATGTTAAAGGGAAAAGTGAGGATAGCTTTCTTTTTTTGTGACTGGGTATATTTATGCATAAAGTAATTTTAAAAACTAACAACATGGATCATAAATTGAATCTCTATTACTTGCTTAGTGGGGAAAGAAGATTATCCTTACCTGAACAGAGCTAGTCACACTTGCATGTTCTGTTAAACTAAAAGAGAAAAAAATATGATTGGTAGGAAACCAGTTACAATGTGAAAGTAAAAAAAAAAAAAAATACTAATCACTAATGAGGCAGCTTTGACAGTAACAATATTTTAAAAACAAAAAGACGGGAATAAAGAACCCTAAGCAAAGAACCATTTCAGCATATAAAGGGTTCTTCAAGACCATACGGTTCTAAATAGAACTCATACTATGCGTAAAGAACCTTTAAAGAATCATCTATTTTAGAATGTAGTCGTAATTTAAAAAAACAATAGTTGTTATATAATATCTATAATATTAATAATATAATCTATAGCTATATATATATATATATGTATTTAATGCTGTTTAATTTACCATTATATTATAACTTTTCAAATAATGATTATAGAAAATACAGACATAACCTTTTTTGAAATAACACTTAACTGTGATTTGTAAAATATTTCTGACATTACTTTTGACTTTCAGCCCAAATTAAAGGCACAGTTCACCCAAAACTAAAAATCGTCATCTACTCTCCTTGTCATTCCAAACCTGTATGACTTTCATTCTTCTGTTGAACCAAAAAGAAGATATTTTGAATAATGTTTCAATTGTTTTTGTCTGTATAATGAACACCATTAGAGTCCCAAACACCATTAAAAAAAAAAAAAAAAAAAAAAACACTGTAGTATTTTTCAAAATATTTTCTATTGTGTTGCACAAAAAATGATATAGAGTAGATGATTAAATTTTTTGGTGAGCCATCCTTTTAACTGACTGGTTGGCTCTAAAGCTAATTTTTAAATGAAAGAGGCTTTCTCCCCCATCTCTGTGTTGACATATGGCTTGTGATTGAATGGGTTTTGAGTAGGAAGCATTTTTTTCTGAGCAGAAGCCACAATGCGGTTTTACATTTCTGGAGCTGTTCCCTTGCATATATGATGGGTGTTTTTCAAGCCTCGAGGTGACATTCAGACAGAACGGAGAATATTGGCTTGTTGGCGTCTGTTGATTTATATAGATATTATTATTTATGAACTTTTCCAAACTCAAATGTAGCACAATCTGAAGTCATCTCTTTAGATTTCCATTTTTCTATTTGTATGAACACATGCCAAAACACATAGGGTGGTCCTGAGGGAAAACAATGCAAGAGACTTTAATTCTTTCCAACTGCATATGCGCATCTTTTTACACCACAAGCCTTCTGGAGCAGTTCACACAAGCGTTAAAACCGCTGGATGGACAGCAGTGGAACAGAACGCATGGGTCTCATTTTAACTTGACACACCGTCAAATAAACATGCCGCGAGATGTGACACAACTGCAGAGACACTCAGAGCGTCTCTTTGTCCTCCTTTAGGTGGATTACTGTGGAAAGCATTAGTGCAGAAGGGACAGGGGAGGCAAGGTGGCAGCTCAGAGGAATTCTTTTGAAGCTACAGCATGTTGACATCGATGTCCACCATCTGCCCTCCCCGTCCTCCTCTCAACGCGCTCTCTGTTTGCCATTACAACCCTCAGCATCCATCAAAGCTCTGCGGAGTCAAACAATCACCCCTATTTTGACTCTCTGATGCCAAAGCAATTAGATTAGCATGCGATTGGACCAGTAAAGGAAAATCATTTACTCATCCTCTTGTCTTTCAAACCCAACCCCAAAGTCTTTTTTTGTTGTTCATGTAATGGAAGTCAATGGGGTCTAAAGTTTTTTTTGACTGCAAAATATCTTGTTTTGTGAGAGTCATACAGGTTTGGAGCAATATTTACATTTACATTTATGCATTTGGCAGACGCTTTTATCCAAAGCGACTTACATTGCATTCAATGTACACATTTTTACATTTTGTCGGTTCTTGCTTTCCCTGGGAATCGAACCCATGACCTTGGCGTTGCTAGCGCCACACTCTTATTGTTTGAGCTACAGGAAAGCTGTATATGGGTGAGTAAATTACATTTTTTTATTTTTGGGTGATCTATCCCATTAAATTCTTGACCCTATCTTCAGAATACCTGAAATATCCCATTCAAGTAGAATGGACCATCTTTATGATACATTTATGGTGTTTTTGAATCCATATTTCAATCTTGAAAGCTTCTGAGGATCTTTTGTGAACCTCAGCTGTTTTGGTATGGTGAATTGTTGCTTCATTCTCATCATTCTGAGGCTGTTAAAGTGAGTTTGTCTGTCTCTTGTTCCTCCTGTGGTTATTGAGGGCTTTCGTCTGGTGTTGTCATTAGTCAACTGACCCCTGCTTCCTAAAGCCCACTCCAGCTGAGAAGTGTACCACAGTGTGTTTGGCACACTGGTGTGTGTATGGAGTCTTCTGGGTTTATGGAGTCTGTAATTAGGAGAAGGGACGTATTCTGTGTCACCCTGGCACTGTAAATATACAGATGAGGTCTTTTTAAAATGCTGTGACCTTTTCAATACTGTATGGCTTATAAAACCAATGAAGTGCTAGAGAATGTAATGGTCTGTTAGGAGTGAGATTTTTTTCTGTAGGGAAATTGGCATGTGTTGGAGAATTTGACTTCAACTTAAGGACGAAGAGAAGACCTGTAAAAAGTTGTATAATTTCAGTTTTCAGTAGGGATGCCGAGTTAGTATCAGGAAAAAAAGGTACAGTGCTATCACTGGGGCAGTATCCTAAGGTACAAAAACTACCTAAACTGTACATATTAGTACCTTTTCGCATATTTGTACCTTAGGATACAGCTCTGTACCTTTTTCTGACAGTGTTCAATTACAAAATGATTAAATAAGCTAACTTTTTAGCACATTTATCTGATTTGGGGGTTAATGAACATACAGGCATGGAGATTGAATCTCTCTCGTCAGTAAAAGATGTTGAAGTGTTCTTTGCAGATAATTTGTCTAAATCAAATTCATTGTGACTTTTAACAAAAGTCATGTGTATGGAGAAATGTATTAATCATTATAATGCACCAGGTAAAAATATCACCTATTCATACAAACAAAAACACTCATTTATGTATGTACCTATGTTTTTATATAAAATTTTTACCTGTTTTTAAGATGCTGAATAAATTGTATATTAATATATAACAGTTCACATTTTTTATTAAAATCTTACTGACCCAAAACATTTTGAAGAGTATTAATTGTATAATTATTTAAATTATACAGAGAAATTTAGATATTTATTTTAAAATAAGTTTACTTTTCTGAATGATATCTGTGTAATATTCTCTAAATCTTCAAGATTTTGGAAGAAGAAAACCGTCTGGGAACTGAATTTTCAGTATGTGAATGTGTTGCTTTAGTCCATTTAACTAACTCCCCAAAACCACCTGGACTCTTTTCCTCTACCAAGTGCTCTATCATCTGTTTTTCTTTTCAAGTTTTTCCTCTCATTTCTTACCCCCTTCACCTCAATGGGTCAGCGAGAGTACCATGATGGTCATAGCTAGATGTCTGTAAACTGGGCGGGGGGTTGAGGACCACCAGCACCCCCTACCAAACACAAGCTCCATTCACCCTGCTGGGCTTTGAAGTCCTCTCCAGTGTCTCTGGCCACTGTATTGTCAGGCTAATGCAGAATGTTGCCTGATTGTTGGGGCAATTTGATTTTTAATTAGTTGAAGACACAGGCAGGATGGCAGGTATGCAAACAGTTATTACTCCCACCCACAAAGGGTTGCATCAATGTATTGACTCTCATACACGCATGTTCCTCCTCCGTCTTCCTTTACTTCTGTGTGAACACCTGCTTTCATCTTGTAGTGAAAACAAACACACCAAAGACAATTATGAAGCGCTATTGTAATGGTGCCAGTGAACATGACCATAGACGTTTTTTCTCTCAATACTCTCAAAAAACCCAAAGGAGCCATAGCGGTTTACGCTGTAAGAAAACAATTTGTTGAGTCAACTTAAAAAACTTTGTTACTCTGCTGCCTTAAAAAATGTTTGTCAACTTGACAATATAACTCTTGTTGAAGTAACCTCTCATTTAGTTTTCTGAACTTCATGAAAACTGTACTTTAGTAATCTGAACTTAAATTTTGTAGTCATGAAAACTTGGCTTTAGTTGGCTGAACCTATATTTTATAGTTATGAAAACTTGTCTGTCACTTTTTGTTTTGTTTTTCGTTCAAATACTTGCAGACTCCTGTAGTAATACCAAAGGAGCTGCAGCCTATAGCGGTTAATGCATGTGTTCCAGACGTGTTGAGATGTGCGAAACTGTGAATGCTTCAAAAAGCAGTTTTATAAGTTTAAAACCCAGGTTAGCACTTACACTACTAATACAATGTGGTAACGTGTTTCCAGCTACCTTTGACCTAAGTTTTTAAACCACAGTCGTTAGCTCTGTCCACTTATAAATGGATCACCTGAAACTGATCTTAATACCAGCTGTAAGAGACTCAAGGAACAGTTAATGATGCTTGAATGATTTCCTAGGCTCCTTTGTTATGTGCATGTACTGGTATTTTTATTCTTGACCATCTTGTTTCTCACAGATTGTGTCTGACCACGAGTTCACCTGCTAATGTGATGCTGTCCTCCTCACTTCAAAACAAAAAAAAAAACTATGCTCATTCCACATACCTTGCCGGTCGGTATGGCGATATAGAGTAAAGTGTTAATTTCCTCGCATTGTCAGGAGCTCTTAATCCTGCTTTGAAGTGTGGCATCTTGGAGGATCCTCCACCAGGAGCCTCAATCCTATTTCGTAGAGAAAACTGCCCCTGTTCGCCTATCAGAGAGTTATTGGCTTGCTACCCGCAGTCAGTTCGCGCACATCTGGGACTGGCTAACTCACCACATAGAGCAAATGGCCACAATGACAGACTTCATTGGCCTTATTAGTGCTGGACAGAGTTGGCACCAGCCAGGGGAAATGCCAATTTGACACTGTGTGCCACATTCACACAATCTTAATAAGCTACAGCTGTTTTCTTGCAGATCTGATTGGGAAATAACATTTTTCTATTTTTGTCAGAGTGTCACAAACAGCTGTTGGTCATATGCGACTTGGCTAAATTCAAGTGATGTTTCACTTTTTATTTAACATGCTAGCTGGTATCTACCAAATGACAAAGATTTACATCAGTTATATTGATAACAGTGGTTGTTTTATTGTAGTAACAATAACTGCCCTAACTCTTTTGGCTGAAACTATGGCTGCTATGGTAAATGTTTTAAGGGCTAAAATTTGTCCTGATTCATCAATACTCGTTATTCTAAAGAAAACAAAATAGATAAAAGTCCAATTTTATATGTTTATTTATTTTTTTATTTTTTTATAGTCTATTAATTTGCATTATATTTTTAGATTAATTTTGTATTTTATTTTAAAGATTTTTTTTTCATTGAATATCCTGTTTAATAATGAATTAAATCACATTTTTTATTTATTTTAAAAAGCAGAATTTGCTTCCATTTTATATCTAGTCATTCTATTTATTTTTATTGAATTAATTTTATTTAATTTTATATTATTATTTTATTTTATTTTAATACTTGCAGAATCCTGAGCTGTGGCCTATAGGTGTCATTGTGCATGATCCATATATATATATATATATATATATATATATATATATATATATATATATATATATATATATATATATATATATATATATATATATATATATATATATATATATATATATATATATATATATGTATATATATAATTTTATTTTAAGGATTCGCACTGAATATCCTGTTTCACAAATGTAAAACTCTAACTGTGTTTCCATCAACCTTCAAATTGCACAAATTGAAATTGCGCCCAATGGAAACGTCAATTTATAAAAATTCCCATATATTGCACAAAAGTTTTTATGCTCATATGAGGTCGTTTTTAGCCAATTCGGAAAAGGAATATTTTGCCTACGTCTCCTTAGATTACAAATAATGGCTAGTGCGATGGCTGCAATATATATACGTAAACCTACCAACATCCGTTGCCATGATTTTTGGAATGACTTCTCGCGAGAGGAAAAAAATACGCATCATATCTGTTAATGGAAACGCCATCATTTCCCAATAGTTTTTTATTGAAATTTAGAAAATATCGCACAAAAAGTTTTGTGCAAATCTGTAATGGAAACCAGGCCACTTACTTTCTAATCCTATACTCTTAGAATAAACGTGCTCTTATTTTGCTAATCCTTCGTCCTTCAGTTTTTCTCCTGCGTTATTGGTCTTGAGTTTCAATCAGGTGATGACAGAAGGGTTTGATTGGGATGATTGATGGAGGTGGATATATGGGGAGAGACAGGAGAGACCTCCTGAACCCACCCTCCCGCACCTTTCATCTCTCTCTCTTTCCCTCTCACACACTAAAACCTCTTTTTTTTCACTCTCTCCAGCTCAGGCTCTCACAGTGGGTTTTGAGGCCTTTATTTGCTCCATCAGGATCCGGGGTGAAATCTAAGAGATTATGTAGCAGTCCACATGTGCGCGTGACCGGGAGCTCTGCTTTTGAAGTATGGATTAAGCTTTTACAGCACCGTCTGGGTCAGAGCGCAGCGCAGCGCAGCACAGGACAGTGAATGCTCATGCATGCTCTCCAACCACTGCACTTCTTCAAAATGATGGGGTTGAAATGTGTACTCCTTACTTCTGTGTGTGTGAGAGAAAAATAGCTGGATTTTGGGCCAGGGAAAACAAGCCCTCCTCTCTGTTTGGTAATTTTACATCTGGTATCGCTAAGCCAGGGCGTTTAAATTAAGGAGAAAAGAAACAGTTTTTTAGACTTGCATTGCCAGCATTGTCTGTTCTCCCCGCTTTTTGTTACACACCTGTGCAACCATGAGGGGAATTGTATGGAAGCTTGTTTCTGCCACTGAATAAAAAATAAAAAAGCTAACTGCAACCTTTTTATCTCACAATTCTGGCTTTTTTCTAGCAATTGCAAGTTATAAAGTCAGAATTGCGTGATATAAAGTTGCAATTGCGAGTTATAAAGTTATAGAATCGAAAATATAAACTCACATTTCTGACTTTTTCTCAGAATTGAGAGTTTATATAGTCAGAATTGTGACATATAAACGTGCAATTCTGAGAAAAGTCAGAAAAAAGTAAATCTTCTGACTTTTGTCTTTAGGATTATGAGTTTATATCTCACAATTCTGAGAAAATAAGTCAGAATTGCATGATATAAACTCTGAACAATTGTTAATTATAAAGTTGGAATTGAAAGTGAATGTAAATTCTGAGAAAAAGTCAGAAAAAAAGTCAATTGCGAGTTTATTTGTCACAATTCTCATAATTGTGAGATAAAAAGTCACAATTATCTTTTAAATTGTTTCATTACGTTTCATTCTTAAAAGAACTATTCTTTCTTACTGTAAAGATTTTTTTTTTTTCCCTATTAAGAACATTTTGTGCATTGAAAAGTTTCCAAGAATGTTACAGGTTCTTTGTGGAATCATCATGCTAATATAAAACATGTATTGTTTTAAGAGTGTAGCATAATTTCTTTGCAGATGCCTCTTGGCATCAGAAATGTTTAAGTGTGACTTAAGTGTCCAAATGCGGCCTGTTGGTGAGCAGTAGAAGTCTGGTGCCAAACGAGCAAGATGAGGAAACTGGTTTAGGGTCTGAGAAACATTCCCCAAGCATCCTGCATTATAACAGAAATATGAACCCATGTGGTAACTTTTGGACCTGGCTGCTGGTTTTCATTGAACAGTTCTGCGGTCTGGCCATAGCCCACTTTTTGCTTCGTACCTAATCAGCTCACTTGTACCAGAGAATTGAGTAAACGTATCTGTTCTGTTCTTAATCAGTCCCTGTTAAAGAAGGGATCCAGCTAAAGCTGTTTGCCAATCTCACTCAGAAGTTAACTGCTTCCTGCTCTGCCTTGTGTTTTTGTGGCCCAATTATTTCACAATAACAAAACCGCTGGTGGTCCACTATGCGCAGTCATAGGCTTCACTATATGCTTCAGTTGGTTTGTGTGCTCTGTCATGGATTATACCTATATTTATTTTATTTGATTGTGTTTTTGCTTATTGTTACCTTTTTAAACGGAAATTGGGCTACACTTTCTTTAACAGTGTGTCATTAATGTGCAAATACATGTCAACTAGCTCATTGCATTACTGTTAGGTTAGGGTTCAGGTTAGTAGAATAAGTTGACATACACTCACCTAAAGGATTATTAGGAACACCATACTAATACTGTGTTTGACCCCCTTTCGCCTTCAGAACTGCCTTAATTCTACGTGGCATTGATTCAACAAGGTGCTGAAAGCATTCTTTAGAAATGTTGGCCCATATTGATAGGATCGCATCTTGCAGTTGATGGAGATTTGTGGGATGCACATCCAGGGCACGAAGCTCCCGTTCCACCACATCCCAAAGATGCTCTATTGGGTTGAGATCTGGTGACTGTAGGGGCCATTTTAGTACAGTGAACTCATTGTCATGTTCAAGAAACCAATTTGAAATGATTCAAGCTTTGTGACATGGTGCATTATCCTGCTGGAAGTAGCCATCAGAGAATGGGTACATGGTGGTCATAAAGGGATGGACATGGTCAGAAACAATGCTCAGGTAGGTCGTGGCATTTAATCGATGCCCAATTGGCACTAAGGGGCCTAAAGTGTGCCAAGAAAACATCCCCCACACCATTACACCACCACCACCAGCCTGCACAGTGGTAACAAGGCATGATGGATCCATGTTCTCATTCTGTTTACACCAAATTCTGACTCAGAAATTGAATCAAGATTCAAGAGTTTTATTTGTCACATACACAGTTATATACAGAATATACAACCGGCAGTGAAATGTAAACAGGTCCGCTCCATGGACAGTGCAAATTCACAGTTAAAAACACAAGGAGGAAATTATAATAGAAATAGGATAAAAAAAGTACTATATATATATATATATATATATATATATATATATATATATATATATATATATATATATATATATATATATATATATATATCTGTAGAATTATAAATAATCAAGTAGAAGAAAAAGTTAAAAAATAAGAATAAAGAAGTGGAATAAAATAAGTGAGGTAAACTGTGCAGTGAGTAAACTGTAGACTTCTAAATATGTGGTTAACAAATGTATAAGAGTATAATGTGCAAACAGGTTTATAACAGGTTGTTATACAGTAACAACGAGAACAGAAAGTGCTGTGCAATGTCAGTGTATCGATGTTTATCCTGAAGTGAAGTCACGTGATGTTAAGTGACTGAGTTCAGGAGTCTGATGGCCTGGGGAAGAAGCTCCTCTTGAGTCTCTCAGTTTTGGCCATCAGGCTTGGAAGCGCTACCAGATGGCAGCAACGTGAAATGAGGGTTTGCAGGGTGATTAGAGTCCTTGATGATCTTAGTAGCTCTACCTTTGCAGCGTTTGGTGTAGACGTCCTGCAGAGACGGGAGAGCTGACCCTGAGATATGCTCGGATAAGCGCACGACTCTTTGCAGGGCTTTGCAGTCATGACTGGTGCTGTTCCCATACCACGCTGTGATGCACTGAGTTAATACACTTTCTATCGCCCCTAAATAGAAAGTTTTCAGGATAGCTGGTGAAACCCTGAATTTCCTCAGCTGGCGTAGGTGGTACAGTCTTTGCCTGGCTTTTTTCACCTGTGTCTGAATGTGAGCAGTCCAGGTCAGGTCCTCTGAGTTTTTTACACCCAGGTACTTGAAGCTGCTCACTCTCTCTACTGGTGACCCGCTGATCATGAGGGGGGAGTATGTCTGTTGCTGTCTCTTTCTGAAGTCCACAATCATTTCTTTGGTCTTGCCAACATTCAGAGAGAGACAGTTGTCCTTGCACCATGATGTTAGATGCTCCACCTCGTCCAAGTATGCCGTCTCATTGTTGTTGGAAATGAGGCCCAGGACAACAGTATCATCAGCAAATTTGATGAGCCTCCTGAGCCCCCTGCTCTACTCTCTCTACACGCATGTTTGTCCACACACAGCTCCACCTCTATCATCAAATTTGCTGATGATACTGTTGTCCTGGGCCTCATTTCCAACAACAATGAGACGGCATACTTGGACGAGAGTGAAGACAGGTGAAAAAGCCAGGCAAAGACTGTACCACCTGTACCGCTGCGCCAGCTGAGGAAATTCAGGGTTTCACCAGCTATCCTGAAAACTTTCTATTTAGGGGCGATAGAAAGTGTTTTAACTCAGTGCATCACAGCGTGGTATGGGAACAGCACCAGTCATGACCGCAAAGCCCTGCAAAGAGTAGTGCGCTTATCCGAGCGTATCTCAGGGTCAGCTCTCCCGTCTCTGCAGGACGTCTACACCAAACGCTGCAAAGGTAGAGCTACCAAGATCATCAAGGACTCTAATCACCCTGCAAACCCTCATTTCACGCTGCTACCATCTGGTAAGCGCTCAAGCCTGATGGCCAAAACTGAGAGACTCAGGAGGAGCTTCTTCCCCAGGCCATCAGACTCCTGAACTCAGTCACTTAACATCACGTGACTTCACGTCAGGATAAACATCGATACACTGACATTGCACTGCACTTTCTGTTCTCGTTGTTACTGTGTAACAACCTGTCATAAACCTGTTTGCACATTATACTCTTTATACATTTGTTAACCACATATTTATAAGTCTACAGTTTACTCACTGCAAAGTCTACTTCAATTATTTTATTCCACTTTATCCTTATTTGTTACCTTTTTTTTCTCTTGACTTGATTATTTATAATTCAGATATAGACATATATATATATATATATATATATATATATATATATATATATATATATATATATATATATATATATATATATCTTTTTTTATATCCTATTTCTATTATAATTTCTTCCTTGTGTTTTTAACTGTGAATTTGCACTGTCCATGGAGCGGACCTGTTTACATTTCACTGCCGGTTGTATATTCTGTATATAACTGTGTATGTGACAAATAAAACTCTTGAATCTTGAAGAAGGATTCAGGCCGAGATCCAGGAGTTTGGAGGTTAGCTTGATGGGAACTATGGTGTTAAAGGCTGAGCTATAGTCAATAAATTGCAGCCTTACGTAGTTCCCACTTTTGCTGTCGATGTGAGTGAGGGAGGAGTGGAGGACATGAGAGATGGCATCTTCAGTCGATCTATTGGGACGATAGGCAAACTGAAGAGGGTCCAAAGTGTCAGGAATGAAGGCGCAAATGGTGTTTTTAATGAGTCTCTCAAAGACCTTCATGACTATAGATGTGAGAGCCACTGGACGATAGTCATTTAGGCAAGAGGGTTTACTGTTCTTAGGGACAGGGATGATGGTGGATTTTTTGAAGGAGGTGGGGACCACAGATGTAGCAAGGGACTCATTGAAGATAGATGTAAACAACCTGGCGAGCTGATCAGCACAGGACCGCAGAACACGGCCTGAAATACCATCTGGCCCAGCAGCTTTCCTGACGTCCACACGCTTGAGTGCCCTCCGAACTTCATCCTCCGAGACAGAGATCACGTGGTTGTTGCTGCTCTGAGTAATTTCCTCTGACGCGCCACTTGGCAGAGTCGCGTTGCCGCGGTTACAGTCAAAGCGAGCGTAGAAACAGTTTAACTCATTCACAAGTGACGGATCAACGCTCACCTCTGCAGAGGATTTAGATCCAAAAGAGCAGATGGACCTCAGACCTTGCCACATGCGCCGCGAGTCATTGAGTTGGAAATGAGACTCCACTCTGTCTTTATACCGGAGTTTTGCGGCTTTAACTGCACGCCGCAGAGCATAGCAGGATGATCTGTATTCAGTCATATTCCCCGTTAGGAGACCGGCGTTGTAAGCGGCAGTGCGTGTGTTCACTGCAGCGCGGATTGAATTGTCCACCCACGGTTTCTGATTTGAGAAGGACGTTATTGTTATTGTTTGTGTGGCTTGCTCTGTAAGCGTGTTGATGAAGCAAAGCGCCACATCTGTGAACTCGCTTACGTCAGCTGAACTCGCTCGGAACATGTCCCAGTCAACGTCATCAATGTCTCTGAATGGGGCGACCAGCGCTTAACTTCCCGCCTCACCGGGGGTTCCTGAACGAGCCTTTGTCTGTATTCAGGTGTGAGGAAAATGGCCGCATGATCCGATTTGCCAAAAGCTGGAAGTGACCGTGCTTTATAGGCGTTCTTATACGGAGAGTAGCAATGATCCAGTGTGTTTGCTCCTCGTGTAGGACAGGGGACGTGCTGGTGAAAGTTTGGCAAGACTTTCTTTAGGTTTGCTTTGTTAAAATCGCCAGCAATGTACGCCGCGTCGGGGTGTTTGTTTATGACGCCGCTGGCAACATCATGAAGGCCAGATAAAGCCAGCCCTGTGTCTGCCTGTGGTGGAATGTAAACAGCGGTCGCGACGACCGCAGAAAACTCCCTCGGCAGATAGAATGGGCGGCAAATGATTGTTAAATGTTCCAGATGAGGTGAGCAGGACCGCGAGAGAATGGTGATGTTCCTGGGGTCGCACCATTTCTTGTTGACCATGAAGCATACTCCACCTGTTGACAGTTGTTGACAGTTGCATACTTCCAGTCTGCAACTGTCCAATTTTGGTGAGCTTGTGCAAATTGTAGCCTCTTTTTCCTATTTGTAGTGGAGATGAGTGGTACCCGGTGGGGTCTTCTGCTGTTGTAGCCCATCCGCCTCAAGGTAGTGCATGTTGTGGATTCACAAATGCTTTGCTGCATACCTCAGTTATAACGAGTGGTTATTTCAGTCAAAGTTGCTCTTCTATCAGCTTGAATCAGTCGGCCCATTCTCCTCTGACCTCTAGCATCAACAAGGTATTTTCACCCACAGGACTGCCACATACTGGATGTTTTTCCCTTTTCACACCATTCTTTGTAAACCCTAGAAATGGTTGTGCGTGAAAATCCCAGTAACTGAGCAGATTGTGAAATACTCAGACCGGCCCGTCTGGCACCAACAACCATGCCACGCTCAAAATTGCTTAAATCACCTTTCTTTCTCATTCTGACATTCAGTTTGGAGTTCAGGAGATTGTCTTGTCCAGGACCACACCCCTAAATGCATTGAAGCAACTGCCATGTGATTGGTTGATTAGATAATTGCATTAATGAGAAATTGAACAGGTGTTCCTAATAATCCTTTAGGTGAGTGTATAGTTGCAAAGTTACTATAGTCAGTCAAAATAAAGTGTTAGATATTGAGCACAGTCTAATACTTTAATAAGAGTTAGTGGCAAAAGTGGCAAAGTAGTGGCAAAGTTACTTATAATTAGTAGGGCCCCACTTTATATTAGGTGGCCTTAACTACTATGTACTTATTACAATGTACTTAATGTGCTCATATTGTATTGCAAAACACTTGCTGATATTGAGGTGAGATACAGGTAAAGTTATGGACAGGTGTGGTGGTATGGGTAGGTTTAAGTGTAGGGTTAGGTGTAAGGGAAAGGTCAGCAGTGTAATTATGAATGTAACTACAGAAATTAATTACAGATTAATTTAAATGTTAGTACACAGTATTTAAGGCCACCTAATATAAAGTGGGTCCGCATTTGTAATGTTACAAAAGATTTCTACTTCAAATAAATGCTATTCTTTTGAACTTTATTAATCAAAGAATTTTGAAAAAGTCCATAAAATTATTAAGCAACTGTTTTCAATATTGATAATAATACCTTTTATTGAGTAGCAAATCAGAATGGTTTCTGAAGGATCATGTGACACTGAAGACAGGAGTAATGATGCTGAAAATTCAGCGTTGCCATCACAGGAAAAATTACATGTTAAAATATATTAAAACAGAAAACCATATACAACATTTTGATTTCACAATATTACTGTTTTTACTGTATTTTTGATCAAATAAATGTAGCCTTGGTGATCATATGAGACTGACCCAAACTTTAACGGTAGCGTATGCATATAGATATTTTTGTATATATTTATTTACATAAAAAAAGTCCTGCCACTGAGAATGCTAATAGACACCTCAGGTACGTTCTTTCCCCAGCCAGTTAAAGAAAGATCTGCTTTGGCTGTGATTCTTTCTGGCCAAAGTAAAGATGCAACATTTTTGACCTTAGTTCAATTTGTCTTCAAGGACTGGAAATTTCCCGCCGTTAAATCTCACACTTACGTTGCTGAATAACTCAGGCCTGTTTTCGTTCTTGAGCTCTCCTACCGAGAGACAGATCAGTGAAGTAAGAGCAGCTGTGAGTGTGTGTCTGTGTCCAACTGACTCTTTTTGCCTCTGCTCTTAACAGGACTGGAAGATCACTTGATTAAAGCCAAGCTGTGTGCTTTCGACTTTCTTTAATGCCTGTGTGTGTGTGTTTGGAGGGGAAACGGGGGCCAGGAGTGTGTATCACAGGTGGTACAGGGCTGTATCGTATTACAGAGGAAGTTGGTGTGTGTGTCTGAAAAGATGAGACTGGCAGCTTTGACTTCTGCTCATTTCCTCACTGTAATTAGTAAATGCTTATCTGATGCCACGTTTAGCCTGAGAAAGAGAAAAAGAAGGTAAGAGAGACAGTATAACTCATAAATAGGGCAGACCGGGGCAATTGTAATGGACACAATTATAACACTACATTTCAGTAATATACAAAGTGTCATGACTCAGTGTATTTAAGTAATTAATTAAAAAAATATATATTCAGAATTTTTATAAATATAAAAAATAGTATTATCATTATGTATTTTACAAAAATAACTGAATAATAATAATAATAGTATTTTCATATTATTATTATTATATATTTTTTTATAAATATAGGTGTATATATATATATATAAAGAATATTTGTGTATATACAGTATATAATAAGAATATTCTTATATGTATAATATAAATGTTTTTAAATTGTTTGATTTAGTTAAATCACAGGTCAAAGGATGTACAAATTCGGCTTTCCAACCCATGCTTAAGCACTAAAATCTGGCTGGTAGCCAGTAGATTTGTGTTAGGAAAATGTAAAATGGTTAATTTGCCCACAGTCCCAAGACTCGTCTTTATGCCATCAGTAATGACTGATACCAAAAGGAAAGAAAGAGATACAGAATTGTACTGTCTTCTCATTGCATCCTTGTGTTTTCTGTAGATGATGGATCCATATTTTGATTGCTCAGATCCGTTAATAGAGCTTGACTAGACACCGGATTCCATCTGTCATCTTCCGTTACAGCTCAGATTTGTCAGAACCGCAGCTGTCGAACACCACTTCAGTATGAAGTGCCGGCGACAGCAGTGTTCAAGCACGTGAACTGCAAACCCTTGTGAGCTTTGATCTGACCCCCCAGAACAGATGACACAGACTGCTGATGCAATCAGAGGTCATGAACCCCTACCCTGCATCTCAACCTGGCCTGGAAAGCATTTACAGTGAGCATAAGTATTCGGAAGATCATTGCAAATATCAGTAATTAGATATGCTGTGTGTTTATGTGTGTACTCATGTGGTTTGTATTAGCCCACTGATCCACTGATCTCATATCATACACAGACTTATTCATTATTAGCAGTGGCATTGGATCTTAGACCAATATGAAATGGGTCAGAGGTTTGCAGAAAAAAGCTACGGCTTTTTGTAAATGGATTACTCATTTTGTACTGTGCCTTTTATACATATATATATATATATATATATATATATATATATATATATATATATATATATATATATATATATATATATATATATATATATATATATATATATTATTATTATTATTTTTTTTTATTATTATTATTCATTTATTTTCCAGTTTTGTTTAAAAGTTTGTATGTATTAATTTTCACACAGACAAGTACTGTGTTGCTGTAAAAATGGCATACTCTGCACTATAGCATAATACTAAAATAATATGTGTTAGTAGTATAGTGTCATGCCACTTCCAACATTCACTCTTTTTATGAATTGAATGCAGAGAGGGACATGAACAGGCTTACTTCTGTGGATTTAAGTGACATCCTCCTGTCTTTTTATGTTGCCTCAGATCTGTCTGCTCAAGTGTGCGTGTTTGTTTTTCGTGTTTAGTGTATAGCTGGCAGTAGCTCTGCATTCAGCTCTAATAGAGATCTACTGTATGAAAACAGAGACCAGATGTGGAGTAAAGCTCCTCTTCAGATAACCTGACCTTATAAGTGCATGTCTATACTGTTTTCCAAAAGCTTATATGAGCTTTTTGGCTTGGACCTGCTACGGATGATTGCATCCATGTGTTTGTGTTCATGTATGTTTATCTGTATAATTATGTTTGGAGACAAAGAACTTCAGAACAGAGCCTGAGACAGTTTGACAAACAATCATATACCATGAATGTGAAGTATATCCAATTGCTTCTTGCTTCCACTTCTTAGGAAATGTTTAATTGATTTGGTCCGCTGTTGCCTCTGTTCATCTAAGTCTAGGAGACACATTCTGAGGAAACCTTGCGATTTTATAGTTTAGTTTAGCTTAGCTTAGCTTCGTTTAGTTTAGTTTTGCTTTGCATCTTATGTATTCAGGTTGATCCAGTTATAAAATATGTTGGACTTAAATCAAACTTAATTTAGATGCTGTCACAAAGCACATTGTTTTGGGTTATCTGAAAAAATAAAACATTTTAGCTGTTTAAATTGTATTAGTACAGTACATGCTAAATAAAAATGGTTTTAAATAGCACAAAAAGTGGTTAATTGGCTTATAATAATAGGGGAAGCACTTAAGTGCTATATAGCACCTATCATTAAAGGGACTATACAGAACCTTTGTCAAATGGTGCTATGTGGAACCATAAGAGGTACATTCATTCAAAGACTACAGCCAATCACCATCTTTCTCTCATCATCCAATTGTATTCCTCCTTCCACATAATTTAAACTACAATTGACAGCTCTCATCCAGCTCTCGTCTTGTTGCATCCCACCACCACCCCATTGTCCTCCTTAGATTTTAGATATGTTACTCCGCTCTCATATGTTTGCTATGAATGAGAATTTACAACAATGGCAAACACTGCTTTGAATCACTTTTATGCTTTTCTGAGGTCAATAAGTCTTGTGTGCAGGGGCCTGGAATATTTCCTTATAGGGGGGCCTTGGGGGCAAACAAATTGAGAACCATGTTATCTTCAGGAAATACACTGTATTTTAATGTTGTTTTAATCCTTTCCCCAACTAAACTAAGAGACTAAGAGAGAGTTAGAGAACCTTAAAATAACTATACAGGGGCTTAACAGGATATTTGTATGGCAGTGGTGCTATATAGCACCTTAACCACCCCAAAGAACCGCTGAAGAACCACACTGAGCTTAACAGATTATATATAGCACCTCAACCACCCCAAAGAACCACTGAAGAACCACTAAAGATTATATATAGAACCACCACACTGGGCTTAACAGATTCTATATAGCACCTCAACCACCCCAAAGAACCACTGAAGAACCACTAAAGAACCACACTGGGCTTAACAGATTCTATATAGCACCTCACCCACACCAAAGAACCACTAAAGAACCACACTGGGCTTAACAGATTCTATATAGCACCTCACCCACCCCAAATAACCACTGAAGAACCACACTGGGCTTAACAGATTCTATATAGCACCTCACCCACCCCAAAGAACCGCTGAAGAACCACTGAAGAATCACACTGGGCTTAACAGATTTTATATAGCACCTCAAC
Organism: Paracanthobrama guichenoti; assembly: GCA_018749465.1. Classification (NCBI taxonomy): domain Eukaryota; kingdom Metazoa; phylum Chordata; class Actinopteri; order Cypriniformes; family Gobionidae; genus Paracanthobrama; species Paracanthobrama guichenoti. The sequence goes on from CM031946.1 coordinate 4,982,527, forward strand.
CACCCCAAAGAACCGCTGAAGAACCACTGAAGAATCACACTGGGCTTAACAGATTCTATATAGCACCTCACCCACACCAAAGAACCACTGAAGAACCACACTGGGCTTAACAGATTCTATATAGCACCTCAACCACCCCAAAGAACCACTGAAGAACCACACTGGGCTTAACAGATTCTATATAGCACCTCACCCACCCCAAAGAACCACTGAAGAACCACTAAAGAACCACACTGGGCTTAACAGATTCTATATAGCACCTCAACCACCCCAAAGAACCACTGAAGAATCACACTGGGTTTAACAGATTATATATAGCACCTCAACCACCCCAAAGAACCACTGAAGAATCACACTGGGCTTAACAGATTCTATATAGCACCTCACCCACACCAAAGAACCACTGAAGAACCACTAAAGAACCACGCTGGGCTTAACAGATTCTATATAGCACCTCACCCACACCAAAGAACCACTGAAGAACCACACTGGGCTTAACAGATTCTATATAGCACCTCAACCACCCCAAAGAACCACTGAAGAACCACACTGGGCTTAACAGATTCTATATAGCACCTCACCCACCCCAAAGAACCACTGAAGAACCACTAAAGAACCACACTGGGCTTAACAGATTCTATATAGCACCTCACCCACCCCAAAGAACCAATGAAGAACCACTAAAGAACCACACTGGGTTTAACAGATTCTATATAGCACCTCACCCACCCCAAAGAACCACTGAAGAACCACTAAAGAACCACACTGAGCTTAACAGATTCTATATAGCACCTCAACCACCCCAAAGAACCGCTGGAGAACCACACTGGGCTTAACAGATTCTATATAGCACCTCACCCACCCCAAAGAACCACTGAAGAACCACACTGAGCTTAACAGATTCTATATAGCACCTCAACCACCCCAAAGAACCGCTGGAGAACCACACTGGGCTTAACAGATTCTATATAGCACCTCACCCACCCCAAAGAACCACTGAAGAACCACTAAAGAACCACACTGAGCTTAACAGATTCTATATAGCACCTCAACCACCCCAAAGAACCACTGAAGAATCACACTGGGCTTAACAGATTCTATATAGCACCTCACCCACACCAAAGAACCACTGAAGAACCACTAAAGAACCACACTGGGCTTAACAGATTCTATATAGCACCTCACCCACACCAAAGAACCACTGAAGAACCACACTGGGCTTAACAGATTCTATATAGCACCTCAACCACCCCAAAGAACCACTGAAGAACCACACTGGGTTTAACAGATTCTATATAGCACCTCACCCACCCCAAAGAACCACTGAAGAACCACTAAAGAACCACACTGAGCTTAACAGATTCTATATAGCACCTCAACCACCCCAAAGAACCGCTGGAGAACCACACTGGGCTTAACAGATTCTATATAGCACTTCACCCACCCCAAAGAACCACTGAAGAACCACTAAAGAACCACGCTGGGCTTAACAGATTCTATATAGCACCTCACCCACCCCAAAAAGAACCACTGAAGAACCACACCCCAAAGAACCAAAGAATCACACTGGGCTTAACAGATTCTATATAGCACCTCACCCACCCCAAAGAACCACTGAAGAACCACACTGAGCTTAACAGATTCTATATAGCACCTCAACCACCCCAAAGAACTGAAGCTGGAGAACCACACTGGGCTTAACAGATTCTATATAGCACCTCACCCACCCCAAAGAACCACTGAAGAACACACTTAAGAACCACACTGAGCTTAACAGATTCTATATAGCACCTCACCCACCCCAAAGAACCACTGAAGAACCACTGAAGAACCACACAGGGCTTAACAGATTCTATATAGCACCTCAACTATATATTTTTAATTTAATTTAATTATTTCATTTCAATATTTTTTTTTATTTTATTATTTTATTTTAATATTTTTCCTCCTCTTTTCTTATTCCTGCATCCAGAATATTCTCCCTCGTTGTCTGTGATCTTTAACTTGCTAAATGCGAATGCTAGAATTTAACTTTTGAAGTTACTAAAACCTCTCTTTCTGTTCTCTTAGCTGATTAAAGGATTCAGTCGGAATACCTCTTTTTTTATTCTTTCAAATAAAACTTTTGATGCCTGCTGCATTTGCTTCTTCTGTAGTGTTTTCACCAGCCTAGTTGAAAAGAAACCCAATAGCCTGTCTTATAGTGTGAGGGATTGGCTGACAGCATGACAGTTCTATATAGGATTACAATCCGCAATCCACAAGATTACATTAAACACTCACAGTAAAGCCACTTCAGGCTTTCATAACAAAGGCTGTATTTCATTGAGCAGATGGGGCATCTGTACGGCACTTCTCACAATGCACCCAGATTAATTACACTTTCGTTTTTACATTGAAGAAAGCATGGCACAAATGCATCAGCTTATCTGCCACTTCTAAGTCTCTTTGTTAGTTGGACACTCTCACACTGACCTGTAACACAACATCTGTCGAAAGTTCCCGTCTGACAAAATATCATTTGTTTTTTGTTCACCTTATGTCTCAGGTGAAGAGGGGAAAAAGTTATATTTGAGGAGAGCTTTTAAAGGTGGACTTGCCCTTATTTACAAAGTTTCACAATAATAATAATTTAAAAAAAATGTAAATAAATTACTCATGATGTCATCTATACTACTAAAATCTAATGAATAAAATATCCCAAATTGTTAGATTTTCTTTTTTTCATTTTTTTTTTTCATTTTGTTTCATTTTAGTTGTCATTTGCTTTACTTTCATCCAATATAGAGCGAAGCTTGATCCCACTGGAATTGTTTTCCATGTTTGATCCTCGACAGAAAGCTGCTAATCTCCTGCTTGTAAATTTTTATGTCTTTCATTGCACTACAGCTGAGGGCTTTGTCTCCAATGGCGGCTTATTAAAACAGCCCTCTTAAGTATGTGTTCTTCCTCTAAGAGGGCTTAAGACTCTCACTTGAAACATCCTTTTAAAGATAAAAGCTAAGCAGAGTTCTTGTGGAATCTGAAAGGGTTTGTGAGAGCTGGTACTACTAAGGAAGAGACTTGACCGTCTTGGCCGTTGAGAGTATATGGTCTAATGTATAGCAATAATCCTGGCTTTTCTATCAGCACGGGTTATTCACTTTGATCAACGGAGATTACACTGCCGTTTCCGTGGGTCTCTGTGCACCCTGTAACCAACATGAAAGGCTCAGACAAGCTTTCAGAGCTTAAATGTTCACACACACACAAAACATGCAAACATACAGTGCATGCATGGCAATGTTTTTGTATTTAGAGACAGAATTAGGAGTCTCTAAATAAAGAATATCACTAAAGAGTTTCGCAGAACCTGTAAAATGACTTAAGAGAATGAATGAATACTGTCAAATTCCCGTTCTGTTTAAATTGTTCTCATTTTTTATTCTATTCCCCAGTTCCTCATGTTCCTCTCATTCATACTGGTTTTGTGAACTCCCCATTAACCAGATGCTCTTGATTCGTTAGTCTCTGGTGATTATAAGGATGTATCATCTGAAAGCCGAGCTCTGATCTCAAGTTCATCCTCTGACTCCCTTCTAAACCATCATCATAAGAACCTGAGAGTACCTGACCTTGGACAAAACTCTTTATTCCATCATTTTCTTCTCCAGGGATTGGAAAGATAAAATGGGGTTTTTGTTCTTTCATGTTTCTTTGCCCTCCGAATGTGAATTAATTACACATATTTTCCTTTCCGGAGGGATGCTAACTTTTCACCGGCTCCGATGCATAAAGCGCTAGGCGGTTTCCGCCAGGCTCGGGTGAGCCTTCTGATTTATGCTGGACTGCTAAGAATCAAAAGCCCGCTCGTGTTTGCACGCACACACTGTGTGCAGGTACGAACAAGAAAATCCCTGTTAAGTTGTCTTGTGGCACTTTGTCGAGAACAGCGGCAGGAACTTGGGGAATGTTACGTGGCCTCGAGAAGCCCCTGTGCAAAGTGTTTAAGGAAGGGGGCAAGCAAAAAGAGTCAACAGAGGAGCCGGTCTTCTGATGTGGAGCCAGACCCGATGGCTCCCGTGAGGGACTTCGGGGGTCGGCAGAGCAGGCTCACTGCTGTCATTTAGCCTGTTTGGTTTGTTTGACCCTTGACCCATAACAAGGGGCAAGGCCGCAGGGCAGGCGTCAGGCGGCGTGCCTGCTTTAATTTGTCCGTGAGGAACCTCGTATATACAGACACATGAAAGCGAAGCGGGAAAGCTAGGGTGAAGAAAGCTGTGGAAACTTCACAACAACTCAATCTTTATCTGTCAAAGGGTGATTTTATTGTTTTGAGTTCTTAAGTTTTTAACACAAGAGTGCAACCAGAATCGCAGAATATCTTTTCAGACTCAAAACTCACCTGTTTCTCTTTCTTATTCCACTGTTCTGAGCAGGACTGTGGCCTGATGGTCAGATCAGATCAGCCCTGTGGTTTGGAGCCCATTCCAGGGTCGAGATCTTCAGGCGAGGCCCAGGTCTCGTCTCAGCCTTGCCTCTCAGGAGATGAACCTGGTAGGTTTCTTCCAGGTTTTGATCATGGGTTTGTAGTAAAGTATCTGAAATTTGAATCTAAAACGTGCAGTAAGATTTACAGTCCTGATTTTTTTATTATATAGTGTAGTACTTCAAAAAGTCAAACCGGTCTTTGCAGATTGTCTGTTTTGTGGACAGAAGATTCATTTTCCACCTATTTTTCTTTGTGCATGAATGACGGTGTTGGCCCTAAAACCACATTTCAGTTGCAAAGTAGTTTGTCATGTGTTTGGCTATATTAGCATGAGATTCACAGTTTATTAGCTGATCCACTAGAGGATGGGAAAGGTTTGCTAGTGCACTCAGAGTTTGGTAATTTATGTGTCTGCTTTTACAGTGTGATAATGCACTGATTCACTGCCTGAGTTGAATCATTGCTCAATTATAAGGTTAGGGCCTCAGTGCTGACTTTATGGGGAAAAATAATCATTTCATACAGGTTTTGTGAGTGAGTTGTCCCTGTGCAGGTTTTTATTTAGTGAGTGTATGTTCAGCTGCTAGGCCTTTTAGATTTAAAGCCACCAGGTTAGAGTTCAGAGAAGCGTTCAGTCAGTGCTATAAAAGTAAAAAGACCATCCTCAGCAGGGTAGTGCATCAAAGACAGCGGGGAACTATTTAACTAACTGTTAAAGATGGAGTTATAAACTTTGTTTGTGTGTGTGAACCCATCTAATTACATTTCCTTCTGAAACCAGAGAATCTGAAATGTTAAAGTTTTAAAATCACTTCACTGAAAATCACTGTTATTAAAATTAAATCAAGGTGTATTTATCAAATGCACAACAATACAGAATGCAACAGTAATTTCCAAATAAATTACATTGAAATACTGTGATCTAAATACATATGGATAAAAGTTCCAATGAAAAATATGATGTATATAACTTCGTCTATCTGCAAAGTTTCCCACCTAATTCAGCATTATATGGTGAACTTTTGATATACAGCTGTTGAAGACTTCAAAACTTCACAGAGATTCACTCCACTGTGACTCACATGTGAACACTGTAATTTGAGTAGATGTTGTCAAAGAAATTTAGTATAGTGCACTATAAAGAATATTTTACATCTCTTTCAGGTCGTTGGGTCGTCCCGTGCCTGAGCTGTTCAGATAACAGGACTTGTGATTGGAGAGAGGTTGCCTGGCAACCCGACAGCTGTTATCACCCCTTGCTGGACCAACCTCAGTTACAAACCTGCATGATGGACCGGAAGGTGAGGAACCCAAAACCCTGGAAATTACATCACTCTAAAAAATGCTGGGTTGTTTCAACCCAGATTTGGGTCAGATATGGACAAACCCAACCATTGGGTTAAATTTCTGTATTAAAGTTTTAACCCAATGGTTGGGTTTGTCCATATTTGACCAGAATTTGGGTTGAAACATCACAGGAATACACCTATTTTTCATAGCACCTTTAACAAACATTTTGATATAATGATTAATAGATCATAACTTACACTACTATTCATCATTGGTGTCAGATTTTTTTGTGAATATGTGATTTTGAAAAAATCTGTTGCACCAGTGCTACATTTATTTGAAAATACAATAATATTTTGAAATATTTATTACAAATTAAATAACTGTTTTCTGTTTTCAAATACTTTCAAATGTCATTTATTCCTGTGATGGCAAGGCTTATTTTCAGCATCATTACTCCAGTCTTCAGTGTCACATGACCCTTCAGAAATCATTCTAATATGATGATTTGCTGCTCAAGAAACATTTATGATTATTATCAATGTTTAAAACTAATATTTCTGTGGAAACCATGAAACAATTTTTCTCAGAAAGTTCAAAAGAACAACATTTATGTGAAATAGAAATCTTTTTAACATTAGAAGTGTCTTTACTGTCATTTTTATCAGTTTGATCAACAATTTATTTAAAAAAAATAATAATCTTACTGACCCAAACTTTTGAACAGTGGTGCAAAGACCAAGGACAATAACGATAAAGATATAGTGCTAAAAATTGTTCTCAATATTAAAGAATAGCAGTGTCCACACCACAGCTATAATGAGAACGGCACATAGAAACAATATAGTTGGAATCACTTTCAGAATGATTTTATCCAGCTGATGAATGATAAAAACATTGATAGCCAATCAGAATCAGTCCTGCCAGACAAGCGCATGACAGACAAGCACGCGCTTAGAATAAACAGAACGATATCGTCCGCTGGTGTGGACGCTAATATAGTTATCTTTATAGTTATCGTTGGTGTGTCCAAATGCGCAACAATATTTTAATGACTCGTTAATGGAAGTTATTATAAAACGTTACCAGTACTCAGTTTGAATCCACTGTTTGAACTTGCTCTCTTCTCTGCAGCTGATGTTAAAATACATTTCACTGGTTCTTCTGCAGCTGACAGCTTTGCCATATGTGTGTATATACAGTACTGAAGAATGAATGAATGTGGAAGGCAGGCGGCTGAAATAGCATTGAAGTTCCAGCGGCAGTGAGCAGCTGTTTATCAGAGATTAACAGCAGGTGCTGAGCTCACATCAGCCGCATGATTCAATTACACTGCTGCTATATATGCACATATAAGTATGATGTAAATTCCTTCTGAAAGAAGTAGGAAAAGGATTTTGGAAAAGAGAAGCATACTCTCTCATATTTGCAGCTAGATTTCTAGATTTTTTAGCTTAATGTTATCTGCACATCTCCTGTGTTTTGGGTTGTTTTTAAATTATTGCCTAAAGCCCAGCAGGGGTTTTCAGAGCTGTGTGCCAAACCTACAGTCTGTTCCCGCTTCAAAAACTCCCTCGGCGCTCATCTTCACAGCATGACTCTTTCCACCTTTTCTCGATTTAAGACTCACAAGATCAGATCTGACACAAACAAATGGCCACATTACACAAGGGCCCAAGCTCTCGCTACAGACAAACCACAACCTTCTGACTGCGAGCCCATCCAACAGGAAAAGAGTGACTCTTCAGGAAAGATTGTTTCAAATAAAAGAGCTTTAGATTGTCAAGGTCTAGAGTTATACTCATGAATTTGTTTCATGTTAAATCCATTTCTGCAGTCTCAAAACACCCCTGTGCATCGTTTTGAGTTCACGGTGTCATTTCAAACTTGTGTGCTGTTAATTTTCCTGTACAAAACACAATTTAAAAAAATAGTACAGCAATTGCCATAAATATATATGTATTATTTTTTTTATCTACAGCCCCTGGACACTGTATGAACTGTTGTTGTATGCCACAATGGATATTCAAAAATGTTTTCTTTTGTGTTCCACTGGGGAAAAAAACAGATTACAGGTTTGGAACAACATGAGTGCAACTTCTGACTTCTTGCTGAAAGTATTTGTCCTTAATTTTGTGAGCATGCCTGCAGATCACAGTGTCAGCCAATGCCCGCTCCCTGAGATCTTGTGATTTAGACTGGCATTCCTGCCAACTTCACTGCCAAAAGCGCACACACAGATGAACATCCAAGCTTATTAGACTCCTGTGAAGTGCTTCATGGCGACTGTGATCTCAGCAGAGCATATTGCAATTTTTATAATGGCACAATTGTTAATTCACTTCCTCACATTTGTGTTGACTGCAGTCTGGCACTCACAAGGGACCTTTTAATAATTGAAATGGTCATATGTATTCATATGTATTCTTTGTATAATATTTGGCATTCGTTCTTTTTTGACCTTTCTTTCAATGATTTAAATACAAATTAAGTCTTTGAATTGTTGAGATTTATGCCAGTCTAATACTATAAATATGCAGTATTCATTATAAAAAATATACTTGAAGTACTAGAAGCTTTCTAAAAAAAAAGTAGATAGTAGTATTTTGACCAAATGTGTTTGGAATAACATAATGCTCACTTAGCTTAGCAAAAGCTTAGAAAAAGCTCTTTCATTTTATGCAGTGAAATTCAAAATATGCAGTAATTAATTACTGTAATTTAATTACTGCAATTTAATTACTTTTCCCTTGAAAAAGTAAAATAACCTTAATTCTGTAATTTAATTACTGTATGCAACTACATTAAATACTTTATAGACTATAGAACAGTTCTATATAAAACAGTAGATTTAACATCAAAATTTAACGTCTAATGTTAAAAATGTATGTTTTTAATGTAACCTTCTCCTTTAAATACTTTGGTCATTTCAAGAATTTTATTTTATTTTTATTTGAAGGACATTTTCCTGTCTATCCTTGTTGTACTGGTCGAGGTTGATATGTGATTTAGAAAAATTAATTAGTAATAATAAGTAATGCAATACTTTTTAGAGAGAGTAATTAGTACAGTAATCTAATTACACTGTTGAAGATGTAATTAGTAGATAGTAATTGATTACTTTTTTAGAGTAACTGACCAACACTGGGTGGACCTCTCTTGGAGGCGGCCATGTTGAGATCACATGACCAGCAGAATAATCATTTGGTTTTGAAAACCTTTTGTAAAGATATGTTAGGTGCGGTGTATAATAGTTATGAGGATCTACTGACAGAAATGCAATATAATATACATAACTATGTTTTCAGTATGGTGTATAAAGACCTTACATAATGAACCGTTATGTTTTTATTACCTTAGAATGAGCCATTTCTATCTCCATACACCACGGGTCCTCTTACAGTGAAGTCAACATTTAGCGCCGCCATGTTTCTACAGTAGCCCTAAACAGACAAACTTCTCTACAGAGCGCTAGCTACTCTCTGCTGTCTCAGACGATGACATCTTTGTCCTGTTTTAGACACCGTAGCTTCTCTATGTGCTTCGAAAGAGTGGGGTGAGCGGTGGACGGTTGCAATTCACAACCTCACTGCTAGATGCCACTCAAATTTACACAGTGCACCTTTAAGAAGACATAGTAAAACAAATAAAGGCTGACTTGTGCCTTTTAATTAGAGGATTGTGTGTATTGTGAAGATCTGGGTTTAAGAAACCAGTCCAGGTCTCACATCTAGCGTATGTGCATGTTTTCCATCAGGTCCTGTTTATCGGCGACTCCACCAATCGAGGGATGATGTACTACCTGATGGAAAGGGTGAACACCACGCTGGAGGACTGGGACAAGGCCCACGACACCATCGTCTACCACAACCTGAATCAGGGCCGAACTATCGTCAGCTACTCCTACTACCCACAATTCTGGCTACCAAAGTCCCAGAGACCCACCTTCCAAAGAGCTCTGCAGCAGCTTCTAGAAAGGTCTGTGTGTACAGTATGTGCACGCTGGAGGATGTTTGTCTCCATGTGGCTGTGGATTACACCCATTAAGCTGTGAATGTGCGGGTTTGGTGTCGGTCTAAAGTGGCAAAGGCCTTGTTAACACACTGAATGACTTTGGCAGTGTGTTTGATGGTGGGATGTGGGCTGTATGTGGTTGGGAGGCTGTGTGTCAGATCAGAGTATCTCAGCAGGGACGGTAACCGCTGCTGGCTCAGTGCGCTGTTGATCTCACACAGCTACTGATGTGGGCAGAAGGGTGGGATATGCAGCACAGATGTGATTGTGTGCATCTGTTAGGGACGTGTGTTTTGGGAGCTGCTTGAATGTTCTGACACATTTATTTTTTGCGAAATTAAATGAATAAGCATAATTTCAATTTGTTTGCAGTTTGAGGACATTACACTTTTTTTACTTTGAATTGTACAGTTCTTGTGATCGATTGTTGATTATGTTTTCAGGATGTTGATTTTCTTGAACTTCTTCTTTAAAACCACTTCCACCGGGACAGGTCACAACCCCTGGAGAACTCACCTCAGACAGTGCTGGTTGCTGGAGGGGTGCAGTGGCTGAACCTGAACCATTTGAGGACCATTCAACAGGTTTTAGAGAGGTAAACATGTACCCGAATGCCACACAAACCCAGCCGGTTCATTATTAGCTTAACCACATTTCTATTAGCAATGTTCCAAATACTTTTTTTCCTTTTTAAGGTTTTTGGTTTTGCTTTGTGTGGTTTACTACCAATCTTTCTGTGTGGCTTTGAATGTTTAACATCATATCTCTAACCTTTCTCCAAGGGAGGGTCTTGAGAACATCATGGTGGTGGTGAAGTCTTTAGGAATGGGTTTCCATCTGCCTGTGGATGGTATTCGCTCCCTTCCATTGGTAAGAACCACTGGAGATCAAGAGATGTCCTTGGATCTGGTCTGTAATCTTTTCACATTATTCATTGACAGTCTTTATCATCTTGATTCCCTGGTTCTAGAATGGAGTGCAACAGCTCTATAATGTGAACAAGAATATTCTGGAAAGTGCCAAGCATCTTGGATTTGAGGTCATTGACACTCTCAGCATCACTATGGGTCGTTATAAGGAGTTCCTGCAGGGACGATGTGCCTGCCATTTCCATGAGGTAAAAGAAAAATATATATATTTACACTACTGTTAAAAAGTATTTTTATTCAGCAAGAACTCATTATGAAAGAATGCATTTATAATGTTACAAATAATTTAATTTAAAATAAATGCTGTTCTTTTTAACTTCCTATTCATCAAGAATCTTTTTTTTTTTTTTAAATCGGTTTCCAGAAAAATAAAAACAGCGGCAGTTTTCAACATTGATAATAATCATAAATGTTTCTTGAGCAGCAAATCAGCATATTAGAATGATTTCTGAATGATCATGTGGCTCTGAAGACTGGAGTAATGATGCTGAAATTAAGCTTTGAATCACAGGAATAAATGACATTTTAAAATATATTGAGTTAGAAAACTATTCGATTTAGTTTTCTCCAATATTACTGTTTTAACTATATTTTTGACCAAATAAATGCAGCCTTGGTGAGCATAAGAGGCTTCTTTCAAAAACATGACACAATTTTACAGGCCCCAAACTGTTGAACGGTACTGTATAGAGTTATTCTCATTAGATTCACATTATTGTAATAAAGTAAAAAGTGTAATACAATGATTTAATACTTGTATTAATTTAAATAATATGCTATATAGGTTTGGCTTTATAAACTGAGAATCACTGTTTCAGAATTCAGTCCACAAAGCATACAGAGCCAAAGAACATAACTTATTTTAATAACCGTGTTGTCTGTGCTAATTCTGTAAATTTGTATCTGTAATTATATTATTATGGGTGTAATTTACTGCACAGAAGGCATATCTAATTGACTTTGTGTTTTTTAGATCCACACATACATGTGTTCGAATGAAACAGTTCTACCAATCACACTCCATTCATATACATGGATATAGATCCAACACTTTTCTAGCCTTCCAGCCCCATAAATCTTTTAAAAGAGAAGCCATTCCTTTTTTACTGCACACTAAATGTGATTTATGGATCAGTTAATGAGTAATTAGAAATTAGGCGGGTTTTTATTAGCCAATAAAGAGCAGGTTGGGAACAGATGTATTAGCTCACCAAGTGTGTGAAGTGGTGGTAGAAACACCAAACCAGCTCACATATGGGACTGATATCACTGTAGAGCAGCCACATCTGACAACAGGCCAGCAGATTTAGACCAGACAAACTTAACGACACGTAACATCAGGGTCTTTTGCTTAAGTTTTAAAGGAGCCATTGCTTGGGTTTTGCTCAGAGGAAACAAGTTCTTAACCGTTAAGTATTTTGTAGAGCAGGGAGCTAATAAGAATTGGCCATTTAAAGAGGATATAAAACTGAAATGGGATAAAGACTAGTTTCCTAATTTAAAAAATCTGTCCCATGTCAGAGAACGAAGCCACACACACGGATAGACTTAACGTTATTTGCTTACATGACCGAAACCTCTCATTCCCCGTGTATTGAGTGCAACAGTCGGGTTCTGGAAGTAAAAACTCCATTAATTTTCTCCATAAGGAAATAGATTTTTAACAATAACTTATGAACAATTAAAGACAGACCTACTGTGAGCTTCAACGTTGTTGACCAATGGTATATGCGTTTGTTGAAGCCGTCAGCCCGCATTATTTCAGCAATTTTTTTTTTTTTGGCGAATTTGTGGCAAAAAACTACATTACCCGTAATGCTGTAAAATTCCACCAATCAGAGGGTTGTAGCAAGCAATTTTTAGATGTATTCAACAACTTTGAATGAATGGTTTTATATATCTCCACTTTTAATTTGTTTGCAATGCTTCATGGGATTGTAGTTCTTTCCCTCATTAAGCCAAAAGTATACTTTTTTTTCCACAATCGAACGCACAGCCTTGCTGGAGTATATTTCTTTTGACTTGTATGTGTACACAGGTGATCGGTGCATGCACAGTTTTGAGCAATCTCTCGCCACGAGTTACAACTCATGTAAATACTGCAAAAAAATTAAATGCGCATATGCAACCAGTTAGAAAAATCCGGCGGTGTGCGTTCAGTATGCGCATACTCTTCTGACGATGAAATTTGCACCACGCACACTGTACGCTGACCCTCATGTATTCGTAAAAAAAGTGAGTTGTATACTTTTACAAAGTATACTTTGGCCTTTTAAGCTATTAAGTACACCGCCTTGAACCTTTGTCTTTTTGTTCAATTTTCAAATACTTTTTTGCTTCATATAAACTTTGTGATTGGCTTGGTTCATGGCTTATAACACTATAACAAAGACTTTTTAAAATCCCAAGGGGAAAAATATTTATGCAAACAATGCTGCTGAAAAAGTGGGTGGGCACTAATGCTATAATGTGGCATATATCAGGGGTTTTCAAACCTGGTCAAACTCATTTTGTATGTCTCCCTCATTTTACACACCTGATTCAACTCATTAACTCATTAGTAGAGACGGCAAGACCTGAATTGTGTGTAGATAAGGGAGACATACATGTGCAATGTGCAGTGCTCCAATTTGACCAAGAAATGCCTTTGCAAATCATTTTACCTTGTTTGCAGGTCTATAAGCTTCCTTTTCCAACCGCTGCTTCCCAAAGGAATTTGAAGATCTTGAGGCTTGGTGGAGAAAGTGGGAACCCGGCCAATGAGCAAACGGGGCCTCAACGGCACGAGGATCCATCGTCTCCACCTGACGTGTCCTACCACGTAAAGGGACCAGTGAACGCGGTGTACTCGGAGATCCTCCTCAGCAGGATGTGTGTGAATCATGCCGTCAATGGGACCATTCGCCAACAGTGACAAAAAGACAATTAGCGGCTGGTGACGCTAATCTGTGCTTGTTCTTCAGGTGTGTGTGTGTCTGTATGATTAGCTGTGATTATATATATATATGTGCTCAATGTGTTGAGAAAGGGCTAAACTGTGCACACCCAATGGTCCACACCATATGTTGTATCAACGTGGTAAATTGGAGGGTGAGTTAGGTAAGTGTCTGTTTGTGTATGTGTGTTTCTGTGTAGAGTGATCCAGATGGAAAAGGGGTGTGGAGGGTTCAATGAGACCCCCTGAAGCCCTGTCAAAATGACTTTGGCAGCTGTGGCTTAAGGGCAGGCAGTGGCTACAGTGCGGCGCTGATGAAAAAACTGTGAGACGGCCCCTTCAAACAGCCTTTCAAAAACGTTCCTGCAATGCTCATGCACCATTCCCATAATGCTGCTACTGCTGAACCACGGGCTGAAATGTTCTCAATACGTTTTGGGAACGTTTTGCGGCTGCTGTGGAGTGCCTTTGATGTCACCCTGCCGCACATTGTCACTTTTATGGAAGCTCGGGCGACGTTTTGAAGTCTAGCTTTACACCCCCTTTCTTTCACATGCCAGGTTCACAAGTATTTATGAAGTATGTTCTATGCCAAAGGTCTTATGAAGTATATTGTATGTTATAGTATTACTCTCTTATGTTCCTCATACATATTTCTACATTTATTTTTCTACCAGTGTTTTCTAGTGCCTTTAATAATAATCTGTGTAAAAAGTTATAAATGCTGTTTACAAAAAAAAAAAAAAAAAAAGGATGTTTATACTGTTTTGATGGTAAGAATTTTTATATTTTTGCTGGATTTACTCTAAATTGCAGGAATGCATGGCGTTCCATTTGTCCATAATTTACGTTAAACAGGAAGTGGTTTGTGGAGAGAAAAATTAGCAGGATTTATTTGAATTATCCCATAAAACGCATCTTCCCACCAGTTACTTGAAGTAAAATAAATGCACCCATGTGTGGACCTGTAAAAATTCTGCAACACGCAATTGCTTTCTTATTGACATCTCAGCGTTTTAGGGTCATTTTATTACATATGTTTTGAATGTTTATGAAGGGCTGTGCCAAGATATTTGTCTGGTTGTAGCCGATGCATGAAATGTATGATTCCTGCAATCAACATGAAATGTAACTCAACATCACAAACAATTAAAAATGTATATTTTCATAATTTAAAACAAATTGGTTCTTGAATTTATCAAATGTTTTTGAATTTGATTCTACCATTTAGGTCATATTTTAGCAGTAAAAATTATTTGACATAATGTGTAGTGTAGTCCATACAAACATAAAACTTTTGCAGAAAAAGAGCCCTTTCTATTAAAATGTATTCAATAAGCATTTTTATATTTATGACTATAATTAAATTTCTTTATCAACTTTTTACTTGACTAATGATTTTTATTATTATTGATTATCTAATGCATTTTTTTCCAGTTTTTTTAATTATATATTTGACCCCCTTAGTAAAATGCAGGTACCCCTTAATCAACACCAAATCATAAATATGTTGCTTTCAATTTATGATATCCTGGATATCATAATGAAAATCATTATAGAGTTGATTATCAATAATATGGGTGAAAACAAAGTAGAACATGATCAAAGTAGAAAATATATTCTGTGCTCATTTGCATTTAAAATATTTTTATTTATTTTTTTAATTAATACCATTTAGTTGTTATTTCTGTTTTATAAGCAAAATCGAAATTCTTCCAAGTAAAAAGGAATCGCTGCTTTAACGTGTAGATCGAAATTACATTAATACAATATTCTGTAATTTTCCAATTCAGTCAAAATAAAGAAACACATACACACACATATATAATAATAATAATAATAATAATAATATATATATATATATATATATATATATATATATATATATATATATATATATATATATATATATATATATATATATATATATATATATATATTACGTTAGGCTGAGCGCGTTGTTTACCCTGACGCTGCAGGTAACCATAACAACAATACGTTGCTCTTGCAGTATGTCAATGAAGTGAGATAAATCGGTATCACTTTTATTATTGCTTATTACAAATACATCACACATAGGCTATAACACAAAAGCGTTAGTATAAGTAGCCTACAGTGAAGTCTTTCAAACAAGTAAGATACTTTATCTATGTTAATGGCGCCAAATTAAAAACGGCGTTGCTGGTGACTGACATGGTGACAAACGGATTGCGCCCCGGGAAACAGGCTACTTTTACATATTTACCCATTGTTAGGCCTTTCAATTATTAATATATTGAAATTATTTGTATAACCTTGTATAATCTGAACTCTGTGAGCAGTTAATTAAATCTCAACATGTTTGCTTTTAAATGGATTAGTCAAACGTCAGGGTTTCTGTAGTTCTTCTGCCTTTTATTTTACAATGTATATTAAATATGCTCCGTTAAATGCTAAAGTCCTTTTTATTCTTAACGCAGTCCTTTCATTCTCACAAAAGCCCGAGTGTGCTTGATTCTTTCTGCCCATCAGTAGCGCTCGCTTTGTGCTCTCTCACCGAACTCCAAGCCAACATCGGCTTGTCCAATCAGTGTTGAGAACGGTCGTATCTTTGAATATTAATGAGCGTTGCCGACCAATCGCGATGTGGGAGCGCTGCACATGAGAGTGTTTAGTTGCGCGTTTTCCGACAGCAGTTTATAACTGTTTGTGTCTATTTGAGTTTGCACAGATGGCGAAGGTGACTTCTTGGTGGTTGGAAGTTTTTGTTCGTACCTGCGACTTAATGGATACATAAAAGGAGACTTGTGAATTTAAAAGCACCGTTTGTGGATTACATTCGATAGATATTAGATGTAGTGTATCGGTATGAGTCGTCTTTGTCCTAACGTTCAGTTCGGGACTTGTTAAATGAAGTGGACATGGATAATACCGGTTGTGGAATACATGCAATTTACCATTTATTCCTTATATGGCTTTCAGTTTGCCCTCTTTGCTCTCAGGGAAGTTGGATGTAAGTATATAAGTGCTGTGCTGTTTTTACTGGCAAATAATATCTGAATAAAATGTTTGAAAATTGTCTCCTTTTCCTCGGGCCTGGTTATGGCATTTCAACCCAGGCCGACAGGAGAGGAGAACCGCTTCTGATCTTTGTGTCACACTGCTCCGCATCACAGGTGGTTGGGCATCACATCTGTAGGAGTACCCGAGAAGTTGGGTTGCGCGCATTTGCCCCTGTCGCACAAGCAGAAGGAGCTGTGCGCGCGCAAACCGCACCTTCTACCGAGCGTAAAAGAGGGCGCGCGCCTGGGCATCACCGAGTGCCAAACGCAGTTCAAACACGAGCGCTGGAACTGCTCGACCCGACGGGACCCGAACGTGTTCGGCTACGAGCTCACCAGTGGTATGCATGCAACGTCACATTGAAATAGACTTATTTGGAATGTGATTGAACTTTATGCGGTTAATGAAAGTTAATAATAAAGTTTGGTCAACACGTATAAATAAAATCAATGGGGGAAATAGCCCCATGGGGCACAGATGATTTTTCAACATTAAAAAAAAAAAAAAAAATGGCAATACAAATTTTCATTTGAGCAATGCCTTTTGAAGATTCCTGTATTGCTAGATGTGCAATATGAGTCTCGTAAAGCAGCACCTCAAGATGTCTAAAAGCAGAAAACAATCATTTAAAATATATTATGCATATATGTGGTTATTAGACACTTTAACAAAAAAAAAATGCAATATTTTATTGGTCATAAAAACTAGTTTTATAATCAGAAAGCATGCATGTTTTTTAATGGACTGTCAGTATTTTTGACCATATGATTGAATGATGCTGATTCATGTGTTGATCAGAGATTTTATTCTGGGAACGGCTGTGACACGCATCTGCTTTAGGTTAACCATCTCTACAGTAAATTTACTATGGTCTTCATCTGGCCTTGAATTTAATGCGCGCAGGATTAGAGTGATTACAAAACAAAGAGTCAACCTGAAATGCTAGAACGTGTTTCTTGATTTTGGTGAATTCCTGTCCCAGAGCAGTTCAATCCAAGCTCGATTCAAGGGTAAACTGAAGCTGATACTGTATGCCTGATTTCTTACGCCTGATTTCTTGCAGCCACATTCATCACAAATGCAGCAGTCTATTCTATTCCAGTTACTTAGACTTCTTGCTCTATGTTTAGGTCATCTTTGTTTTTAAGTAATAGAAAAAGAAAAAGAAACCATAGCAGATATTTTCTTGAGTAATTGAGACAAAATGTACTTTGCAGTGTTAAAACATTAATGCTATATGCTATAAATATTTCATGTAAGCTATTAAACATTTGCCTTACAGGAGCTGCATGCATATTTTTATGAATAAATAAATAGTTTGCTCCCAATTAAAACTTGAGGCATTTAATAAGATCTGAAATAAAAATAATTATAATAATAAAAATAAAAAATTCTCTGAAATGTACAACAGAGCCATTTACTAAATGTGCAGAATTTGGTAACTTCTTTATTTTAGTGTCCTTGTTACACATGTAGTTACTATAGTAATGACTGAAATTATGCGTAATTACATGCAACTAACCTTAAGCCAATCCCTAATCCTAACCATAACCCTATTGTAAGTACATGGTGTCAATTACTCAGTGCTTAAATGTATAATTGCACAACAAGGACACCTTAAAATAAAGTGTAACTCGTAATTTTTATAACATGATCTGTTCTCACAATAATAATAAAATAAATAATAAAACTTCAGCCAAACATTTTCGTATGAATCCAAGTAACATTCCCAGACTGCACTGAGACCTTTTTCACAGATGTCCTGCTGGGTATCTTACATTCCCATATTTTCTGGTTGTTTCAGCATTTGTAAGTACTTGATCTGCATCTTGCTTACATTCTCTTTTATGTTTTTTTAAGGGACAAAAGAGACAGCATTTATCTACGCAGTAATGGCTGCCGGGTTGGTTCACGCAGTCACTCGCTCTTGCAGTGCAGGAAATATGACAGAGTGTTCGTGTGATACGAGCCTGTTGGGCACCGGTTCGCCTACAGAGGGCTGGCACTGGGGTGGGTGCTCCGATGACATCGCCTTCGGGACTTTGTTCAGCCGTCGCTTCATCGACAATGCAGTAAAGAACATGTCAGCCCGTGGTGAGGATGCCCTGCTCACTATGAACCAGCATAACAGCGAGGCTGGGAGACTGGTGGGTGACACAGAATTAACCTTCCTAGAGCCCTATTTTAACGATCTGAGCACACGGTCTGAAGCGCATGGCGCAGGTGCACTTAGGACTTGTCCAAATCCACTTTTGCGGAAAAAACGGTCGGCGCGCCAGGCGCATGGTCCAGAAGGGTGGTACCTAGTCTCTTAATGAGTTATGGGTGTGTTTTGGGTGTAACGTGCAATAAACCAATCAGAGTCTTATCTCCCATTCCCTTTAAAAGCCAGTTACCCAGCTAGTGGAAATTTGTGTGCGGAAAGACAACACTCCTCCAGAGAGGAATCCTTTTATTTGTATTATATTTAAAGATGTTTGTGCATACCTGTGTGTGTGTAATAAGCTGAGTGTATGCGCGTTGTGCACCTGCCTATAGGCGCATATTACTAACACGCCATTTAAATAACACAAAAATACTGCGCTGTTGGCTTTAGACCAGGTTTTTGTTGGTCAATGGTGCAGTCGTTTTCAGTTGCCTCAAAATAGCAACGCACCAACAATGCGCCTGAACACACCTGGTTTTCAGACAGTAACACCCATGGGTGAACAGATGGGTGCAAGTGCATTTGCTATTTAAACAACGACGCTGTGATAACTGCGATAAACAATGATAACTGCGTCGGGCTGTATGATAGGGCCCATAATGTGCATTGTTTACTAGTCCCTTAATATTCTCCAAAAATACTTTAATAAAGGCTGTAATAAGAAGTCATGGACTTAAACCAACCAGCTCTAAGATAAATAATAACATTCCAAACTTTATTTGTAACAAAAAAGTATAATCATTTAACAAATAGACAAAGGTACAAGATGTCTTTTATGAAGGCATAAACGAAAATCCCTAGAAGTATTGCAAATGATGTAATCAATTCACTATGCTTCATGGTGTGGTCATTGCTGAGCTCTTTTGCTGCAATTTCAGTTTCCATTGGGACGTCTTTGATCTCTTTTCAGATTTTTAAGTTGAAATCACACTGACTTGCAGCTTTTACAGAAGAATGTCATTGCTTTATATAGTTCATTATTTTTCATTATCATAAAATAATCATGTTTTTCTGTGGAGAAAATGGGGACACACCGAAAGAGAATTTTTTGCCTTTCCATTCACATTTTGAGTGAAATATGTCAAGTTGAAGCATCAATTTGCATTTGCTTACCTGCAAAAAGACAGCAAAAGAACTAGCGAGCTCTCTTAATTCAGTGCTATGCTTCCCTATATAGATGCTAACTCACTCTAATTGGAGAAAATATGAAAAGTGTGACACAGTACACGAAAATGTCCACCCTGCCCCATTCACTCAGACAGCATTCTTGAAACATTCATAAAGCATTCAAGTTCTTGTCATTTTACGGCCTCGTTTATAAACGGCCTTGTCTCATCTCTAAAATTGAATATTGATGGTTTCCTCAATCACCTCAACTTGCATACTCTCTGTATGTTTACCATTTAACGTATGACCGTTTTCTCGAGCAAATGACTCTTTGACTTGTTCTAACTGACAATAGAAACCATTTCAAAACAACCAAATAAGAACAGAATTAGTAATGGGCTTCTTCAGCTCTGCCAATTTGTCATTCAAATGAGTTACATCTCCCCACATGTTCTTGATTAATCTAAAAAGCTGATGATTTGCACCGAATTCCACAGCCTTGACTGAAGAACACTTGTAAGTTCACAGCTCTGGTTGGAAACCACCAAGGAGCGTTTAAGCGAGACAAAATTCCCCTCAAGTCAGAGAAGGGCCCCCATAATCCTTTACCCAAACGAATGCTCCTATTTTATGAAGGTCGTCAGCTCACAAAATACAGAACATGAAGGGAAGGAAGGACATAAAATCTCGATCCGTAAAAATTATATAGTCCTTGGAAATGTGGTTTATAGCAAACCAGGTTTAACTCTCCCGGCGATTTACATTAGTTCCGCGTTTTTGCCTGAAATCCAGGAAGTCTGTCAAAATAAATTGCGAAAATGTTGGAAGGCTGAAATTGAATCAGTGCACATGTCTGCATGCTTACATTGTCTAGAAAAACAAGCTGCTCTCCTGATCCAAGCTTCTATCTGTTGTCGAGCAGATATTTAGCGCTCTCCATATCCTATTCCTTTACAGGCGGTGGCCAAAACAATGTTGACAGACTGCCGCTGTCATGGCGTGTCGGGTTCGTGTGCGGTAAAGACGTGTTGGCGCTCAATGGCCGCATTTGAGCGTGTGGGTGCCTACCTGAAGGAGCGCTACGAGACCAGCGTTCAGGTGGTGGACCGTTCCAAACGTAAGGTGCGACGTAAGGACAAAGACCAACGCCACATGCCTATCCCCAAAGAGGAGTTAATATTCCTCAACAAATCTCCAAATTACTGCTTGGAGGACCGACGGTTGGGTGTGACGGGGACCAGGGGCCGCAGGTGTAACAGAACTTCAGCCGGGCCGGACGGCTGCAACCTGCTGTGCTGTGGGCGGGGCTACAACACGCACGTGGTACGGCACGTAGAGCGCTGCGAGTGCAAGTTCGTCTGGTGCTGTTATGTTCGGTGTCGACGCTGTGAGACGATGAACGACATGCACACTTGCAAGTAGAGCAACTACTTGTGAGAGGAAGTGGACCTTCTTTGTGCCGTTGGGCCTACAAACAAGTATGTTGACAAAATATCCATGGCAACCAGCAATCCACAGTGAAAACCAGGGAGAAAAGGTATAATCCCCTTTAACTACACACGTAACTCTTCCCAAAGGCTTCAAGTGGGGATCAAGCCATTTTGTATATAATGACTGTGGAATATAACTGGAGCATAAAGGGAACTAAAATACTGGGAACTGCCGAGAAAAGTGTAAATAGATGCTTTTGTTTGGGTTTATATTGAAGGTTCCTTCAGTTAATTATGAATTATAGTGGGAAGTATGTAGATAATATTCCAAGATATTTTTGATATATAGGTTCCAAACGAGAATCCCTTAAATAATTCCCAAAGGATGTATTCTGCAATTTTAGCGTTGTTTTCTGCATTTAAATGTACATATTAAATTATGAACACCTCATTTTTGACTCTGAAAAACGTAATTATACTTAAATAAAGTTTTTTTTAAAGACCCTGAACATTCTTTTTGCTTGTGACTACTGTTGTTTCTCCGTCTGCTCCTTCCATCCTAAACAAATAAACGCAAATAATTCCTGAAAGTGTAGATAAAGGACATGTTCTGCAGTTGCAGCTTTGTCGATTTACAATTTAAATGAATATTTCAAATGACAAATCATGGTTGTTGTCTTTCTAGTTCTTATTTTTTGTGACTGATGTTTGTGTCTCATTCATTTCCTCTTAAGCTATAATCCACACACACACACACACACACACACACACACACACACACACACACACACACAGACACACCTCTAAAAGAGTAGTGCTTTGCTAGAAGTAACAGAGTTGTGCCAAATACCACGGCCGCATTCTCTTAAAAGGCCCTTAAATGCTAATGCAAGTGGCCTTTTTATGTAGCCACATTCCAAGCAACAGGACGGTGACAATTTACAGCAGCACACGCAGAACATATCAGAGATCTTCTGTCCAGTGACAAGAAGGAAAAATTCCTGTGAGTTCTTGCACATGCTGGCAAATCTATTAAAGTCGTTGGAAAATCTCACTCACGTTGCATTTCGTGATTTCACTCTGAATGCCTGCTTGTTCATTCTCATGTGGTTGTATTTACCGCTGAGTGGAAGTTGCATCAAGCTGTCTGTGTAAAATTCACTTCAGTTTATTCTCTATATTGACTCGCATAAAGACTCCCAACCCAATTCCATCCAATAAATGAATCTCTTTTGGAAATGTTGCCTTTTCACATACTGTTCTAACATGCATATCTTTCATGACATCTTCATAAATCTCTTCATTGTTCTATCCAAGAGAAAACACGTCGTTCTCTGTGAGTTCTAGTTATGAATCTTGTCATCATTTTGGTCAATCCTTTGCTTTGTGGGCAACACGTTGACCAATCACAGACAGCATCTTGGAGCCCACTGCAAAAAATGCTTTTCTTACTTAGTATTTTTGTCTTGTTTCCAGTCCAAATATCAAAAAATGCTTTACTCGAGATGCTTTTACCTGATAAGTAAAATTACAAAATATATGTTTTATTGTTTCCTGGGGAGAAAAAAATCAAAATGAAGTGAGTTTTTCTTTAAAACAAGCAAAATGATCTGCCAATGGGGTAAGAAAAATAATTTAGATTTCAATGGCGATTAAAAAAAGATCTCAAACAGAAACAAGATTATTTTTCTTACCCTTTGGCAGATCATTTTGCTTGTTTTAAGCAAAACCTCACTTCATTTAGATTTTGACAAGAAAAAAAAATCTTATATAATTTTACTTATCTAATAAAAGCATCTTGATTTAAGAATGGTTTGATATTTAGACTGGAAACAAGACAAAAATACTAAACAAGAAAAGCAGTGCCCAAATCAAATCCATTGAAATCTTGCACTAATCACTGCAACTCTCCAGGTACATTTCAGACCTTCAGCCCTGGAAACCTGGTGGCAACCCATTCTGGGAAGAGACACCATGCAGGGCGAAATGAGTCCACGTGTACGCATCTGTTCTGTCTGACGTACAGTAGCCAACAACTCAGGTGGCTGCCAGACTTTCGGTGCCTTCTTTCACCCCTCTCATTCTCTTTAGTACGTGTTTAATGGTTAAATCATAAACAAAATGTGATGATTTGTCAAATTAAATCTGCTGTACTTCAATTTTGCCTTTTCAGGTTTTGTTCCGCCATTGCTAATGAGCTGAAACTGTTTCTTAATGTTCTGGAAGTGTACTTTGGTGAGGAAAAGGCAGACTGTTAAAACAAAGACAAAAATTTCTGTAGATGAAATTCAGTAATAATCAGTAATTGAAGAATATACTTTGATATAATTGTCCAGCCTTTTTTTACTTATAGTGTTTGCTGAGCCCCAGAGGTTTTTGAGGCATGTCCATGCAATATTTTACATTCCTTTAATGTAAGATGAATATCATTTTTTTCTGAAATTATTACATTTTTCTGTGTGTGTGCTGTTGAGTCGAGACTGAAAGCATCACAGTGGGTGGCGCGACCACATGCACACACGCACAATATGTTTTGGATGTAAGTTTGATCCACGCTGCCCTGTGGAGACCGGGGTCATTGCTCTCTTCCTGATCATCGTTTATCATTTGTCTCAGTATGTGAATGATCAGTTATGTCCATCCAAGCATAGCATTACATCCGAAGCCAAGAGTCACGCTTTTTCCACTGGCCCATTCCTGCACGCTCTATGGGTGGTGCCATGCTCTATACGCCTTCCCAGAAGTCTGTAGGGGCTCATGGCTGTGTCTGGTTGTGTTGGTTAAGGCCTGAGGGGTTTTGGATTGGCAGTACTGTTTTCCTGCCAATGACTGTTGCTTAAATGTCGACAATTCCCACAACAACTGCTGTAGTCAAAGTTAAGATTCTACACACGTCCTTTCGTGCTTGCTCTGCCTTAATTCATTCTGTATGTTTTCTTTGTTTCTTTTTTTCTCGCTATATCTCACCATACTGCTATGAAATGATTGCTTAAAGCAATTCCTCAGTCTTTCTGATCATAATATGAAATGGGCTAGCTTTTCTTGTCTTATATATGGGGGTAATATGAACAGAATGGAGCCATCCATCAATGGCATGATGGTATCTGCCTCCATCTGGTGGAGTCACAGAGTCTTGCCAGAGAAGACCACGAGAGGGAGATGAAGATCATTATTGCAGCACCGACACGCTTAGAAAATACATTTAGGTCATAGTCAATTCAATGTAACTTTTGTCGTGGATTAAAAAAATAAAATACATGAACATAAAAAGATTAAATAGATTAAATAGATTAGATTAGTTAATGAAAACAAGCAAAACACACAATTATAATAAAATATATATTAGTGCTGGGGAAAAAAAAGCTTAATCGCATCCAAAATAAAAGTTTGTAGTTACATAATATATGTGTGTACTGTGTAATAATTATTATGTATATATAAATACACACACATGCATATATATATATATATATATATATATATATATATATATATATATATATATATATATATATATATATATGAAATATGTGCATGCATATAGGCTACTGTATATATAATTTATCTTATATTAAAAAAATTACTTTTACAAAATTATAACATATTTTTCTTAAATATATACATGCCTGTGTGTGTATTTATATACACAATAATTATACACAGAACATATATTACGTAAATACATATATATATATAACTATTTAGCATATATATAGGATGTTTAGCATTATAACATTTTTTTTACATGTTTAAAATTTTACATGAAAAAAATGTAACCTATTACATTTGCGTACTTTCATCACACGCAGATGGGGGCTTCATGTTTTTCCAGCATCATTTACAAACTGCATAAGATGGTATTTTAATCTTCCAAAATATTCTCAGACAACGGCCGGACTTCATCTGCATGTGTGTGTGGAAAGTGTCACAGGCTCCGACATTTTGGTGCTCTTTTGTTCGCACATCTGGCTTCTGAAGTTGTGTGAAAAAAAGAGTAAATCGCAATTTACGAATAGCCCTATTTATACGGGCTGTTGGTGTTGATAATGCTTTAATCTGATTGGCTGACGAGCGTAATGATTGCAAAATATATATATTCCAGATTAAAAAGTCCCCTTTAACATGTTCGTGCCTACATACATTTAAGAAACACGTTCAAAATTGCCACCTTAACAGGACCAGAACGTGCGTGCTACTCTTTCTAAGGAAACTCGTTCAAATTGACCACCTTTGTCACCAAGTAGTGACACACGAAAATGTCATGCGTTCTGTTTAAAGACCCAAGTCAAGTCACCTTTATTTAATAACGTTCGCGTTCCATATTCTGAGCCACTGGCCCCATTCGCTCCTCAAACACACTTTAGCACATTTTGCCAGAAAAACAACAATGATTTTGGAAATAACACAAATGGAGGTTAGAATTTCCCTGCGTTTGGACAAGGTAAGTATCATATTTCTCAAAACCCAAATTTAGCTTTCTAATAAACCTGGCATTGTGCACTCCCGCTATCGCTGTTGGCTCTTGCAAGCGTCTTTCTGAACAGAATGGAAACTGACTTAATATTTCTTGTGGTGAGTAGCTAGGCCTGGCCTAGGTTCATTTTTAACATGTAGCACTTTGTGTTCTTTTGGTTGGGGTGTCAATTACAGTTTAAATGGGATAAAAACGTGTTAGATTTTTTTTCTTAAAGCTGGTTGGGAGTCCATTCAGGGCAGTTTCCGGAGAACCATGTTAAATAGCCTTTGGATGGTAGGCTACTAGAGACAATTAAGTGGGTGGTCATGGAAGGTTCAAGATTCAAGAGTTTTATTTGTCACATACACAGTTATATACAGAATATACAACCGCTCCATGGACAGTGCAAATTCACAGTTAAAAACACAAGGAGGAAATTATATAGTTTGTTTTCATAAGCAGATAAAAAAAAAAAAAAAAAACAACAAAAGAAAAAGAAAATGAATTGTATATTCATTGCACACTCGTGATTACAAAACATACTAACCTCCCTATATACAAATTTATGCACACACAAGTGAAGGAATTCCTTACTATGAAAGTTCTGGAACTATGAAAGGAAAGTCATGATGCAGCAAGACATACAGGTGTGTGTGTGTGTGTGTGTGTGTGACAGGGTATTTTCACCTGACCACTTGGCTTATTTATGAGTGAGGACATCCTGTGATTCTTCTGCCTTCAGTTCTATTTGTTCTGTACACTCTCTCACACACACACACACACACACACACACACACACACACACACACACACACACACACACACACACACACCGGTTTCATTGCTTCTGGAAATCGACCATCTTCTTCCCAGCATCTACTGGGAATAACTATTCAGCAAATATTTTACATTTTGTATTCATAACCATAAATATGTTGCGCCAGTGCCAAAATCATGAAATTTCTCTCACCAGGATTTCATGCTGCAAAAATCATTTTCTTAATCTGGTTTTCCAGTAACATGTAGACATCTTTAAAATTTTATTTATTTCAAAATCAAAAATGTGCTTCTGCTTCTTCCGGTCATGCGTATGTGGGGTAACACAGCGCTGTTTTATCATATTAGTTGAAAGTTATGTTATAATGCTGCTCTGTGTGTTCACTCAGCGGTTACCGTGAGACACTTGTTGCACACTGCAGTCAGCTAGATCGATATTAGACATGGTAAAAGATGGTACTCGCTGAAAATCAAGAAAATGAGATTTAAACAATAAGACTAACTGTGTTGAGCTATGTAACAATCATTAGTTTTCTGTTGATGAATGTATCCAAACTCTCTAATAAAAAACATAATATATTAAAGCATGTTTAAAGCATGTTTCCATGGTTTCTACAAAATAAAAACAGAAATGGAGGATAACGCGGGTATAATGTCATTGATAGGCGAGTAAGGCGACGCACGGACATGGTCCGTGTCCTGGTTAAAATGGCTTATGTCTCTGGATTTAAACATTCTTGAAAACATTTGGGATAATGTAAGTATGAAAGTTAACAAAATATATAACATTGTTCTAGTGGTTTTTGGATATTTCAATCCAAAACATCTTACATATTGTGCCTTTAAAACAAACAATAAACCATTCAAAATAAACTTAAGTATATGTTAAGACCACAAATATTAAACACATTCTTTCCATATTGCTTCAAAATTAAAGTTGCTTAGTTTAAATTATAATGAATTTATATAAGATTTCTGGACCAAAAAAACAAATAAAAGGGCAATTTGCTTCAGGTCACTTTGACCCTGGAGGAGATGCTTTGCAACCTGGAAATGAGGAGAGTATGGTTAAGAATGTGTAGATAATTGTTCTGAAAAACAATAATACAAAATAAGAAACTGAAATGTCTCTGTTTTTCTTTTTTTTTTTTTTTTGTGCAGTGCAGTGCACTTGTCATCTCAACACAGCATCATGCAAAGTCTTTTTCTGTTTAATGTCTTCATGTCTTTGTCTGTTGTACAGGTTAATGGAAGAGTGAAGGGTTTATGTGTAATGTGAAATGGATTTAAGTAAATGTCCGAAATTTTAGGGGAAGGTGTTGCCCTCTGACTCTCTTGTTGGTTTGTTACAGGAAAGAGAGAGAGAGGGAGGGATTGTTGAAAAGGCAGAAGACCAACTTGTGTGGGCACAGTCTGGTGAAGGACCTCAGAGAGCCAGAAAGAGAGGGGGAGAGAGAAATAGAAAGTATTATTAACATGAAGTTCATCTTAAACTCAATCTGTGGAGGTTTGGTCCTACTGCTGGGGACTGAGATTCTCTGGGTGGCTGGTGCTACATCACAGGTGAGATTCACACACACAGCCTACTTATGCAACATTATTTCATATGTGACATTAGAAGCTTGTAAAGGTTTTAGAGAAACAAATATATTTAAAAATCAAGTATTTTAAAATAGGAAATATAATTTGCAGTTATTAGAGAGAGCTGTTTGTTTTGGACTACTTCCTGTTGGGCAATTTGTACTGATACATATGCTTTCCAAGGTTAATCAGTAGAAATCTGTCTCAGTAGGGAATATCACAGCTCGCCCTACTTGCATTTCCTGTTTACACACACGCATACATACACACACACACACACACACACACACACACACACACACACACACACACACTAACATATTAAATATAAGCATATCGTTTGACATGCCCTCTGGAATGCTGGGTAAAATAATCCTGAGAATGTCATTGGCCAGCTGTAAAGTCATGAACGAATCAGGTAAATCTCCTTGGAAAATCAGTGACAGGTGTTAATATCCAGTGTATTGTCCAACTTTATGGTTTTTTTAAAAACGCATGTTATGCCATATGAAAGAGAGCATTTGCCTTTCTGTAAGAGTCAGCACTGAACACACTCTTTTTGGTGTGAAAACTAATGCTTTGGATGTGTGTGTGCGTGTGTGGGTGTGTGTGTGTGTGTGTGTGTGTGTGTTTGTGTTGGTGTCTGTGGTCAGAACCGTTGTGACAAGAACATCCAGGTGGTGACTAAATCGAAGTGTCATTCCTGCTCAATAACGTATTTGGTGAATTGTCCCAGTGGCTACACCAAGAAACCACCAGGGAAAAGCACAAAAGACTGCAGGTACAGTATAAATGCGTTTCAATCATGACAACTCTTGGAGTAAATGATTTAACCAGCATTATGTGGGGCATGGAATGTGCATATGCATGATTTTGGTGGACCAGATCTGTTATGCTGCTGCTGAGCAAATACAAGAATTTGTTCAGCTTAGTTAAAAATAACATGCATCTGGTTGGCTAATGCCACGATGTTAACACTGAACCAATCGGCACTCAGAGTTTCATGACTTGTGTGTGTCTGGCAGGTTTTGTATCTAAATCTAAAGGACAGTAAAACCTGAAATCAGCTAGATTGTGGGGACCAGCCAAATATAAACAAATAATTAAATAATGTCATTATCTCAGTATAGAGTCAATGGAAAGTTTTGACTTCTTAAAGTCGACATGAAACAGAAGTGGCGATAGTCTGTTTTCCCTATTATAACATCTATCTGAGTGAAACGGCTTCTCGAAGAAGAAAAATGTAGGGCGGTCTTGATTTTATCCATTGGGAACTGACTGGATTGTTAAGGAGTAAAAAGCTTAAGGCAAAAAGTCTTTGAGGTAACCCAGAATTTTTCAATGTAATTAATCTGTGATTTTAAAGATTTTTAATATAAGTCTCTTATGCTTACTGAAGCTGCATTTAAATGTTTTTTTATTTTATTTTTTTATTCAGTAATATTGTGAATTATTACCATTTAAAATGTATTTTAATATATTTAAAAACATGAGATCCAGAGAAAGAACAGTCTGCAATTTGTTCAAAAGCTCTTTGAATTATCCTGAATAAAAAAATGAACCGTTTTCATGACAAGATTAGGTGTTTTCTTTGTGCATAAACAAAAGTTATGCTTTATAGCATGACTACAGAGGCAATAATTACACAATAATCTCTCTATTTGTGTCTAGGTATCAAATCACATCAGATTTGTCTATCGCGGGCTGTTCGTATGAGTGCTACAAAGACACTGTGGAACCCCAGTGCTGTCCAGGTTACTGGGGCAATGACTGCATTGGTGAGTTTCAGGTCATTGAAGAGGAATTGAATTCTGTGGTTGTTTGTGTAGAATTGTGTTTGAATTCAGATCCACAGAAGACCTCTTAAATAACCAATAACCTCTTAAACCAGATAAATGTGGTCCAAAAGCGATTGTTGTGTTCTTATGTGATTATCTAACACATTTTAAATGGCATTTGTCATTTCCGTCATTCTGTGAGGGAAGATGCACTGAGGGAATATTTTGATCGGAAGAGTTGGACAGGATCTCAAAGTCTGAAACGCAAATAAGGGAAAGCATGGCTCCTCTTGGAAAAAGTAGAAAAACATAACTTTAATATTATAATTCCTAGTTTAAAAGAATCCTAATATAATTTTTATCATTCATATTTTTAAGATGATTCATCATAATTCTGTCAAAACAAATCCCAATGTATTGTAATGAGATGATATTACCATTAAAAGTGACCATCCTCTAAAAATAAAATATGATCCTACTGGATAAACTGAACTTCCAGAAGAAATAAACTAGGGAGTAGGAATTTTTGTTTATCCAGCAGGATCTTATGTGACTCTTAAAGAATTCTTATTTGATCCCAATTAAGATCCTTTAGGATTGCTTCCAAATTATGATCGGAATTCTGTTAGCATTCTTTTTGGAATTTTTGACTATGGATATAAATCCTATATGCATGAATGTGACCTTCCACAGTTGTTGATATTTTGGAGGCACACTTGATCCATTGTTAACATTTTATGTGATTGAGACCATGACGGTCTTGTTTCTCACACTTGTTTTTCCTGTGGGAGCTGTACATTCAATACATTTAAACTGACATATTATTGTGCGTCGTGTCACACTCTATGAGAGGAAGTTTTGAGCCGTGGTGGAACAAGGGATTCATGTACTTCCTTCCCTCTGAGAGGGATATGGCAGTTCTGTGCCTCCGTACTTCGGGAATGTGCTGACCAACAGACTGTGGAGGTCTCATTTCCAGTATTTCCTCTGCCTGTCAGCACTCACACAGATCCTACAATGAGTTCGCTGAGTCAAGCACCATGCAATGTCTTGGTTTCTTTGGTCTCTTATCAGCAGAATTTCCTGCATTGTTCTTTAAGAGTTAAATGATTTGACCTTTGCACCTATTAGACGGTCAGCATTATGAAAGCTTAGTGAAGCATTATGATATGAAATGCATTTTTTTTCCTGTATCTGATTTCATATTTAACAAATCCAGAACTAGATTGTCCAACAATCTGAATGGGAGAAAGGAGCTTTTTTTTCTGGAGATTTTATATTGAACCTGTTTATTTGAAGACTGGTACTTCTACCAGCAAAATCTCACGGCAATTCGCTACTATATTATGTTCTTGGCAAATTGGTAGCTAACTCATATGAATTTGTACAAGCTCATTTGTACTTTTTTGTTTGATCTGCTTACTACTCAGTGGCAGTTCGATATAGGGGTGAGGTTAGGGGTGGACGCCATGCTTGATTTTTCTCAACAAAAATAATAATAATAATAATAATAATTCATACTAAATCACAACCTTGTAAAATAGTTAGGTTTTCCTACGCGATTGCGTTGAATCCACCCACAATTCCTCAAAATTCCTGTTAACAAATGGGGCCTTATTGTAAGTTGTTAAGAATCTTTCTTCAGAGTAAGTGTAGAAACTGTGAAGAATTTGCAGAAAGTGAGCCTGCTCATGAGTAACTGTCTGAATATGCTGCTAGTGTGGTTTTTTTATTTGTGTTGACACGTCTGTGCACGGTGTGTCTATGTGTGTGTGATTTGCCGGGAAGGATCTGATCTGATGAAGGGATTTTGTTATAGAACTAAGTGGTCAAACTGACAATGGCGGGAAGGAAAAGAAGAGTGAGGGTCAGTGGAAGAGACGAGGGGCTGTTTGAAGAACAGAAGAACTCTGCTAACTCATATCCTCTCGCAGAGACCCTACCACCCCAAACCCACTGACCTCAGACCAGTATAGAAAACAGAATGATCTCAGATCAGTGACAGTCTCACTCAAACTGAACACAGAACAGTCATAGCAAACATTTGCCCTCACGCAAACTCGCTGATCTCAAATCAGCCTCAACTAAGCTCAAAACTAAGATGAACTACATTGAATAAATAATACTTTTCATAGTTAGTTCATGTTAATTACAATAAAGTGTTACCATTTTTTTTTCTAATCCATGGGAATCTAATTCATTTAATCCATCTATTGTTAATTGAGTTGTTAATGCTCAACTGTCCAATGTGCTAATTATGTCTCAAAGTTGGCCATATTATTTGATTGAAAGAGAGATATCTTCACTTTAAACATCATGAAATCTAATTAGAGACATCCTTTAATCTTTGAATAGAGTGTCCAGGATCAGCGGCGAACCCATGCAGCAATAATGGAGTCTGCTTTGATGGTATAGGCGGCAATGGGACTTGCAGATGTGCAGTAAGTTTAATTTCCTTCTCTTGTTCTGTCTGGATCAAGCACACAGTTATTGAGCATCCATTGAGACTTTCTGGGCATTTTTGCAGCCAGGGTTTAAAGGAACAGCTTGCGAGAAGTGTAAAGAGAACTTATATGGGCCCACTTGCATGAATGGTAAGAAAGAAGCTCCTTTTATTCTTTAGCAGGATTAATTCATTTGGGTTTAGTTGCTGTTGATGGTGTGCTCTGACTGCCTCATGTGCTATTCAGTGTGCAGCTGCAAGAATGGCATATGTGACGACGGCATGAAAGGCACAGGAGGGTGCACGTGTCTGTCTGGATATACTGGCATAGACTGCGACCGAGGTAAGACTCGGATTATTATTCTATGTGTATGCTATGCATGTGACATTGGATATTAAAACAGCATGAGTGAATATGTGTATATTTTTTTCTCTTCAGAGCTCCCAGCATGTGCTGCTTTACGGTGTGGGCCAGATTCACGTTGTTTTGAAGATATGTCGACAGGGCAGCTTATGTGCAGGTGCAAACCTGGTTATCAAGGTGATGGAGTCCAATGTACATGTGAGTAATGCACAGGCAAACAAATGTTTGTTTAACAAAAAGTTAAGCTTTATTGATGATTGGGTTAGATGGGACATTTCATCGATAGTTATCTGTGAAGGCCATTTGAAATTAATTATTTTACAATTATGATATACAATATATAGTTTCAAAAGTGGTCAGAAAGATTTGTATGTTTTCGAAAGTCTCTTACCAAGGATGCATTTATTTGATCAAAAATGTTGAATTGTGAAATACTATTTGAAATATCTGTTTTCTATTTGAATATATTTTAAAATGCAATTGTTTCATGTGATGGCAAAGCTGAATTTTCAGCATCATTACTCCAGTCTTCAGTGTCACATGATCCTTCAGAAATCATTCTAATATGCTGATTTGGTGCTCAAGAAAGATTTCTTATTATCAATGTTGAAAGCAGTTGTGCTGCTTAATATTTTTGTGGAAACCATGATGCATTTTTTCAGTGGCCTTTGATAAAAAAAGTGGTCTTTGAATGTTCAAAACAACAACATTCATTTGAAATATAATTTATTTGTAAGAATGTAAAAGTCTTCACTGTCACTTGCATATAAATGTATTCTGTACTGGTTTAATCTGTCAACCGTTTCAGCAGAGGAGGCTTTGTGATCTCACAAATTCTATTGTTTTCCTTTGTCACTTTGTCTATGCAGCAATTAACCCCTGCTTGAGAGGTGTGTGCCATGCAAACGCAGTGTGCTCGCATACTGGGCCGAACCAGCATGTCTGCACGTGTACAGAAGGCTACAGTGGTGACGGCCGTGTCTGCATGCCCATCGACCCCTGCCAGACTAATCTGGGCAGCTGCACTTCTGGCTCTACTCGCTGTGTGTATGATGGCCCTGGAAAGGTGCGTTTGTGTGTTTGCAAACACTGTAACACACTTTGCACTTATCTGAGGAACTTAAATGTTCCGATTGCTTTGATTATGGTTTGCCATCTTCACAGTCCTGTTGTTTTCCACAGGCTCACTGTGAGTGTTTGGAGGGATTTGAGAACTTTGTTGAAGGGAAGGGCTGCAGCATAAAAGATATGTGCAAACCAGACTCCTGCCATAAATATGCCACCTGTGCCACAGTGGAACCAGGAACAGTCGAGTAGGTGAACATTTTCAGTTGTTTGAGTTTTTTTTTTTTTTTTCACACTCTTTCTCACACATCAAAACTACGCCTTCAATTCCAAACATTTCAGATGTAAGTGCCGAGAAGGTTACCTTGGAAATGGAAAAATATGCTTTGGGAACATAATTCAGCAGTTGCAAGAGTTGAATTCAAAGCCAGGAGGGGAGTGGACGGGTCAGCTCTCCAGTGCCCTCACACTGTTCAGTGAGTGACTTACTGGTTTTTCACCATTTAAAAAGACATTAAGTGTGTTTGACTTAATGCAGCATTGCACAGACCAATCAGCGTCTGACTTGAAGTGGTGCATGCCGATTAGAAATTTTTGTCCAACTTGAGATGTCACTGATGCTATGTCACTAGGATGTGTTAAGTGTAAATGAAGAGCAGTCAGCTGTTTCTGTCTCAGTTTCTTCAAAGTGGCTGGACAAACTCCGATGTACACAGCTGCTTCACGATTGCCTGGATTCACTAATGAGAAACAATGACATGCGTTTCATGTGTATTCTGACACTGTCAGTTCCGCTAATCCACACAAATCCATGCTTTTATAACAATAAAAACTCTTAATCCTAATGTTATATAGTGTCATGGAAATCGAAATAAAAAAAATATACCCCACTTTATTGGTATTTAAATAATATAGGCTTATGTTTAACTTTATTCCTGTATATACATACACTATATTGCCACATATACCTCCAAATCACTGAATTCAGTTGTTTCAGTCACTTCCATGGCCACAGATGTATAAAATCAAGCACCTAGGCATGCCGACTGCTTCTACAAACATTTGTGAAGGAATGGGTCGCTCTCAGGAGCTCAGTGAATTCAAGTGTGGTGCCGTGAAAGGTTGCCACTTGTGCAATAAGTCCATTTGTGAAATTTCCTCACTACTAAATATTATACGGACATCTGTTAGCGCTTTTATAAAAGTGGGATTAATTTGGAAGACAGATAGCACAAATACACTGTTTAAACAACTAATCCACTTCATCTGTGATAAAGTATGCAAACACCGCATGAGCAGAAAGTATCCGACTTGACAAATCCTAACACAAATCTTCTACAGATCGAATAAATCCAGCTGAATGTTCATACCTACCTCCGGTTTCACAGACAAGGCTTAAGCTAGTCCCAGACTAAAATGCATGTTTGAGCTGTTGAACTGAAAGTAACTTGCACTGACATATCTTAAAATACGTCAGTGCCATTGTTTTGTCTCAATATGCACACCAGTAATGTTTTTTTTTTCCCTAAGGCATGTTTATAAAAGCTACTTAAATGCCCTAATTGAACCAAGGCCTAATCCTGGCTTAATCTAAGCCCTGTCTGTGAAACCGGGCCCTAGAGTATCAACATTACCTAAGATGTTCCTTAGGATAAATACAACTTGAAACAAATGAGGTAGACATACAGTAACATGCTAATATTATTTCTGCTGTTTCAGATAAAGTCATGTCATGGCCCCTGACCTCCCTTGGACCGTTTACTGTGTTTGTGCCAGTGAACAAAGCTTTTAAGGGCACATCTGTGAGTTAGAAAACATATGATACGTCCATCTAATACATTCAAACAAATGCTAAAAGCATGCTTTTGTTCCAGGTGAAAACACTGCTGGCCAACGAGATGAGAGCTCGCTATCTTTCTAAGTTGCACATGGTTGCGGGAGAGGTGAACTCTGACTCTCTGAAGAAGGGAATCCTCTTCTATACTCTGACTGGCATGGCTGCCGAATCAATGACAGATGTAGGTGATTGAATGCAGGTTGTGTGTGCGCGTCCCAATTGTTTTCAAGGATGTGCAAATGCAGGATACAAGAGCGGAATCATCATATCCTGTTTCTTTCCTAAACTCTTTCCTGCTCAGGTCTCACTGTCAGGTGTGTGTGTGTGTGTGGGTGTGTGTGGGTGGCCTGGTAAACCCTACCTTATGGGGATAAAATGTCCCCACAAAGATGGCAATATCCGAAGTCCTTGTGGAGACAATTTTTGGTCCCCATGAGGAAAACCTCTTATAAATCATACTAAGTGATGTTTTTTTGAAAATGTAAAAATGCAGAAAGTTTACTATGATGGGTAGTTTTAGGGGTAGGGTTAGTGTAAGGGGATAGAATAACAGTTTATACAGTATAAAAACCATTATGTCTATGGAAAGTTTCCATAAAACATGGAAACACAACGTGTGTGTGTGTGTGTGTGTGTGTGTGCGAGTGTGTAATGATGACAGACAATCATTAGCTTGTGTCTGAAACTGGCAAACTTTTATTTTAAAGGCAGATCAGGTAAAAATCCGTCTCCATGGTAGCCGTAAGAAAGGAACACTTGTGGAGCAAGACA
Organism: Paracanthobrama guichenoti; assembly: GCA_018749465.1. NCBI lineage: Eukaryota > Metazoa > Chordata > Actinopteri > Cypriniformes > Gobionidae > Paracanthobrama > Paracanthobrama guichenoti. The sequence continues at coordinate 5,019,023 of CM031946.1, forward strand.
TCTTTGCCTCAAATGGAATAATTCATTTGGTTGATAAGCTGATGGAAGCAGTTCCTTCTACTGTGATAAGCGAGAAAGAGGTTTGTGTAGATGATTTCTTGGAAATTTGTGCTATATAAATGTCATACATTGATATTACATGCAAATGGGAGTTGTTTTCAGTTATTTTTTGGCCAATTTGTTTATCTTTTATTTTCAGGAAAACTTGTTGCAGATTCTCTAAAAAATGGAAAGTTCTCTCAGTTTAAGTCTCTGCTTGAGGTAACAAAGTGCACAAATTTAGGGTTTAATCAACTTAAAAACTCTAAGACATTTGACCTGTTCTAGAATTTTTTTATTACCTTTTATTATAGGACAAATATTTGCTCACAAGATTTTTAAAGATTTTTCGTCTCTTAAACTAGCCATGGTTGAATTTATTTGATCAAAAATACAGTAAAAACAGTAATGTTGTGAAATATTAGTATTTTCTATTTGAATATATTTTAAGATGTAATAGATTCCTTTGATGGCAAAGAAGAATTTTTAGAAGCCATTACTCATGATCCTTTAGAACATTTCTTATTATTATCAGTGTTGAAAACAGTTGTACTGCTTAATCTTTTTGTGAAAACTGTGATATTTTTTTCAGGATTCTTTTTTCTGACCCCTTTGATTATTTCTGTTTCTCAGAAAACCAGTGTGGCAAAAGTTTTAGAAGGAGATGGACCTTATACACTATTTGCTCCAACAAATATAGCCTTTACCTTCCTAAAGCCTGGCTATTTAGACTTTCTTACTTCTGAGGAGGTACAGTACAAATGTATCAGCTGTTTAATTATGTTCTATCCAGTCACATAACCATCACTTTACATTTTCTTTTAATTTCTCCCAATTTAGGGTAAGACAAAATTACTTGAACTGATGCGCAATCACATAGTGTCCACTTCTCAGGTTTGTGCGTGGATGTGTGCAAATATATGCATGTTCAAATCCATTTCTAGATCATCGTTGATTAGGTACTGACTGTCATATCTGTGTACAGCTGAGTGCCAGCTTCATTGTGTCGAACCGTCTTGCTGTGACCATGGCCGACCAGGTCCTGACATTTAATGTGACGGCTGCTGTGAGTAATAATCATTCATTAAATTGAAAATATTTCATTGCTCAGACATGCACTTAAATGAAGTAATATTTCAGCAAATTTATTTCAGTGGCCGTTCAGTGGTGCATTTAAGAAACACTGCATGAATGCCATTGCATTAGATAATAAAATGTGAATCAAAGTCAGAATAATTTGGAAGACAGACACACTGTTCAAGCAAAAATTTTTTTACTGCACTATTACTAAAGATAACACAAAAAATATTCCTATTTGTACAAATTCTACTGATCAAACATTAGTGGTTATTAGTTAATAGTCATAGTTAATGTGATGAACTACATCTGTGGTTACTCTACTAGGACACCTGTGTGAATTTGAGAGTAAATTGTTACTGAAAACAATACAATTCAGACATTTTAATTGTGATTTAAGGGTCAAAATGCTTGTATTATTAAACCACTGATTATGTCACAAATAGGGGCAGATCCTGGTCAATGGGGAAACGGTGCTGGAACTGGACGTTGAAGCAAAAAACGGCCGTCTTCATTCACTGGAGGGGCTACTGATCCCTCCGTCCATAGAGCCCATCCTACCTCACAGGTGTGACACCAAAGAAACCAGTATTTATAAGGTAAGGTGTATCTCCACTTGTGTTTACTGTTTAGCTGTAGATACAGATACACCTTTCTGTCTTAAATGTGTTTCTTGTGTCAAAATTCCACCTATTGTCCCAGTTTTATGTATAAAGACAACTACAAATAAGCCATTCAAAGGTTGACTTGCTGTAAACGCTGTGGGGCTACTTGAAGAGAGTGTTCAAGAAACCTGTTAAGAAATGTGTGATTGGCTGCATCCAAAATCACATACTTCCTCACTATATAGTAGGCAAAAAACATTATGTGACACGAGTAGTATGTACAAATTCACAGTACTCATAAAAGAGTAGGCAAAAAGTACCCAGATTACCTACTTCTTCCTGGGAGATTCTAAAGTGCGCATACAATTGACACTTTACTATCCCTTAAAGCCACGGGAGAGATTGTGAATGGCAGTGAAGTGATGTAACTAACGCTGGTAGGTCACATGACAATGACAACATGGCGAATGTAGTATGTCGGAATTACAATCATACTACACACATTCATACTATATAGAACATGCTTATTCAAAATGAGTACCTACTCAAGAGTATTGAATTTCGGACGCAGCCCTAGTTACCAAACTGACACGAGAGGGTGTGTCTTCTCTTCTTTTTGTCACAGGGTCCATGTGTTAGCTGTACGTTCGTCTCCAAATCTACCTGTCCAACTGGTGAATCACTGGTAACCTGTTCAGCAATAATCATTAGTACATGCTATAATTTAATACAGTAAAGCTTAAGTTAATAAATAATAAAACCTACTTTTTAGTCCGAGTAGAGCTTTGTATCAGGCTTGCATTAAATTGGAGTAAAATTGTACACTGATTTTTTTTTTTGTTTTTTTGTTGTTGCTGCTTTTTTTGGACTTCTCACACTCAGGATATATTCTCCAGAAGCTGTGTGTTCAAAAAGAGTGCTTTTGGCATGACCATACCCACCCATGGCTGTGCCCTCTTCTGCAATGAAACAAAGACTGTGAGTATTTGTTTTACTATATTTAATACATTTAAACCACAGTATGTGACATAAATTGCAACTGCATCTAGTTTTGCTGGTCAATCGGATCTGGTCAATCTAATCCAGTCATTATTTGTCTTGACCAGACCCCTCAGTGCTGTAAAGGTTTTTTTGGACCAGACTGTTCCCCATGCCCAGGTGGTTTCACCGCTCCATGTTCCTCTCATGGGAAGGTAAACCACACACATATACACCCATACTGTACAGTTCAGCATTTTCAGGCATCATAACTGTATTTTTTGTTGTAGTGCTCAGAAGGCATAGATGGAAATGGCACGTGCCAGTGTGAGCCCAATTTCAAAGGATCACGCTGCCAATACTGTGCCGACTCCAACAAATACGGCCCGTTTTGTGACAAAAGTATGAATTTATTTTACAGCACAATGTTTGTGAATACTTCAGATGTTTAGTATGTTTAGTATTTTCTTTGCATTCCTTCCTTACACCAGCTTGCAGATGCATACACGGAGAGTGTGATAACCGTCCAGAGGCCAGCGGTAAATGTAAGCAGGGCTCCTGTAAAGACGGTTATACCGGAGAGTTCTGTGAGCAGCAGACCCAGTTGTGCGGACCCAACCAGCCCTGCCATGCCCACGCCAACTGTGTGTCCAATAAGGAAGCGTTCATGTGAGTGTTCATGTGAGCCTTCCATGTTTAAGAGAGAGACTGAGACAGAAATTTACATTTATTTATTAAATTATATACTTTAGACATAGGGATTTTAAACTGGGGTTTGGATACCCCTGGGGTCGAAGGGGGCCAAAATCTTAGAATTATATATATTTTTTTATTAAAAAAATAAATTGCTTTAGACCGATATTTATTGTAAAAGGTGATATCCACATAAATTATTTATTAATTTTTATTATTATTATTATTATTATTATTATTATTATTATTATTGCTATGTGCCGATTTAATTTTCAATATTAATTTCACATTAGGAGTTTTTCAAAGAAAAATGTTTTAAAATGTAAAACAAAAAGACGACCAACATTTATTGTGAAAACTTCAAATTTATTTGTATAGAACTTTTCACAATAAATGTTGGTCTAAAGTAATTTTTTTCTTTTGTTTTACATGTTTTACTATTACTATTTTTTTAAATATTGAAATCTCAACATATAATAATAATAATAATAATTTATTTGTATATAATTATTATTGTTGTTATTATTATGTTGAGATTTCAATATTTAATTTTTTTATATCAACGATATCAATATCTAAAAAAAAAAAAAAAAATCAACATTTATTGTGAAAAGCTTGTTCTTGTTGCATTGTTTTATTTTAGGTGTGTATGTAAGCCTGGTTACCAAGGGGATGGATACATGTGCATTGAAAGTGATCCGTGTGCTTTACCACATCGCGGAGGCTGCAGCATCAATGTAAGTCAAATGCATCTGTGTGCTTGTGTTTTATGTAAGCATGTCATGATAACATGTTTATTCTCATTTACCCTCAGGCCAAATGCATAAAGACTGGTCCAGGCACACACGCATGCCAGTGTCTGAGTGGGTGGAGGAAGGATGGAGATGAGTGCCAGATCATCAATAACTGTCTTGATCCATCAAGAGGAGGGTGTCATCTGAATGCCACCTGTATCTATGTGGGCCCAGGACAGGTGAGAGGGGTTGTTGTGATTACCAAACCCCATCTACCTAGATTTACAGTATTTTTGATGATTAATATTCTCTCTAGAGTGATTGTGCTTGCAAAAATGGTTACCATGGAAACGGGAAACAATGTGAACCTGTCAATCAGTGTGTGGAACAGAAAGGTGGATGCCATTTCCTGGTCAGTGTTCGAACAAATTATCACACACCTGCACAGATCTTTACATACAATATACATACAACATACATGTATGCACATCAGCTGCTTCCTTTAATTTTCCCCTTTTCTCACAGGGTACCTGCAAGTTCCTGAACCCAGGTGGATGGCAGTGTGTGTGTGAGGACGGTTATGATGGTGATGGAAAGATTTGTTATGGTACTCTAGCACAGGTACCAAATATGACTGTATGCTATTGTATGACTGTATGTTATAGTTGGATACTTTTTTATGTGGCTATGCAGAGGTCAGGCACAACTAAATGAAACGTATGCAGTTTTTGAACTGCTAATACTTCAAAACGATATTTTTGTGACCTGATATCATAAGTATTCTTAAAGTTGTTTAATTTTGTTTTTGTAGGAGGTGGCAACAAACCCAAATCTTCAAGAATTCAACCTCTGGATTAATGTAAGTTTTACATTTTAGTGTTAAAACTTGCTTTAAAGCTACAGCCAGTTTAAATTTAATTGGTCAAGCTGATATTTATTCCACTTGCCTGTGTTTGCACATTCCTGACAGACTGTCTACATTTAGTGGTAGGGAGTTTGTTTTTATTGACTCTTTCTGCAGGTTACATCGTACACCAGCAGGTGGCGGCAATTGACTCTTTGAGTCAATGAATCATTCACTCAAGCTATTTGCTCAAAAAAACATTGGCTGCATCTGAAATCGCATACTCTCTTGAGTAGGTACTTCACTAGTGCTAAAAAAAGTATGTTCTATATAGTATAATCTGGACGTACTACATTTGCCATGTTGTCATTGTCATGTGATCTATCAGCGCCAGTTGCGTCACGTTACCGCTTCTCTCGGCCTCACCGGAAGTAGAAGGTCATCCAGGTTCTTTTTGCCTACTCTTTTGTGCTGTTTATCACCTACTATATAGTAGTGAAGTATGCGATTTTGGAGGCAACCTAAATGAGCGAGTCATTGAATCATTCACTCCTTCAGTTTGTTCACTGATTAATTTAGTAATGTCACTAAAATGTGCAACAGTTCTGCTGTGGCTTCATTTTGGAGCAAAAATAGAGCAAAAATGTATTCATGTTTTTTGAGTTCCTAATAAGTCCATATATTCCATAGCGAGCAGATCTTTCTCAGCTACTGTCAGGGGCAGAAAATTTCACACTCTTCGTGCCATCGGCTCAAGCCGTAGAGAAGCTAAATAAAGAAGACAAAGACTTCTGGATGACCCGCAGTAATCTTCCAAGTCTTGTAAAGTAAGTCCGGTCATGCAACCACATCAGCTAATTTGTCATATTGTAATATTTTTGGTAACAATTAATCCTTGTTTCACTCCTTTACTTTAATACAATTTTTTTTTCAAGAAATCACATAGTTCCTGGGATATTTGCTCTCGACAATCTTTGTACCTCCCCATCCCCGCGACTGGTTTCCCTTTTAAAAAGGACACTTCCTGTTTACACAGCCAATGAAGTGAGAAGGAAACGTCTTATCTTTACCATTAGTCCCAGTGCAATTTTGTTTGTCTTTGAACTTTGCCATGATATGTTGTTTATCAATCTGTGTTTCTCTCTCTTTTTATCCAGACAACCAATGTTGCAGGAGGAAACATAACTTTTGGAGATATGGCAGCAAAGAATGGAGTTATACATCTTATTGACAAAGTAAGCCACTTTAAGTATTGCTCTCAAATAAAAACAAGTACAACTTTCGGTCTTATTTACTACAAGTTGTTTATGTTGTTATGCAAAAAATGTGTGGTTTCACATTTTCATCCTACATTTAAAATAAAGTGCAACTTATTGAGTTCATATTGAATATACATAGCATGCAGAACAAATACATATGTACAGATTGAGAAAATATGCCACTGTTGTTCTCTCCAGGTGTTGATCCCTGAGCAACAGATGAGTGAAGGTTTACTGGAGGTGTTGAGTCAGAGGTCTGAGCTCTCTCTCTTCAGCAGCTCTCTCGTGGTGAGTGTCCAGTCTTGTAGGTCTGCCGCACCTCGAATTACAATTATCATCCTCTGCATATGGCTTGGACTGTAGTGAGTTTTTTGGATTGTACTTATTTTACCAGAAACACAACCTGACTAACGAAATGGAGGAGTCTACGGGCTTTACTGTGTTTGCTCCGACAGACATCGCAATCCGAGAATACCTCAGAAGAACGGGCAAGGAGTCACTGGTATCATACAAGCACAAATATACAAAGCCTTAGTTTTTAATGTTGTTTATATGTCTATTTGGTGTTTTAATGGTTTTAAGACAAACCATGTGCAAATATTAATTACCGTTATGTGTCCGACATTGTAAAGAGCGATACCATTGTGCAGCGTTTACTAATTTGACACGACCAAATGGACCTCCGAGTTGGTGTGGGAGAGTGGAGGCGGGGCTAATTTGGGTGTGGAGTTGTTCATGCTATTTTAAGCATGAAGAAATTTTTCACAGGGAAAAAAAATGGTAAATGTCACTTTGATTATCAAAGATGAGTTTTAAGGGATAAAATTATTGACATCAGGGAGACTTTAAGTATATAGTATCTCATTCTTGTGTCATGGATTTTGTGTGGGTGTGTGTTTGTTCCAGGAGTTAAACGAGACCCGGTATCACATTATACTGAATGAGATTCTAAAAGATGGAGATTTGGGGGATGGACTGTATAAAGATACTATGCTTGGCTTCTCGTACCAACTGGGAATTTTCCGGCAAGATAAGAAAGTAAGTAATGGCTACATTTTTTTAAGTCAGCATGGTACAGTAAATACAATGCTCAGTCATGGATGTGTATGGGATTTCTCTGTCATAGTTGCTTGTAAATGAGGCTGAAGTGAACGTGACTGATATAGAGACCAGTAAAGGGGTAATCCACACAGTGTCTGCTGTCCTGAGCATCCCCAACAACCGCTGTGACAGAGCTACCTCCTCAGTTTTCTGGGTGCAATATTCTATTTAACCTGGTCATTTTCTTATTTTTCTGTTAAATATCCATTTTAAATATGCACATTGTGTCTGTAGGGACCCTGCATGGACTGCTTGTTCCCGACTGAGAACCCTTGCCCTTCAGGAACAAAAAAAATGGTGTGTGCACATAAAGTGGTACCAAAATGCTTATACTCAAACTAGAGCTGCACGATTAACTAACTGTTAAAAGATCGCAATTTTGATTTAAACCCCCAAGCGATTTTATTCCAAGTACTATCATTCAATTTGTGTTCATGCCATGGACTGTAAAAAAAAAAATATGGACGACGCAACTTTCTCATCGACATTTTCTTCCGCTGAAGAAAAGTGAAGCCACCGGAGGTCCGAATATGGCGCTGACCGAGTCTGCGCAGTAGTGACCTCGGGACCGGAGTCTGGGCAGTAGAGAGCAGGAAGTAGAGCTGCGATATCAAAAGCCCGCCCACACTCTCGCAGATGCAGAACAATTCATTATGTCGGTGTGAGATAACCAGTTATGAAAATGTAGAAATTAAAGCTCCAATCTCCTCCTGAAAAAAGTCTGTTGGTGCCTTAGTCAACTTCACTCAGAGAAGCCGTCAATCATGACGTCACACCCCCCATTTTTATAGCATCAAATAACTAACTAAAACCAAACAAATTTAAAAAACGAACACTTGAAATGAAATCAGCGTGATAAAAACTGTCTAAAACGACAGAAACCAACTTTGGGAAACAATTGTATGAAGTGTAATTTGATTTGTTTAGTTTGTCTCGCGTCCATTAGAAAACATGAAGGGGGCCGGGGTTATGAGTTATACTGGGACCAACCACCTGGGGGCGATCGAGATGTTTTGGCTTCAGGTTTTAACTTGAGTGCAGTAGGCTTGGTTCATGCTGGCCCAGAAAGAGCAGCTGACATGTATAGATATGAAACAGCAACAGTCTTTTCAACCACACAGTATCATTATTTCTGTTACAATAATTCAAATGATCACCGAAGTACTGGGATAAAATTGTATACTTCGGATATAAACACTGATGTCTACGGTAGCAATCAAAATCACCTTTTAAAAGATTGATGCTTCAAATAAAGATTGTATCAATTACATCATTTCACCAGTAGGTGGCGACAAGTGGATGTTAAGTTTATTTGTCACTGAATCATTCATTCATTCAAGAGATTGGTTCAAACGCTGATTCATCCAGTAATGAAACAAGAAGTCTTTATGAGTGAGTCATTTTAATCATTCGTTCAAACCCATTTTTTAAACAATTAAATATTTAGCAGCAATTAACATTTTGACAGAACCTTTAATTGTTATTTTGTTTAGTTGTGTTTTTCAGAATCATGGGAGAATCGTGATCTTTATTTTGAACAAAAAAATGTGATTCTCAATTTATCCAGCATCGTGCAACTCTTAACAAACTTTAAAAATATCAAGTCTGTTATTTTTGAAAATGCAGTTATATTGTCTGATTTATATTGTGACTGAGACGTTTATACAAAATGGTATTTTACACATTTTGATTTGTTTAATAAATTACTTTTATCAAATTATTTTATAAATTGTAATTTTTATGTGAAATATCGATATTTTAATTGACTGAGAGATTATTTTCAAGTTACTTGTGTTTTATAGAAATCTTTCCACATTCACCTTTGTGGTTCCCTAACTGGGTTGGGTAAAAATAATGTTTCCTATTCATTGTTTATTCTCAGATGAAGCCAAGGAGAAAATGCTTGTACAGTCGAGTATATCATGAAGAGACATTAATGTCCATTGGATGTAGGAGTTTATGCAAGAGGGTCAAGATTGTATGTACATTTATTCTTCCATATTCAATAGCGACAGGAGCTTTCTGCAGTTCAGAATGATATCAGTTTCTCTCTATTTGCAGGAAAGAAAGTGTTGTGCGGGGTATTATGGTATCAACTGTGAGACGTGTCCAGGGTCAGAAGGCCAGCCCTGCTTTGGCAACGGTGTGTGTGTAGATGGGATCAACGGCACAGGGGTCTGTCAGTGCAACCAGGGTTTTAATGGCACTGCATGCGAATCTTGCCGTGCTGGCAAATATGGAATTCACTGTGATCAAGGTATCGGACATTTGAAAGCTCATACTTGCACACTTTGTGAACAGTTCTCTCATACAATATGCAATATCTTTCTGTTTAGAGTGCAAGTGTATCAACGGACGCTGCAAAGATGATGTGGATGGAGACGGCAGCTGTACCTGTGATCTGGGCTGGAGAGGAATTAACTGTGCCATTGGTATGATTCTCACCTGTTGCACTCATACATTCACTGACTCAAAGTATTTGGATGCCTTTCACCATTAGTGTATATACAGTATATATAAATAAACTAATTTACTGTAAATAAAAATGAAGAGATGTTAATTATTTTCAGCTATTACATCAGATATGTGCGGAGGAAAGTGCCACAGCAGTGCCAAGTAAGTTTGCTTTCAAAATGCCCATTACCAAAGAGGTAGCATGTTAAAAGCATATTTTGAAGTACCTTGGAATAACATGTACAGACTATAGTGTAGAAATATGGTAATCATTCACTACCATAGTTTAAATCAAAGTACTACCATCTGCATCACTGAAATGACACCGTCCCAAAGCATTCTTGGGTTAATCTCATGAAATCTATGGAGAACGTCATATTACACCTCAAAAAAAACAAAAACACATCATATTTCTCTAAGAATTTAAGAAAATTATCATAAGGTCAATGCAAAAAAATTTACTCTTAAAAATAGGCGTTATTGTGAAATATTTAAATTTAAAAGAACATTTATGGACACACAAAATTGAGAGCAAAGACTTTTACATTGTTACAAAAGATTCCCATTTCAAATAAATCCATAAGATATATACGTGTTATAATAATGCATATTTGAAATATTAGATTGATCTAAAAGAAGAAGTGATAAATTAAATCAAAAATTAACTTTATCACAGGAATAAATTACATTTTAAAAGATATTCAAGTTATTTTAAATTTTTCACAATAATGCCTATTTAAGAGTAAACTTTTGTCACCAAACTTTTGAATGGTAGTGCAATTTGGGGTGAAATGTGGCTTTTAGAAACACACAACAATACTCACTCTGCAGATAAAAATGTGAGGATTATTTCTTTTAAAATGGTTTCAGCCACCTTTAAGGCCTTAAACAGACATCAAGAGCTGCTTAGGCAAACAGAACCTTTTAGAGGAATCTTACAATTAGCAATAGATGTACCCTCTAATTGAGGAGTGGTTTGAAATTAGTCAAATTGGTACATAAGTCTATTTCTTGATTGAGTCCCCTTGGGAACAATGTATCTATTAAAAAAAAATATATATATTCTAAAACCTTTTTCTAGACCTCTTTCAAAAGAGGCCAACACCTGTTACTAATTGTCCTCATCTACAGTTAGTTGAGCACTTGCTTTTGAATGTTTTGTGAAATGATCCCCACGTGTATTTGTGACAACCATAGAATGTACTGATAAATACTGCATTTACATTGAGCTTTGAGTTGACTTGTGTTTGTGCATTGTAGCTGCTTGCTGAATGTAGTGGACAGCACATATTATTGTAGCTGTGCTGCAGGATTTCAGGGCAATGGCACATATTGTACAGGTAAGCATCTCAAGAACCCTTTGAACACTTAACTGTTAAATAACTGTTGTAGCCAATGATTTTAAATGGTGATTCAATGTATGGTGTTATCTCCAACCCAAGCGGTGGATGCATGTGCAGAGAAAAATGGTGGTTGCTCCATCCATGCCTTGTGCAAGCGTACTGTCCCAGGACGGAGAATATGTGTGTGCCACCCAGGTTATGAAGGCGATGGAAAAGTATGCGTTTGTAAGTGTGCATTTAATACTCAATTTGTAGGGTAATGTACTTAACTGGTAGTGCATGGCCCTCACAACACTGTCCTAAGTTTAAACATTCAGAAAAAAAATGCATATTGTTAATGTACTGTTATTTCAAAAGCAAGGTAAACAATTGTATTTGTAATGCGTCTCTGCAGCCATCAACCCATGCTTGGATGGGATTGGAGGATGTCATGCAGATGCTGACTGCATTCATACAGGTCCTAATAAGGTAGGAGCCTAATACAGACCATCCACAAAGCCAGTAAAGAAATACAAATTTTATAAATGACTCACAGAAACTTTGTCCACATCACATTTCACTCACTTTAAAAAAAAAAAAAAAAACCAACCCACAAACTCTGCTTCTGGAAGGCCACACCTGCTCAAGTGTTCAATGACAACAGAACTACAATAAAGATTTTAAATCTGCATAAGAGGCCGCACAATGCATACTGTACAATTTCATAATTAAAGACAGGAAATTCATTTACACATTGTCATTGTTCCAAAACAGTATGACAATTGAGAAATAGCAGGGATTTTTTGTATGTACAATGGTAGTCAAGGGGCAGAAGTGTTTGGTCACCAATGCTAAATAGCTTGTGGTCCACAGTGAATAAATAAAAAAAAAAAAAAAAGGTATGGGGGAATAAATTATGAATGTTAAGGTATGAAATGAATGGTTTGATTTAATTCAGCTTAAAGTAATTGCCATACTAATACTACATTGGTGTACAAATACTTTCCGTATTGCATTAGTGAAGTGAGTTGGACAAAGTCTGCATTAGTAAGAACGTTACAGAAAATTAAACATGACAATTAAGACCATTACCAACACAATTAGATTTTGGAATGAATAGTGACCTGGACATGATTTTGAAATGCTCCCCTTTGAATAACGTTGGATTAATGCAACATTTGTTTTTCCTCTCCCAGTCAGCATGTTACTGCAAACTAGGCTTTTCTGGGAATGGAAAGCAATGTGAAGCCATCAACGTCTGTATTGAGGTAGTACATGCTTTTGATAATTGTATAAAAATGACTACATTAGTTCTCAGTTGCCCTTAAGTCAAATTTAATAATTGGTTATTAAAAGGTTTAGAATACTGTTCTAGTCAAAATGGTTTGACTAGAACAGGATCAATTCTACATTAATTTCGGAGTCAGAACCTACCAGTTGACAGTCACTGTATTACATAAACTTGACATTACAGCAGTCAACTCACAGAATAGCACAAATAACATACCACAGGTCACAATTACTTGTTTTGTCAGAGAAATGGAGGCTGCCACAGGTATGCTGACTGTACCATGACAGGACCCCTGGAGAGGAACTGCACTTGTAGGCCTAGCTTTATTGGCGATGGAGAGACTTGCAAAGGCACCCTGGTGAAGGTTAGAAGTACAGCAATATGTATACCGGCACACAAGTGAAACAATACCTTGACAGTGCAACTCTTTCTTTTCAGGAGATTCAAAAGAGAAATTTAATGGAATTTTACCTAGGACTGGGGGTACGCTGAATCTTCGTAAATTACGCAATCTTGTTTTTAAACCTGGAATTCTGAGATTATGATCGGACTGAGGTTTTTTTTTCCCCTCTCTTCATAGAGGAACCAAATTTCTGACCTCGGATATCGTGGTCCTTACACAGTCTTTGTACCCAATTCAGATGCTTTCAACTCATCAGAGGTAAGACTTTAAGGGTCGCAAAACAATGGCAAGAAAGTTTGTGAACCCTTTAAAAATCTTACTCCATTTACTCAAATGTGGTCTGATCAAAGTCAATTTTAGACAGTCTTAACTTGCACAAACAGTTGTACACTATTGAGGACATTGACAGGGCAGGAAAGTTACAACTCCAAGAGTCAATTAAGGAGATGAGAAAACTGGTTGGATCTCTTAAGATGCTACAAAAAAGGTAGTCTAAGGTTGTGTGGTTTAAAAGGAGATTTACAAGTCACTAAATCCAAGAGTTCACATACTTCAGAGGTGTCCAGTCCTGCAGAGTTTCTCAATCTAAACACCAGAAAGAGATCACCAAGGTCTTCTGGATTAAGTGTGTTGGAGCAGGTTGAAGCTTAACTCTGCAGGACTTTGGCCCTCCAGGAGCAGGGATAGACACCCATAACTTGATATACACCCTGTAATGTATCCAGTTAAAATATAGTCTTAACATTTAGATTAACTCTAAATTATAGCCAATTTGACTAAATTAATCAGAACACATTTTATGAGTAATCAATGCAGAAATGAAGGGTGACCAATGAAACCATATTAATGTCAGGAGCTTAATTGGATGACTTGAATACTGACTTGATTTATAAAAATAAAAAAAGTACAGTATAACTAATTGACCAAGTGCAAGAGCTTAAGTGATTTAAAGGGACAGTTCATCTACCCCACCAAAGATTCTCAATCATACTCGCCCTCATGTCACTCCAAACCTGTATGACTCCAAAGCAAGATATTTTGAATAATATTGGGAACAAAGCATCATTGAGCCCAGTGACTTCCAATATATGGGGAAAAGGAAAGCTGAGACATGTCAGTCTTTTGATCCACAAAAGGAAACAACATCCAATGGGTTTATTTTTTGAAAATAGGCCAAATTTCTTCGACTCCCCTAGAGTTAAACAGTTGAGTTTTACTGCTTTCAAATCCATTCAGCCGTTTTCCAGGTCTGGCGGTAGAACTTTTAGCTTGGCTTAACAGATCACTGAATCGTATTGACCATTAACAAAAGCGTAGAGAGTTAATTCCAAGATAGACAATTAAGTTGTAATTTTCTAGGCCAATATGGTTAGGAAATACTCATTCCTGCATAATCAAGGAACTTTGCTGCCGTACCGTGGGTGCAGCAGGCACCTGAAAATAGTTCCCAGCACACTCCCTGTGTAAGGAGGTTGTTACATTCATTGTGTTGACAAGTTAGTCTTTTCAGGTGCTGTGTAATATTGCACCTGCTGCACCCATGGTATGGCAGCAAAGTTCCTTGATTACATAGGAATGAGTATATAGTACCTAGTCATATCAGTGAAAAACTTCAGTCTTAGTACACAATGTAAATACAGAAGAGTCAAGTTTTAAATAGGAACAATATTGAAACGCTGGTCATTTGAGCAAGATGCTAATGGTCTAATCAAATTCAGTGATCTATGCTAAGCTATGCTAAAAGTTACCACCAGACTCAGATCAGCAGAATGGATTAGAAAATGGTAAAACTACTGGTTAACTCTAGGGGAGTTGAAGAAAGAGTTTAGTAAGAAACACTAAAAAGGCCAAAGCTTACCATTAGCAAATGCAGATCACACAGCTAGCCAAAAGATAAAATGAATGACCTCCTACTAAACAATAATAGAAAAAGTAGCGCTTCGTTGATGTAACATTCAAAAATGGAGGGGAAGAAAAGCCACTTACTTGAAACAGATCCATGAGCAAGAAAAGTGCTCACACACTGAACCATCTTACAGCAAATGATTCAAGCTGGCTATTTAAATGTTAGTGGTATTAGGAGCATGCAAGCTCATTTGCTGACAAATTACATGCCTATTAGCTCGTTTGCACAGGGTGCAAGCTGATTGGCTGACAGATTACAAGTAGATGACCTATCAGTTTGTGCCTTGACTGGCTGGAAGATTATACATCAAGTGCCATTGTGATTGAATTTTAATTAAGTTTAATGAAAACAAGGCCTCCAAAGAATATGAGACAAATTGGTGAATAGAAAAGGAAAATATGGATAGTTGTCATTTAAAAACAATGCACCAATGCTCTTAAATATTCTTCAGAATTTAAACTAAAATATGACCTGGAAATGTAATTAATCTAAATGGTCTTTGATTTACTATACATGATATCTGTCTCTTAATAAGTATCATGAATAGTAAGAGGATATTGTGATAGTGGGTTTCTTTAATGTTACTGATTACTCCTGCTTCTATATTTAGTTGAAGAACATTGTAAAGTGGAAACATTCTAAAAATGCCAAAATCATGAGGTACCACATAGTGGCTTGCCGTGCCCTCCTGCCAGAAGATCTCATGCAACCTCGTAACCTGACCACACTTACTGGTGACATCCTCTCCATTACATACTCAGAGGTACAGTACCTGATGCACAATGATGCATGACTGTATAAGATGCATAATGTATTTAACTCATCATTTGTTTCCAGGATACTATATACATCAATAACAAAGCCAAGGTGGTGTTCAGTGATCTGGAAAGTAGCAATGGGATTTTCCATGAGATTGACACTGTCCTGCTGCCTCCTGGTTTCCAGATTCAGAAAGACAGGGAACAAGACAGCACACCGGTATGTCCCCACAGAATAACAATAATCATTTATTTTATGATTCATGCCATGAATTAAATAATTATGAAATAACACTGATAGATTTTTATTGTCATTTTCCTTTTTTCTGAAAGCATAACCTCTCGGAAGTGGCCAATATCCATGGCTTCAAGACATTCTACAAACTTCTTGAGGTAAAATAAGCGAAATGACACCCTTTTTTCTTCCAAAATCCTTTCCACACAAAAGTTCTTATTCTTCTTATGCTTTTGTTGGAATATTACATTAAATTAATTGTTATTTTTTTTAGAATTTTCTATTGAAATCCACCAACATTTATATTACCTTGTTTGATTAAAGGACACAGATACGTTGAAGTTGGTGATGGACCCAGTTCATCAGCCTGTCACCCTGTTCATGCCCACGGACACTGTAATGGACGCCCTGGCCCAAGAGCAGAAAGACTTTCTGTATGCAATGCATAACCGTGATCAGCTTGCTGAGTATCTTAAATACCACATCCTGCGTGACACCAAGGTTGGTCTCTATCCAGTGTATTTAATTTTTTTGGCAAGGGCATGGTGGTATTAGACTAATTCAGCATGACATGAAATTCAGTGTTGACTCCCTAATGCATCATTTAAGTGTATTTCAATTTATTGTCTGTCCACTAGCTCCTGCCTGCAGCGATCATCCATGCCAGCTCTTTAAAAACTCAACAGGGCTCAGATCTGTCAGTGGCCTGCATGGGGGAAGAGCATATAGTGAGTACTTTTTATATATATTTCACATCTAACATATCTATTTTTTTAATTTTTTTAATTAACCATGCATTGTGTTATGCATATTTATCTTTCAGGGGGAGCTTTATGTGAACCACAAAAGCTGTCGGATTGTAAAGAGAAACCTTGATTTCAATGGAGGCATGATTTATGGCATCGACTGTCTGCTGAATCCTCCAAGCCTTGGGGGGCGCTGTGATTATAAGCACACCATTGATTTCACTGTGAGTCCTAACAAAATTATTTTCACTTTTTACTTCAAACAACATTGGCTGTGTTTCACTCCACTTTTAGACATACACTTGCAAACTACCCTAAGCACTTCCTCTTGGGGGAATTCCCGGCCCCATTTTGAAGTGCATTCAACTTTGTCTAATGGGAAGGCAAGTTTATTTGGACAGACCCTCGATTTTGAGCAAGTCTACTCAAAATGTACACTTCCAAGGCATCCAAAGACCACACACAATGCAACACAATTGTAATGTCAGATTGCGCTTAATTTACCCCCACCCCACACAACTCTAGTGTACGTTATTGGAGTTATTTTGACATTTAACTGCATCCTCTACCTTAAGCTGACTTTAATTACAGTTATAGTTAATTTTTTGTATTTTCTTCAACACCCCAAGCATACATACAGGCCAATAGAATGGTGCATAAAACAAACTCATGAGGAAAAAACTAAGCTCCATATCGGATTCCAAATGATCAAGGGCTTCCATTTACGCACATTGCAAGGGTTTTGCCAATAGTGGGCAGTGATCAAGATAGAGGGAAGTTAGTGAGGGAGAGCATAAAAAATTGACTTAAATGCAGCCATTGTGGTGCATTGTATGATTTGCATAGTATGTACTTGTGCAATTTGCATCAACGCTAAAGTGATCAGGTTGAATCAATCTACCGTTCTTCTTTTTGGTATATTGAAAAACATTTTGCTTTTTTTTTTTGTTGTAATAGCTGGCTTGCAGGTATTGTGGTCGCACTACTACGGATTGCCCACTTGGAAGCAAGTCAAAGGTAATTTTCATCTTTATCTGAAGCTAAACCTTAAAGTATTATATTATGGAAAGAATATGAAGAGTATGTTTGACTGTATCTAGTCAGCTCTTATTAGATGTCTTGGATTTATTGTAAAACCCTGTACTAAATAGTGTAAAATAGCATTTTTTCCCTCCATTGATATATTTCCTATTTAGGAAGTTAGAGCAGGACATAATGAAGGGCTAATCTTTTTCTTAAATGGCCAATAGCCTTAGTTTTGTCACAATTATGAACCATGATTTGCTACTATTGGCATGATCGGGAGGGATGATCAATATTTGTGTCTCATAAGACTGCAAGTTCAAATTAAATTGATCAAAAGGGACAGTAAATATATTTATAATGTTATAAAAGATTTCTGCTTCAAATAAATGCTGTTATTTTGAACTTTGTTGTCATCAAAGAATCCTGAAAAATTTATTTCCACAAAACTTGCTGTATATGACGTGATAATAATGTTTCTTGAGCAGCAAATCAGCATATTAGAATGATTTCTTAAGATTCATGTGACACTGAAGACTAGAGTAATGATGCTGAAAATTCAGCTTTGCCATCACAGGAAGAAATATATATATTTATATATATTAAAATAGAAAGTTCTTTGTACTTGTAATAATATTTCACAATATTACTGTTTTTAATAAATGTGGCCTGTGTGAACATAAGGATAGATATGGATTTCTTCAAAACTAATGGACATGCACTGTTAAAAAAATACAATTCAGTTAATTATATAATGATTTTTTTTTTTTTTACTCCAATTCAATTGTGCTTTCAATCTAGGCAGAACAAAAGTGTGTCCTTTCAGATTCATTTATGACTAGATATCCAGGATGTCAGTCAACATGTACAGTGGTCACATGGAAGCCCAAATGCTGTTCAGGGTACTACGGCAGGGACTGTCTTGGTAAGCAGTGTCTTGCTGTACTATTCACAATAAACTGTTAACATACTGTATATCCCAGTTCAAACTATTGCAATATGCAGATTTTACAACTGAAAATTTTAACTAGGTTTGTAGACTTTTTCTAGCCACTGTATTTAGAAAAACACTGAAGAACATTATCCTGTTCTCCAGCATGTCCTGGGGGTCCAGGATCCCCTTGCAGTAACCATGGCAAGTGTGACGAGGATCATTTAGGCAATGGCACCTGCACTTGTGATGCTGGATTTACAGGTGTAGCCTGTGAACTGTGTGTGGATGGCCATTTTGGACCGGATTGCAAAGGTAAGCTTTTTCAAAAACAATTATATGTATTGTGAACAAATTATTCCGTCATACATATATATATATAGTTGGTTTATTTCCTCTCTTCCTAAGCCTGCAACTGCACAGAACATGGATCATGTGATGAGGGTCCAAAAGGTACCGGTTCATGTTTTTGTGAAGAGGGCTGGACTGGTCCACAATGTGAGAACAAATTAGGTATAGACCTTCTCATTACTCTTTTTGTTTTTGGGTTATATAACAGACCAGAGAAAGACAAGCATTATACCTGCAAGTCCAGTTCACTGCATGTATTTCTGATATTTCAGCTGATGGTCCTGTTTGCAATCCGACTTGCCATGAGAAGGGCGTCTGCATGGAGAATAATACCTGTATCTGTAAACCCTTCTATGAAGGAGATGGTATCACCTGTACAGGTACATACATGAAGATTTCAATAGCAATATTAATAGTGATAAAAAAAAACGAGTAGAAACTGTCCACTCACCTCTATCTCTCCTGCAGCGGCCAATATGTGCAAGTACTGGAACGGCGGCTGTTCTAAGGATGCTAAGTGCAGTCAGAAGGGGGAGAAGGTCAACTGCACGTGTCTCAAAGGTTACTCCGGTGATGGGTTTGTGTGCACACCCGTTGACCTCTGTGCAGAAGGTGACAATGGCGGGTGTCACGAGCACGCTACCTGCACCATGACCGGAGCTGTAAGCAGAACTTTCTCTTTCATTATTCAAACTGAATATGGTCTTTATATGGGTGTTTACACATATTTAATGTGTGTTGGTCACCAGGGCAAGAGGAAATGTGAGTGTAAAGACAACTACATTGGCGATGGGATTGATTGCCAAGCAAAACTGTTGCCAGTCAATCGTTGTCTACAAGATAATGGAGAGTGTGATTCAAATGCTCAGTGCACAGACCTGCACTATGAGGGTATGTATTCTTCATATTGCACTATTTATTTTTTATTTAAAAACTAAATTTTCTATTTCAATATATTTGTAAAAATGTATTGGCATATGTGATGGCAAAGTGATTTCAGTATCATTACTCCAGTTTTTAGTTTCACATGATACTTCAGAAATCATTCTAATATGCTGATTTAGTAACACTAAGAAACTTAGTTTTATCAATGTTGTTTTTGCTTCTTAATTTTGCAACAATGATTAAAACAATGATGCTTTAATACTTTTATTCAACAAGGATGCTTTAAATTGATCAAAAGGGACAGTAAAGATATTTATAATGTCATGTATAATATAAAAAAGTGTAATAAATCACAGTGTATACCAAAAATATTAAGCAGCAAAAACTTTAACATAGATAATAATAATAACCATTATTGATAATTAAACACCAGTAATAATTGATAATAAATGAGTACCAAATCAACACATTAGAATGATTTCTGAATGTATTTCAATTCATTTTGGAATAGCCTCGGCTTTTTCTAGCCATTGTAGTTAGAAAAAGTTATTTTGCCAGTTGAAAAACATTATCCTGTTCTCCAGCGTGTCCTGGGGATCCATGTTCCCATTACAGTAACCACTGCATGCCATGACGCAGATGCCTTGACAGCTCACTAGGTTTTGAAACAAAGTTAATGATTTTTTCCCATTCTTTTAGATAAAACATTAGGAGTTTTCCATTATCGTTCCTCAAAGGGAATATACAAACTCAACTACACAATGGCGCAGGAGGCCTGCAAGGAGGAAGGAGGATCTATCGCTACCTACACGCAGCTGTCATATGCCCAGCAGGTGCCGCTCTTAAAGTAACACAGTAATTTTAGGCTGCTGACCATTAGGGCTCATTGTCTGAATGTTATTCTGTGTCTTTTCTCTTACGTTTGTCCTGCAGGCAGGTTATAACTTGTGCGCAGCAGGCTGGCTTGACAAAGCAAGGGTAGCGTATCCCATGAGCTTCTCTAACCCAAAATGTGGCTTTGGGCATGTGGGTATTGTGGACTATGGCATTCGCAATAACCTGTCTGAGACGTGGGACACGTTCTGCTATAGAGTGAAAGGTAAAAGTTCTCTGAGATATATGTGAAGCTGTTCTATCAGTATACAGGCAGGGGCAAGTTTGGGTTTAGACGGATTGTGTCTGTTTCAGATGTGAAGTGTGAGTGTAAAACTGGCTACATTGGTGACGGATACTCCTGTACAGGAAACTTGCTGCAGGTTCTCTCAGCCAGACCAACCCTGTCTAACTTCCTGTCTGTGAGTAGAGCTTCAGCTATTGACAGAATTAATCATTTTGACTCTTTGTATGTAAAAACAAACAAAAACTGAGCTGTAATGGACTTACAGTGCATTAATTCTCAAGGGTTTAAAATGCTTTTTATCTTAAATTATTTATGGGCATGGTGAATCTTCTAAGATGTAGATATCTGACTGCTCTGTCTTTTTCAGCAAATCCTTAATTATTCAACTTCTGCATCAGGAAAAAAGTTTGTGAATCGCCTAAGCAATATTACTATCCAGTCCACTCTGTTTGTGCCTGATAACGATGGCCTCTATAGCAACCAGGTGACTCCCACATACACCTTTTATACTTTTATATCATTTTTGTTGCCGTTTGTTGTAAATTCAAAGTAAAATGTTATTTCACTTATATTCTCACATTAACATCTGTATTGATGCATGACTTGGACTACAGTGGACAGCTTTTGAAAACCCATAATTATGTTGTAAAGAGGAAAACATTAGGTGTGGTATTATAAAGACAACTTAATATTGTCAAAATTAAATAACTGACCTTTATATTGTCACTAATTAAAGCCAAAGCAATTTATTAAAATATTATCTTCAAAATATTTGATTTGTATTAAGTTTATGGCATATCTTCTTTCTATCACCAATTAGAGTAGTAACGTTAGACACATACTTGGTAAGGTTTTTAATGTGTTTGAACTTTGAATATTAAAATATTATCATTTAAAATAACTTATGCTGATTTGGCGCTCTCCATTATTATTAATGTTATCAAAGCAGTTGTGCTCCTTAATATTTTTTGAAAGCATGATTTTCAATTGTGTTTGTTTGTCAGGATTCTTTGATGAACACAGATCAAAATAACTGTTTATATGAAATTGTTGTAACAATATAAAAGTCTTACTGTCACTTTTCATCTTAATTAAAAATTAAAAATTTGAACAATTGTATACATATAAAAAGAAAGTTTTCAGATTTATTTGTAAAGCACTTTTCACAATAAATATCATCATCCCAAAGCAGCATATTAAAAATCCGAATATTTTTTCCTTTTTTAAGTTCTGTCATGAAACTAAATGGCGCAGGCTGATAGGTCCTTAACTCGATCTGCTTGCAATCACATCATTCTCTATAAAGCACAGCTCTGATTGGTTCTTGCTGTGTCAGTAGCCAATGAGCTCGCTGTTCAACCTTCAAATACTTTGTCAGCATTTGCTGTAGCAGTTGCAGCACACTTTCCAAAATCCCTCCCCCTTCCCCAGCTCCACCCATAGATCTCCTATGGGGTAATTCATGAAAGCTAAATAATACAGCAACAGCATTTCTTACTTGCTCACAGTAGTGTGTCGTGTTGGCAGTATTGGCAGGAGCATATTGTCATATCCATTACGAGTGTCATGACAGAAATATTGTAAGGTTAACACATTAACTTTGACAACACTAAAATAAATAAACTTTTTACAAAAAATGTAATGTAAATGTGAAAATGTCAACTCTAAAATGTTCTGTGGACGCTCTTGGTTAATGTCCTTTATGTGTTCAACAGACTTTGAGTGGCAGAGACATAGAGCATCATCTACTAGATGGGAGGACTTTGGTACTGCAGGCACTTATTAACATCACCCATGTCCGAACACGACTGGGACAAAGCCTGACCATCACCAGCATCCCGGATCTCCAGAACCCTCAAGTAATGGTGAGTATATAAGTTACTTCATTACTTATTTTGAGCTATACAGACAAACTCTTTTTGATCTTCTTGTCGTCACTCTCGTTTACTTTAGACCTCCTCTGGATACATCAATGACCGTTATGTCATAGACTCAGACATTTTTGCATCCAATGGAGTCATCCATGTGCTCCAGGGCCCATTAAAAGCACCTCCCCCTTCCCCTCCATCCATCCACTCGGCCCATAAGGCTGGGATGGGCATTGGCATCCTGGGGCTCATCATCCTCATTGTAGCAACTGGATTTGTGGGATACAATTTCTACACGCATAAAACAAAGCCATTCCAGTTCCACTACTTTAAGGTAATCTTGTTTGTGTTCACATTTATATATTAGGGCTGTCAAAGTTCACTATTTACGGATAAAAGAGTTTATTATTTATCAATAATGTATTTATAAATTGGAAGGTTCAACAAAATTATTCTACTGAACACCATCCACACAAATGATTTTGTGTATTAGATTGTGATTAAATATTTTAATTGAGTGACAGTCCTATTACATACACATTCTTTTTGTCTATATGTGGTGTGTTTATATATAATTATTTGAATTATTATATTGTTAGGAGGATGAAGGGGAAGATGTGAACCCATCAGAATCCAGTCCAAACATCAGTAATCCTGTATATGACTCAAAAGCCACAAAAGTGGCTCCACCGGTCAGTGATTCAAACGTAAGTAAAGCAGCTTTTTACCCAGCAAAAACCTTCCCCTAACGTTCCCATATGGTTCATGTGTTTTGGGGATAATATAAGCATGTTCTGGAAACATTCTCTGTAGGTTAGAAAGTAGCAGGGAAGGGTTTTTTTCTTTCTTTCTAGGTTTTATGTTTATAACCTTCCTATAATTATTATTATTTTTATTTATTTTTTGGTAAAAACTCAAAATAATCTATACAGAACATTCTATAATGGTTATTTTTAGGTTTAATTTTTGTGTTTTTCTAAAGGAAACCTATACATAATGTTCTCTAGTGGTTATTTTAAGGTTGAAACTAATGTTCTCTGAACATTTTGGGAACCAGTTGTTAGCTGGCTATAAGTTTATGGTTGGTTAAATGCTGGGAATTTGTATCATGTCTTACAAGACTATAATCTTTCCTTAAATAAATGTGTTCACATGTGATGTTCAATAAAATGGATCTGTTTTGTCTTTTGTAAAAGGGTGAAGACAAGCATCAAGTGGTTTCCAGTGGATCCTATGACCTTCTCCAGGACAGCTGAAATCACAAAGTCAAGCATATGCTATGTAATTATTTAAATCTCCAGCAACAAATCAATCGGAGATTCTGGTGCAGTCCACTCTGAGAACACGAGAGGACACTGTGAAGTGATGGGACAGGCGAATGCTAATGTAGACTGAGAAATCAATCTGAATCTACCGAGGCTGTATATGCGTGTTTTATGTTTTGGATGAGAGAAAGTAATTAAATGTGTACATGTTTTGAACTTGTTTACCAGCAGTCTCTAAATTCTGTTGTACTACAGGCATTAATAATGTCCAACACACAATGTGAAAACTGTATTTCATAATATTTGGAACATTTGGGAAATAAAACAAAAGGTGTTAAGGTTCTGGGTTCTGTCTAATTTACTATTTGCATAAGTCTTTTGTGGTTACAATCTTTGCCACATGCTTAATTATCCAAAGAACCTTAAAGTACATGCACCTGAAAATCATTTTCTGCTTTGCCTATGTGCAAAGTTTGTTCAGTTTGCACTCTTGATAGAAGCTGTACACTTGCAATAATGCATATTACAATAATAACCCCTTGAACCAGAAACCTTGGATAAAGGTAAGAGTACATTCTTTATGAAGAACTGTGCAAAGATTGTCTGTTGAAACCCTGGGCAATGCATGAACTGGTGTGCAAATGGTGTTTTTACCTTTCCTTTTATGACAGTGCACCCTCTCTCCATACACTCTCTTCTTTTTCTCAAAATGCTTAAAGTTTGGGCATGTGACTGAGTTGAACACATCAGACATTGTATTTGTCTTCAGTTGCGAGCTGATCTGTATCATTTACTGAAACTACCCTGTTAGCTGGTCGAAAACCTTGCCAAAAATCATATTTTTGTTTTCAAATATCTAAATGTAAATCTCAGTCCTCTCAGCTGACTGACCACCTCGGGTCTGTTCGTTGTGGTTTCATTAATGATAATGATAAACTTATTGACCACAAGAGGGAGCTGACGGTCACCTATTTGTTAATTGCCTTATACACGTTTAACACATTTTGCTTTCGTATGAAAACGTATGTCGTTTCGGAATATATCACTGAGCCCATTTGAAGCAACTTTGAGTCTGTTGGCACTAAAATATACACGGACTCATTTTAGAAACTGAAGTGCAAATGTGGAGCATCCGCTCCACTAGATGGCAGAAGCTGGCTTCACTTTAACCCAGAGTCTATTCGGATTCTTGACGACCTCAAACTGTCAACAGATCAAGCTTCAGACGCCACACACACAGTTCATGTCCATGTGAGTCATGAAAACACTACATTTGCATCTGTGGCTTTTCCGTGACGCGTCCCCATTACATATGTTTATCGAAAATGTGATGTTTTTAAGACATTAATGATTAGGGTGGCAGTTTATCGGAATGTGGTTTCACCCTCGTTAGCAACCAAACTGTGTAACGTTACGTTAAGTTACTCAGCCATGAATTGCAGCAGCAGTTCCTCGCTTTGACTTTCTAGAAAATATTGAATAAAGTCGGTTTCAACTCGTAGTAAAAGAAATTCTGCCTCAAATATTTATAAAAATGTTAAGCTTCGTAAACGAGATGAAAATATCAGTATATAGGCATGTGGAGAAAACTTGTCATTGTTTAAAAAGTAAGCACAAAACGCAAAGTATATATATTTTAATCCACTTTGTGAAGCAGTCTTGCAGAGTAACATGTTAATGAAAAAGCTGGTTTTGGTGGGTGTGTTTACGTGCTGTCAAACAATGTGATCGATTGCAAATCTGACCAATGAGAGTTGAGAATGGCAACGCCTCTCGTTCTGGATTGGTTTTGTTTCCCCTAAAGGGCGTGACATAGTTTTTAACCAATAGCAATGCTGAAAAGATAAAGAAGGGCGTGTCCGTTGAACAGATTCAAGAGTTTTATTTGTCACACACACAGTTATATACAGAATATACAACCGGCAGTGAAATGTAAACAGGTCGTTTTTTCTGATCCAGAAGTGATATGTTATCGCAGCTATTTTTCTTGTCTATATATTTGTATAGCTATATATTTGTTTAAATGTATACATTTAGATAAATCATATAATGTGCTTTCAGAATCCTGTTTTATAGTTGTCTTGTCACTTGTCAATAAATTGGCTTCTTGCATGTTAGTTATGGCACACAGGATTTGATTTGGTATGACATTTTTGTGTAAACAAACAAAAGTATAAAAAAGTAAATATATTATGTCAAATTACTACCGCTTTACTACAGCTTTATAATTTAAGCTTTTGTTCCACCTAAACACTTTTTTACTTCAAGCACCACAGGACAAATGATAAATGACTTGTTCAAAAAGGTGTATTCAAGTTATTGTTTGTATATGCATAACGAGCGTCATGTCACTGGTATTAAATCTGTCTTTAACATATACAGTGCCAAATTTTTTTGTTGCATCTAAATTGTATACATTTATTTAATAGTTTTTGTTTTGTTTTGTTTTTTAAACTGTACAAATTATAGCAGGGATGTGTAAGGACTAATACCTGTGTTTATTTATGTGTTTCCTCTACAGAATACGGGATGTGTTTGGAGCGTACAGTCATCAGAAGCAGAGCTGTGGGACGTGTGGACAGACGCTCGCTGTAATGATGGACATCTGCTCATGGACAGGTGAGACTTGTGTGAATGTGTGTTGTTTGGTGTTAAACACGTAGGTTACCATCATTTTGTTTTTGGAGGGTCACTCCTTCAAAAAAGCAAATGATGGGAACCTAAGTAGGTGGGGAAGGGACGGCAGGCCAAAATTTTTATACAGCTAAATTTTTTTCATTGTATCAAGAAGCATAACCGCTGCTGGACATTGTGACGGGGTTCGGGGGATCCGACTCATCCCCGCCCCTTCACACATACACCATTCACTCGTATCGCGGAGATCTGGCTGGGATCGAACCAGCAACCTCTGAACCCGTGAGGCAGCGCTCTTACCTGTGAGCCACAGATCTCTTGTCTAAACATGTGAGGGAACTTATATTTCACTATTCACCTGTGTGATTTAACAATAAACCAGTTAAAGCTTTGACAGAGTCTCTGTTGGTTGATTGTCATCTCAACACACCAGGGTGGGACTTGAACCCACACCTCAATTGCAGCCTCATCACCAGAGAACGTGTGTTTAGCCACTGCACCACTGAGGCTTTCACACTGAAGGAAGGCGTTTGGGACTTTTTGTTGGTTATAATGATATTAATTTAGTGTAAACAACAATGGGATTTGAACCCACACCTTTATCGCAGCCTTGTCTGGAACCAACGTGCGTTTAGCCACTGCACCACTGAGGCTTTCGCACTGAAGGATGGCGTTTGGGACTTTTTGTTGGTTATAATGATATTAATTTAATGTAAACAACAATGGGGTTTGAACCCACACCTCAATCGCAGCCTCATCACCAGAGAACGTGTGTCTAGCCACTGCACCACCAAGGCTTTCACACTGAAGGATGGCGTTTGGGACTTTTTGTTGGTTATAATGATATTAATTTAATGTAAACAACATTGGGATTTGAACCCACACCTCAATCGCAGCCTCATCACCAGAGAACGTGTGTTTAGCCACTGCACCACTGTGGCTTTCGCTCTGAAAGATGATGTTTCGGGGCACTTGGTGTTGATTATAATGGCAATAATTTATTGTAAACAATAGTGAGATTTGAACTCAGGACTGGATGATAATGAAGATGAAATCTGGATGTGTTTTATGACCAGATTCAAACTGGTGAGCCAACTGCTATTATACAGTATGTTGTGTGTATGCTTTCTAAACACTGTTTCTTTAAGCTTTTATGAATATCTTGATCAAATCACTGGTTCAAAGTGTACCAAACTGGCCAAGTCATGTGATTTCAGCAAAATAAGACTTCATTACAACATACAGCTTTGAAACCTTTTGATGATTTGGCTAGGTGGTGCTGATCTGGTGAATCCACTAACCAGCATCTAATATATGGTTTTAACTGATCTCGGGTCAGTTTTATTATTTAGGTTCATTTTTTTAACCACAAACGTATATATATATAATGGAAAAACAGAGAGTGAAAGTTAATTTGAGTTGGCCTGTTGAAGTCCTTTCAAAAACACAAAACAAGTCTTACAAATTAAACAGTACAGATTATACAGACACTTCCAATTTAATTGTATTTAATGATTTGTAGATTACACGTAATAGATATAGATTACACTTTCATGACAATATTTGCATGTTTGGACTGCTCTTATTTCCATTTACACATTTTGACCAGCAGGTGTCTGCAGCATGCGGTGTGTGGAGCGCAAATGTTTGTCTTCAAGTAGAGAAAGACTATTGCCCCCCCTCCCATGGCCAGAATTAGAAGAGGTCATGGCCGATCACCTTTTCAAGCTGTGGTACACCGTCGAAAGGGCACCAGATGGTAAGAACGTTTTGTTTTTGCAGATTATATTTAGGCAAATTAACAACCTCATTTTAGGTGACTTAAATTCAACCAGACATTAATAATCAATCAGAAGGTGACAAGCTGAAATGTGGTGGAATGGGATGAATAGATCCAAGACTTCATCAATGAGGAAATAGTGAAGATGACACACTCATCCTCGTGTGTGTGTGGGCCTCCTACCATAATTAATTTCTACTGCAAACCCGTATTTCTTTATCCTGGTCCAGTGAGTATAAGGTCTCTGCAGAACAAAAGTGGAAATTTCTCAATTTGCTGGTGGGCGTTTCTAAATCATGCAATGAAATGTTACCCCTTACCCTGACCCCACCCCTAAACACAACCGTCACTGTGACGTGAGCAAATCGGGTAACGCCATCGAAAGCATACGTTATGGCCTCGTCCTGGCCTCGATCTGGTCACATTTCTGTCCTGCAGACACCTATACTTGGGTCCAGCACTGCACAATTTTGTCTCCCTTATTTAATACATCTGATTCAAATCAGCAACATGTATCAAATCAGCTGCATGAACTGAACTGGGTCTATCAGTTAAGAAAGACATATAAAATGTGCAGCACTGTGGAGTTGAGCACTACAAACACTCATTGTAGATCCATCCCAACAGAAGAATTTAACAAATGATTTACTAAATGTTGCATTGATTTTATTCCATTAATTCTGCATTCAGTGAGTAAAAACAAGTGTATATACCCTATATATTGTAGGACAGATAATTTATCATTAGCTTTCTAATTATTCCTTCATATTTTTTGTTTATGCCCTTCTTGAAGTTCATATTAACTGTCATCATGGCTAAACAGTATTGACAGACAAAAGTATTATTCTCCATATAAGTTCATATTTCAGGTTGATTAGTTATAAAATGCTATCTAAAATCATTTACTTTAAAATGTCAGTGAAAATTAATCTGAAGGTCCTCTACCTGCAATGGTGTTTCACTCATTCAAATGTTTTTTGGATGAATGAATCAGTTGATTGAATGAGTCACTCGCTTGTTTCCTTACTGAATGAAGGTCATTTATCACCACCTACTGGTGTATCGATGTAGCCTGGCTCTGCCCTCCTACATACTTCCGCTCAATTTTCATTTTCCTTCAGTACTCCGTCTGGGATTGCGGTATATTCTCTGGTTTTCTCCGGTCAAATTTTAAACGGTCCAATCAGCGAACAAAGGGAGTGGCTGAGAACGATGACATTGATGTCGTGCGCTAGTAACCAAACGTTAGCGATTGGTTATGGCAGATCCAGAGTGGCTCTGGGCAGATCCAATAGTTTTAAAATCTTCAAGGAAGTTAACGCTTGTCAATGGAGAGTGGCCAGACACTCTGTACAAATGAAATGTACGAGAGTCTGGTAGGACCAGGCTAGTATTGATATATCCTGCAGAAAAGAGGAAAAAAAATAATCGATGTACAATCCCCACCACCAATAATCTGACAGTCTGTCTGGACTGTCACAGACATGCAGAGCGATACAAACAGTGAAAATTCCCAATGCTGTTGGACTGAATATCGGTGCTCTCAGAACCTTGGAATTAACTGCTGTATTATTTATCTACTGCGTGTAAATGTATATATTTCAGTGCATTTCCACTCTTAGGGGGGCAATTTAAGGAATTAAGGTACATTCACAGTCAAATTAATTCTCGACACGACAGGAAATAGGTGTACAGCTTCTAAGACCTACAGGTAAAAAAAACATCTTTGCTCCTACTGCTGTTTTTATGAATGAATGCAGGTGTTTTGGATCAGGTTGGAGCTAAACTCAGGAAAGCGTCTCATCAGGATCAGGATTACACATCACTGCTTTATTTGAGTCTCTTTGCACCTTCTGCTGTTTTTAAATGGAAATGCAGACACACTTAATGTCCACAAGGGGGAGCTGACACTGATCAGATCTCACTCCTGTGCCTGTAATATTAATCAATAAAAAGACACTATTAGACACAATTTATAAGTTTAGTAGTAATATTAGTCATTCATTTATATATTATATATTATAGCCAGGTATGTTTGAGTTTAGTTTATGCCAACCCTGGGTTTTAGGCACCATGAAAGTGTCTTGGCTTTTAGCGGTGTTCACCGCTATAGAAATTTACACTCCATGGCAAACCTGCTCCGGGCCAGGTTATGTTCTGCGCAAAAGATATCAAACCGAGACTGAACCAATCAGCTGTGAGCAAAATTACACCTGTCTGAAGCAATAAAGTAAGTTCCACAGTGCCTGGGTTGACAGAGGAAGTTGATGAACAGTGTCATGGTACCAGCAAAGACTAATTGGTTTGGTTTTATCAAGTCTAAACTAATCCTGTAACCCTGAGTTTGTTCAACTATGGTACCATTACCATATCTCTCCAGCACCTGTTAATATCAATCAGTAAACAGACACAATTTATAAGTTTAGTAGTAATATTAGTCATTTTGATACTTGAATTGTTCTAAATCAGTCCTCTGTTCTATCAAGCTACTATAAATGCTGCTAAATTCTGCTTAAAACTCGAAAACATTGTTTAACAGTTAACAGACATGATCATATTTAATAACTGACAAATAAACATCAACTCAACAGCCCACAGCAATAAGATCGTCACGTATTGTATGTGTAGTTACACTTGTACACGTTCCGTTGAGTTCAACACATTTGATCTGTCTTACCGCATCAGTCGAGATCTGGATCATTTACCGAAACTGCTAAATTCACGTTGTTTTGCTGGTCGAGACCCCGATAAAACCATTGATTTGTTCTCTCATCTCCGACTGGCTACCTCGAGGTTAGTCACTAATTGACCACAAGAGGGAGCTGACGATCACTTATTTTACACTTGACATTAATATTTACCCTAACACAAATACGGTATTTTGAGTATGTAAGTGGTAAATTAGGCTAGACGTTTTGGAATTAAGTCAGTGACCAAACTTTTAGCGAAACTCTTTTGGCAGTGTGGGACTGTAAGCCGTAATATAGAAACTGAAGCGCAGTTTTCCATCCGCTACACTAGGGGGCGTACGCGGCTTCACGTTCAGCCTTCAGATGCTTGACAACACGACGCTTTCACAGTTTCACAACACTCGTGGACCGTTTTAAGTACAGATTCTGCAGATGACAGCTCGGTGACAGACTCTTGATGTTACTCAACAGCACACAAACAGACAAAACCGACAGCACGCCGCGATAAAGTACAGGAGTCGGGTGTCGCGCGACTCACCTGTAAGTATCCTTTTTCTACAGTGCATTTCTCTTAATAATAACTAAGTACACGTGGGTAACTAGTACATGGGATCTTTAACCAAAGGTGTTGTTTGACAGCTAAGCATGTTTGAAGGCAGTCGCATCTTCTATAAAGGCTTCTCGCATGCTTTGTTTACATGCTGCTCTCTCGCTGAACTGACAGAGCTTTAGAAGAACCAGTAGTTTTGTAGAGCTGCAGTGCTTTTGCTTATGATGAAAACCATCGCATATCAGTCCACATGCAGGAAACCTGTCTTTTCACTGTTGTTTATTGTGAAGGACAAACTCATTTTAACTCTAAATGGACAAATCTTTATAATGTTTGGACCAATAAACATAAATAAACTATTCTATTCTTTGACTTTCCTTTAATCCCTCCTTATGCTACTCCAAGCAATGTCTTAAACTTCGTATTTTGACCAATTTTGTGTTTATATTTGCCTTTTCACGATGAATCGCTTGCTGTATTCTTCATTTGTAAGTCGCTTTGAATAAATGTAAATACCCTGCAGCAAATTAGCCAGAGGCTGAAACACAGAGAGTTTAAATTACACAGAAGAATGAACCAAAAGGATAATTCTTGATACGGCATTACTAAAGTATAATATACTCTGCTGTGTTTGCTAAACATTATAGTTTTAAGAACAATTACACCCATCTGGGGGTATTCCAGAAAGCAAGGTTAACTTACCGTCACATATACCTTGAACTCTCGGTTGATTAACCCAAACCTTGCTTACTTGAGGTATGCTGGTTCCAAAAATGTGTCCGTGAGTAAGTTCAGACAACTCAGAGTATGTTAACCGTGAACAGACCAGACATTCTCAACAGAGCGACGAATCGATGATTCACCATGGAAACAGACGCTAAGAAAGAGTGCGCCATTACACTTCCTCTTCTTCTTTTGTTTAATGGTGATTTACATAACCTATTTAGTGCAGTTTGATGCTAATTAATTGAATGCAGATCCATGTGTGAGATGACAATAAAATAAATAAATATATTTGAATTGCATTAACATTTAAACTTTTTTTTTTTTAAATTCTTATTCTTTAGAATTAATATATAATATTGTATATTATATAACTGAAACAAATTTGGTTATATTAATAACTATATTAATTATATAAAACACATCTGAATACCTCTTAAGCATGAGCTGCTCCGAGCAGGTTATGTTCAGAGAGTGAGTTGCCATGGTTACTGACATACCCTGAAAGTTACCTCCGTTTTGGAAGCGAAAGTTGAGGTTATCCGCTTGCTTACTCTTAAACATACCCAGGTATGCCACATAACCTGCTTTCTGGAATACCCCTGGATTTTGCATCACTTCAGGCTGTTTAATGTTTGTTTGTTTTGCAAAGATTTTAATTAATAATTGTAGTTGTAGTTTGTATGATTAATGAACCACCAGTTTATCCAGCTCTACTGGTGTATGTCATTGTCAGTTAATTTCATTTTAAAATAAATTGATTTTATTTTATTTAAAATAACTTTTTAAATTCTGATTAATCAATAATATTTTCAACATATTCTAATTAATAATAGTTTTATTTGTTTTTAGATCTGATTAAAAATCAAATTTTTATTTTTAAATTTAAATTCCATTTTTTTAAATAATTTTTTTTTTTTAGATAATTTTAGGATTTAAGATCAGAATTTTTTTTTTTTTTAAATGTGTGTCTGTGGGTTCACCTTAAATTAAACAAACGAACTGTTATTAGTGTGAGATGGCAGTGGTCCAGTGGTCAGAGCTCATGGTGTGAGACTCAAGCCTGACGCTGGAGACCTGGGTTCAAATCCCTCCTCTGCTACAGATTTTTTTTGTCTGAGCGTTTTTTGGTCATTTAAAAAAAAAAAAATTGTAAAAAAACCCCCAAAACAACTCTTTTCCTTCTTTGCTGTGCTCCTCCCTTTCTTCCTTCGGCACGCCCCTCATTCCTTCTCGCACAGGCCCAACCTCCTGCTCCGGCCTTCATCTCACATTGTGGTTGTTTCACCGCCCCAGGTATGTGTTAGTCCGTGTCTTCCACCAGTCTGTTTTATTGTTTTGGGTCTGTGTTTTCTTTGACTGTGCCAATCCATTTTACCGCCCCAGGGTATCCAGTCTCGTGCTGGTATCCACCTTTGCCGCCACGCCCCTTGATTGGTGTACCGCCCCAGGTACTTTGCTGTTGCCACAGCTTTCTTTCTTTGGTGTGATCCACACACACACCGAGGTGGGGGTTGAACCCATGCCTCTATCGCAGCCTTGTCCGCAACCAACGTGTGTTTAGCCACTAGTGCCATCGTGGCTTTCACGCTGAGAGCTGCCGTTTGGGCCACTTTGTCTGATTTCACGACAGCAATTTAACTTAAGAAAGAGTGGGATTCGAACCCAGGTCTCCAAGATGAAAGCGCAGCGCTTTAACTCCTGAGCCACTGAGTCTGTGGAGTGTTTTGTGGTCTGGACAGGGTTTTATTGAGAGCTCTGTTTTAAATCATGAAAAACACTAACATTTGTGGGGTTTGAACCCAGACTTTCATGGATAATAGACAAACGATCATCCACTGAGCCACAGAGCTTATGTGGTTTTGTTGTTGGTGTTTTTGGGTGTTTATTTTAACTGCAGCATCAATAACAATTTAACATAAGCAATAGTGGGATTTGAACTCGGGTCTCCAAGATGAAAGTGTAACGCTTAAACTCCTGAGCCACTGAGTCTCGTGTGCTTGGTGTTCTAGATGGGAGCTTTGAGCTTGAGAGCTTTGTTTAAATAATGAAAAGCATTTGAATTTGTGGGGCTAGAACCTGGAGTTTTAGGAACGACAGGTAAGCAATCATCCACTGAGCCACAGAGCTTATGTGGTTTTGTTGTTGGTGTTTTTGGGTGTTTATTTTAACTGCAGCAGCAATAACAATTTAACATAAGCAATAGTGGGATTTGAACTCAGGTCTGCAGGATGAAAGTGTAACGCTTAAACTCCTGAGCCACTGAATCTTGTGTGTTTGGTGTTCCGGATGGGAGCTTTGAGCTTGAGAGCTTTGTTTAAATAATGAAAAGCACTTGAATTTGTGGGGTTTGAACCCAGACTTTCATGACTAATAGACAAACAATCATCCACTGAGCTTATGTGGTTTTATTATTGGTGTTTTTGGATGTTTATTTTAACTGCAGCATCAATAACAATTTAACATAAGCAATAGTGGGATTTGAACTCAGGTCTGCAGGATGAAAGTGTAACGCTTAAACTCCTGAGCCACTGAGCCTTGTGTGTTTGGTGTTCCGGATGGGAGCTTTGAGCTTGAGAGCTTTGTTTAAATAATGAAAAGCACTTGAATTTGTGGGATTAGAACCTAGAGTTTAACGAACGACAGGTAAGCAATCATCCACTGAACCACAGGGCTTAGGTGGTTCTTACTTTGGTGTTTTTTGATATTTCGTTTTGCTGCAGCATCAATAACAATTTAACATAAGCAATAGTGGGATTTGAACTCAGGTCTGCAGGATGAAAGTGTAATGCTTTAACTCCTGAGCCACTGAGTCTGTTGGTGTTCGGGACTGGGCTTCATTGAGAGCTCTGTTTCAAATAATGAAAGACTGTACATAACAAATATTGTATTTGAACCCATGCATCTCTCAGTACTCCAAGATTAAACCACAAAGATTTATCATCTGTGCCACTGAGTGGTTGTTTTGGATCAGGTTTTATTGAGAGCTTTGTTTTATGGAATGAACTTACAATGTAAAGACAAACAATTATCCTCTGCACCAGTGTGATTTAAGGGTCATTAGATTTATCCTTACCTACAGCATTAATTACTGCAACATTTTAACAAGCAATCGAGGGATTTGAACTCTGAATCTGTTCAAGCATGTGTGAAGGGGTTTTGGATGTGGTTTTATTAATATAATGAAATATTGAAACAAATGTACAATTGTAATTGTCATTGAGAATTGTCATTTGGAACGTTTCTAATTCTTCAAACTCAAACTGATAAATTTTGTCAGTTTGAGTTTGAAGAATTAAGAAAGTTCCAAATGACAACATGTAAATAACATTATTTGCTTATTCTAATAGTTTTTATTTAGATAAAGAGGCCATCACACCTGCCTGGAAGTCTCTAGTAATCCTGAAGCCCTTGATTCGCTGCTGCAGGTGTTTTTGATCAGGTTGGAGCTAAACTCAGGAAAGCGTCTCATCAGGATCAGGATTACACATCACTGCTTTATTTGAGTCTCTTTGCACCTTCTGCTGTTTTTAAATGGAAAGCAGACACACTTAATGTCCACAAGGGGGAGCCGACACTGATCAGATCTCACTCCTGTGCCTGTAATATTAATCAATAGAAACATTAGTTTTAGTTGTCATAGCAGTGATCAGTTTGTAGTTTACATATAATGCATGTCAACTGTCTTTTTGATACAGGCTTCATACAAGTATATTTATTTATTCAATTAACCAATAAAAGCACAAAGAGCGATCGATCCCTCTGACCAGCCGTGGTTTAACCTGTATTTAAAACAGTGACATTTGTCTTTCTATTTCTGTGTAGATCAGTTAGGCTGACTTTACAGCCTGTTCCCCCAAACAAACATCTGAGTGGTGACTATATTCCCTGCTCACTGTCGCCCTCCTCCATCATATGCCAGAGCTTCAGATAGAGCCTCAGAGCAGGACGTGGATTGAGAACCGCTCAGTATCAGATGCTCCTCCAGGAGGAGCCGGTGAATCCATCTGATCTCCTGAATCTGCCTGCTGTGATAAGCAGCAAACATTAGCATTATGTGAAGTCATGTTGTGTAATTAGATGTCATATATGTCATTGGACAGTCAGTTTGATGCACATCCATTTACATAAAGCAAATTCACATCTAATTTTCCCAACTAAAAGAGTTTTGAAAGATCTTTCGTCCTGTGTTTTATGTGTTTAGCTTGGAGCGTGTGCTTTTGACTTCAGCACAAGTTTTCCCCTTCAGTTGAGAGCTGATCTGGTTCATTCACCGAAACTCACAGATCCATGTTTCTCTGCTGCTCGAAGCCTGACAAACCGATACATCTGTGGAACAATACATGAAATATAAACCTCACCTTCGACTGGCCACATTGATTGTCGACTCGTTTGATTTATTAATGTTGATACACTTGTTGACCACAAGAGAGAGCCTTTGGTAATTTGCCTTATTACAAATTTAAGACAATAAATAGGGACTTTTCTCGAGTATGAATTATGTTAAAGTATGTATGACGTTTTTAAAATATAGCCATTGTCCAAATTTGAAATAGCTTTGAAACTGCAGGCATTATAATCCTAATATGATTTGTGCGGTAGAAACGGAAGTGCAGTTTTCCATCCTCTCCACTAGGCGGCGCAAGCGGCTTCACGTTCACGTTCAGTTTCGGGTGCTTGACGACATGACGTTTGTTTTGTTGCAACAACACGTGTAGTAGAGCGTTTTAAATGCATATCCTGAGGATGACAGCTTTATGACAGCATTTTAATATCAATAACCAGCACATATTCCAGCCCGTCAACAAATAAAACCGACACGCGCTGCGATAACGTGCAGGACTCGAGTGACGCGACTCACCTGTAAGTGACTCTACACACTGCATGTCTCTTAAGTCCTTATTCTTTGCGCTTGCTATTTAATTTTAGACAGTAATTAGTTATTGATCCGTCATTCTGTCGTGTGATATGTTATAGGAGGCCTCCGTGCGTTTATTCCTGCTATGACAAATGTAAAGTGTTATTAAAACACAAACATGGACTAAAGGGCAGATTTCCAGAGAATCCTGATGGTGTTTTTAACCTGAAATCGTGTTTAAAGGCTGTTTGCTGAATGACAGCTGGACATGTTTGAAGGCAGTCGCAGCTTCTATGAAGTTTGATCGCAGGCTTTGTTTACTTGCTGAACTCACTGACAGCTTTAGAAGAACCAATGAACTGTTGCTTTACCTTTATAAGGTTTCAGATAATCACCTTCTGATGTTCATATTATGAAATAGATCTGTGATGTTTCATGGTTTTGTAGAGTTGCTCTGTGCACAATGTTTAAATATGTCTAGTAGGCAGTATTAACATGCATGCCATCTTATATGTATCAACTAATATTTAGAGTAACGTTAACATTGTGATGTTTATAATGTAGATATAATATATGAAGTAATGAGTGTATTTATGTGTTTCCTCTACAGAATACGGGATGTGTTTGGAGCGTACAGTCATCAGAAGCAGAGCTGTGGGACGTGTGGACAGACGCTCGCTGTAATGATGGACATCTGCTCATGGACAGGTGAGACTTGTGTGAATGTGTGTTGTTTGGTGTTAAACACGTAGGTTACCATCATTTTGTTTTTGGAGGGTGACTCCTTCAAAAAGCAAATGATGGGAACCTAAGTAGGTGGGGAAGGGATGGCGGGCCAAAATTTTTATACAGCTAAATTTTTTTCATTGTATCAAGAAGCATAACCGCTGCTGGACAATGTGACGATCCAACTCATCCCCGCCCCTTCACACATACACCATTCACTCGTATCGCGGAGATCTGGCTGGGATCGAACCAGCAACCTCTGAACCCGTGAGGCAGCGCTCTTACCTGTGAGCCACAGATCTCTTGTCTAAACATGTGAGGGAACTTATATTTCACTATTCACCTGTGTGACCTGTGATTTAAAAGCTGAGCTGGGGTTTGAACCCTCACCTCGATCACAGCGTGTGTTTAGCCACTGCACCACTGAGGCTTTCACACTGAAGGAAGGCGTTTGGGAGTCTTTGTTGGTTATAATGTCAATAATTTAATATATGCAATAGTGGGGTTTGAATTTTAAATCTTTTCCCACTGAGTCTGTGGAGGAGGAGGATGTTTTGGACAGGTTTTAATGATAGCTTTGTTATGCTATGATAAACCTAAGCAGTTGTAGTATTTTAACCAACATTTTAACTTATAAAAGGCCAACAATTCTACGCTGACCCACATTTAGTGAGGTATTTGAATAATCGCTTTAGATTTTTTTTTTCTTGTCTATCTTCTATGAATCTCCTAATAATTGAATCTACATGCACATGGAATAACTTTGTATTTTGTGTATAAATAATGGAGGGGGGTGGGATTCTTGACCCACTGAGCTAGAGATGGCAATGCTATTTTAAACATGTTAACATTTAACTTATTTACAGCATCTGGTCCCTATATTCTCTGCGACTATTGTTTTTCAGGTCTGCATCACAGC
Source organism: Paracanthobrama guichenoti (assembly GCA_018749465.1). Classification (NCBI taxonomy): domain Eukaryota; kingdom Metazoa; phylum Chordata; class Actinopteri; order Cypriniformes; family Gobionidae; genus Paracanthobrama; species Paracanthobrama guichenoti. The sequence goes on from CM031946.1 coordinate 5,057,791, forward strand.
CTATATCAGGTCCTACAGTGGAAAAGCGGTTTGAAGACTGGATTGATGGATGGATGTCTCGCTTACATCCTGGCTTAACTCTTAGACAGGTATAACAGTTTTGCATATTTTTCCATTTTACCCCACATATGCATGCATACAAGTTGCCACATGTAAAACACTTAATCCACTAAGACTGAAAGTGGTTTTGGAAGTTTTCTGCCTTTAGCATGAACACTTAAGTGACTGGTATTTGAAGCTTTTATGTATGACAAGCGTTTTACTTGGAGTCATTTTTGGCACATAGTGTGAATGGCAGGATGGTGAGCAGATGCATAGATTCTTGGATAATATTCTTCCATTTGAGTGCACTTAAGCCAATCTAACTTTAGTTATTAACTAAAAACAGAGATTGGATTTGGAAAAAAATAAATTTTAATTGAATTTCTCTGACACTCATACACAAACACACACATGCATAGAACAGTACATAGTACATGGTATTCACTGATATGGTTATAGTATAACAATATCAAGAGTTTGCAGGCATAATAAACATTTTCCCTCCCAATAAAATGATGTAACCAAATAGAAAAATGATGAAAACATGCAGAAAATGGTCACATATTAATAGCCTAGAGTATAAAAGACTAAAAAAAGAACTAACAGCTGATTTTCTATGTAGTCTTTGGTCTTAGCTTGGTGAAACATGTATAAATACTGTTTGAGTTATGGGATATGCTGCAGATCCTAACTGAATAAATAACATTCCATTGACTTATACTACTGCATTTATGGTGTAATCCTTTGGCGTTTCACTCCGAGCGGAGCTTATTGCTTTCATTGTAAAATCACAGTGTCTTGCTGGAGGGTTTGAGCTTGTCGGGAAATTTCACAGCTACAGACTTGAGTGATGATTGTCATGTTCAAACATTCTTAGTCTTCATCGTTGGTGCTTGTTTCAGGTGAACGAGAGGATGCTTCCCTGAAGAATTCATCCTCTTTTAGCATGCTCTGGAGAACACGGGACATGGGTGTTAGGAGGAACTGAGGTAAGGACAAGAGAGACCACAGCAGATACAGTAAGCTGAAGTACTGTGATTATCTTACAGTCAGGTTGTTGATTCCCTCTGAGAAGGCACCGATCTGTCGCACTGTGCCCTCAGAGTCCTCCATCTGCACAGAGATGCACAACATCATTTAAACAATCTTAACAACATCCAGCTATGTGCAGAAAAGTTATTAAAGCCGCCAAACAAACACATTTGCACTGTGATTAGCAATTTTATCTGGAATTGCCTATACCTGCTCCAAGCTGTCCTCATATATGCAGAGGCCTTTATGGAAACTGCTGCTCTGAGGCGTCTGCACGTCCATGGGGCAAAGATACTCCTCTGTCTCCTCCTGGCGCTTCCGCCTCAATGTCCCAAAACCTCCAAATGACAGACGTCTTGGCTAAAAGAGGAAAGGACAGGCAAAACTTAAGTTATAAGTTTTAACATTTATAACAAAGTTTTAAGTTATCAAACAGATATTTAGTGTTGTATTATAAAAAAAACGTGTGTGTATAAAAAAAAAAAAAAAATATTTATATAATATATAATATATATATATATATATATATATATATATATATATATATATATATATATATAAATTACACACACAAAGTATATAATTATATGTGTGTATATAAGGGAAGTTCAGAGGCAACCTTGCTTACGGCTACTTGCCTTAACTTTGGCTGTGGCCGTGAGGACAGTGTAATCTGGGTTTTCGAGATATTCCTGTTTCCGCATTTGTGCCTCTGAGCCGATCAGAAGATGGAAGTGAGTCGCAAGGTGACGTCTCAGCAGTGTCTTATTTGGTGGGATATTAAGAAGCAGAGCCATTGTCTCAACATTGAAACGTGGATCTAAAACCTGAGAAATGCAGGGAAAAAAAATAAGTAAAAAGGAACTTTTAGGAACTGCTTGTTTACTTCACTGTATGTACCATTAGGCCTCCATGGACTCCGCTTCCTCTCAGGTTGGGTGCGTACTCTGCCAGATCCACTGAACGAAGCCACTCCATCACTCTGTGATTGGTCCACTGACAGATTTCCGCTGGCGTGGCATTATTCTAATCAAAAGGAAGTAAATAGATCAAAAGTCAAAGAAATATTCTAAGCGAATGGAGTCATGTGTGCAGCATGATGTCAGGGGGTGCTACCTCTGTCGGTCTTCGACGGAGACAGTTGGGTTCATAGCGGTTGATGCGTAGCACCTGGATGGCCCTCTTCATACTGAGATGGTGAAGCACACTGCCCACTTTCAGACCCAGCAGGTCATCCTAACCAAAGAAATGTTCAGAACCTTAGAATTGCGGTTTCCACAAAAGTATAGTAAAAACTTTTCAACATTAACAATAAGAAAAAAAATATATATACACACATTGATGGACCAAATGAGCATATATAAATTATTTCTGATCATGACACATAAGACTGAAGTAAATAAATAAATAAAGGTAAATGTCTGCTAAAAATTCCAAACACACACACACACACACACCTGACACCTACCACAGTCATATAGTGAAGCATGCGCCCATCCACTCTGCCCTCATCAAACTGAGATTTATACTGAGGCAGGCCAATGTCATCCAGCCATCCTTTTATAAAAACAATTACAATAATATTAGTAAATAAAATGTTATTGGTGCATCCCTACTATCAGTCCTAAATAACATTTGTAATCAACCGCAATAACTTTAAGTTGAAACAAATGACTGATTGTTGTTACTTACGTGTAACCCAGTTGTAGTCGAGTTTACCCATGGCATCTTCCTCCTCTGAGCCCAGCGACTGAAGAGCCAGTTGCAGTTTCTTTCTGTGTAGAGGATGTCTGATGGCCAGTTCCTGAAGCACAGAGACAAATATCATACAGCACACAGAATAACCAACATAACGTGTGTGTGTGTGTGTGTGTGTGTGTGTGTGTGTGTATATATATATATATATAAAAACATAGGGCTGTTAAGGAGACCTTTTCCAAATCATGCTGCGATGCCTTGAGTAAGGTCTGTCCAGAGCTGATCCATTGCTGAGCTTGATTTATATACAGGCCCAGTCCCTGTTCCTGCAGCCACCCGCACACCTGCTCTTTACTCCAGCGTGAAAATGGGCTGTCCAGCTCGCTGAGGGAGATGTCAACAATACATGTTACCATGCAAAAAAAAAAATTCTAATAACCTCCTTAACAAACAATCTGTATATACTTGTTATTGCTTCTTTTCAGATCACGTGACCACCCCAGCCTGGGTCCTGCTGTAGCCCGGACTCCACCTCTCTTAAACTCTGACTCTGGGGAATCGTCCAGGTCAGAGGACGTGGACTGGCTTCTCTTCATCCTGATGCAGGGATAAAGCATGTGCATAAGAGTCAATAGCTTAATAACCAGTGCAGTGCAGCTTATTGTTTGCATATTAACAAAGACATTAAAAAGACCTTCCAAGTAACTTCATGATCCCCTTTGATTTTTTCTTCCCTTCAGGAGAGAGTGTCTCCAATGCTTTCGGCTTCTGAGTTTGAGCTCCAGCCAAATCCAAGTGCTCCGTCCCCTTACGCTCTCCTTCCACTGCCAATAATGCATTAATAGGGTTAGGCTTACAAAAACAGTGCCAAGAAAGATGCTCACAAGTTGACTGTAATGTGAAAATGATTGCTATATTATTTAATTTAAGTAAAACTTTGTAACTCACCCAGACTTGGGGCACTGCTTGTCATCTTGTTTCCTCTGATCTTGAAAAAGCCCCGTCCAAAAGAGGAACGTGTTTTTTTAGAGCCAAATCTCTCACTCCCCGCTGAGCTGGGCTGAGTGGGGGAGATGGATGGAGAGCCTCCATTTTTACCACCCTCTTCCTAAAATATTACAAGCAAAAGTTTGAAGGTCTTGGTTAATAGGCTGCACATTTTGTTTTGATAAACGGTTGCCTCTAAAAACCTCCTGCTTTATGAATTAAATGCTTAGTAATCAGCATCATTCATAAAAAGTGTCCAGTGCAGTCATGTGGCTGATTTATTGGAAATATCTGTTTTGTCAGGCTCATTTGAGCCATTGTGCTCAACATGAGGATAGTGACACTTTTGTGTGCAAAATAGTTTTAAACAATAGGGGGCGCCAGAAAGCTGAATATGCAGTCTACAGCATTTTTTACAGAATCTCAGGTGACATCATTTTGTAGGCTAAAATGCAGAAGTTAATTATCTTGATGGACAAAACGTGCAAGTATCATACATTTTTATTTATCACAGATCTTAATATTTGCGATAATCCAAAAGCCTATGGGAAAATCCTATTGGGTTTTTCTCAAGGGAACCAGCGCAGCGCTAACAGCCGGTTGGCCTACAAAGTGACATCATACATACCTGCTCCACTCAATATACACACATTTTTAATATAGATAAGTCAGTACCTCATTTTTGCTTGTCAAACGAGAACTTTCAGGCTGCTGTACTGCGGAGACACTGAAGCAAAAGCAAAATGGAATCAATAAATTTTATAATTTTCTAAGTCATATAATACAAAAACTAAAATAAGAATGGGTATACATCCCATTACATTATAAATAAAGGCACTAATTCTCCTGAAGATCATGATGATTCTATAATTGGTTAATTTTAAAATACCTCAAATTAATTTTTTATACATGTTTGAATCAACATAATATATTTTTGTATAAACACACTTTGAATAAAAGATGTCTAGAGTAAGTAAACAGACCTGTCTGTGGGTCCGAGTGCGGTCCCTCTGGTGAGGTCGACTTCAGGGAGCAGCTCTGAACATGGAATGAGCTGAGGCTGTGTGAGAGAGAGACAACACTGATGCATGTGAGGAGAATATCAGTGGACTATTTTCCCTGAGGACTCGTATTTCAACGAACAAGAGGAGCAGGCAGTGACTGCTTTGCAATGGCCTGGAATCACAGGATGCTGCTCCAAAACAAAAACAACAGAGACGTTCCCCATCCAAAAAAAAAAAAAGGGTTATGTTATTCTCTGTCAGACAATCACAATGAAAGTACTGCAAGGAGGGGGTCTGAAAGGAAGTCTGAGGAACATCCTGTGATCATAACTGTGTGTGTAAGACCCTTCATACTTCATCAGTTTCCTCTGTGCCTCCTACGGAGATCGTCTCGGTGTCACACTCTCCTGTGTCCTCTTCCCTGGGTTTGTCTGGGAAAACAGAACAAGTCATGAGACGGGATAAATCGGCCAAGCTATTAGACTGGGAAGCCGACAAAAGCTTTCTGAAAATATTTTTATTCTTTTGCCTAAATGTCATAAAGACACTAGGAAAAGTAGACATGAGTAATACAAACTGAGCAAATCATTATTTGAAATAAGACAAAACAAGCATTAAAAGGCACACCATGTAGTTTTTCACTGCTAGAGGTCACCTATTCAAAAAGCCATATCTTGATGACGCCAATATTGAGCGCTTAATCTTTGGAAATGTCGTCTTAACCTCACAGCCGGTGGAAAAGAATGGGGACGGGACGTGAGCAGAGATCATGTTCATGGATGAGATTATAAACGTTACTGTAGTATGAAGCAGAGCTGGGCAGAGTGCTGTGGGAGCGGAACAAGGCCACCGAAGCGACTTCTAATGAGAGAGGAGCGTGACACACGGCTCGACAGCAGTGGAGCTTTTATTATTGCCACAACCAGAAGCGAAAGTGGCGACTAAGCCTATGTGGCTATAGGCTATAAGCGCATATTATATATATATATATATATATATATATATATATATATATATATATATATATATATATATATATATATATATATATATATATATATATATATATACACACACACACACACGGTCTATAAATGCCTCCAAACAGTTGTTCCCTTGTCTAATAAAACATAATATATTAAAGCATCTTTGGTGTTTCCATGGTTTCTATAAAATATAACTGGACGCGGGTATGATGTCATTGATGGGCGACGCATGGCCACAGTCCTGGTTAAAATGGCTTATTTCTCTGGATTTAAACATTCTTGGTAACATTTGGGATAATAGAAGTACACAAGTCAACAAAATATATAACATTGTTCTAGTGGTTTTTGGACCTTTTAATCCAAATATTTTAAAGGTACATGTCAAATTAATTACAATAAGCAAAAGAAAAAAAAGAAAGATATTTCTAACTATTTTGTGTTTTTTTTTTTTTTTTAATAATGAATATACATTTTTCTAGTTATAGCAAGCTCTAAAATATTGTATTGGATGGAAACTGTGAGAAGGGCTTTAAATATTGTTGTGGACAATAGGGGTTCCTTGAACTCAACAAGGTTGAGATGAACTCGAAGACTGCATATTCTGTCAACAAGTGGTTTGTTTCATGACGGCTGAGAAACCCTGTACAACAACACTTAACGATAATTCAAATTCAAAAAGATCATGTCAAAGAAAAAATAAAGAGCTGACATTCACTTTTAAAATATAACGGACAAGAAACTTTTAAATGGTAACAAGAGATTCAACCACTGAAGATCAGAGGATTTACATTATAGCAGAAGGAAATAACGTATAATCCCCCCAAAAAAACTATGGAAAGCTCACCTTTCGATGCCTGCGCACACATCACCACATCCTGAACTCTCTTGTGACGGATCAGAGACTGGTGCAGCTCTTTTATCTTAAGATCCTAAAAATTTAGATTAAAACAACATGGAATTTAATATCAAATATTACAAAATTCTATATATTAAACAAGCGTATATAAAATCTTCTACATGCATCTATGCAAAGACTGCTTAATTAGCAAGATCGTGGTTTAATTAGAAATGAAGTAATCCATGGGTTGATGTGATCGTCACAGCAGGACATCCTATGGTTTATACCTTCTCTTCATTAGCTGCCTTCAAAGACTCGACAGCGCTCCTCATCCTCTGCACCTCCATTTCTGAACACACACAAAAATATGGTATAGCATTCAACATGCTAACCGATTCACAACAAGACTGAAGCCTTTGACAACATTTTTAACCACTGAAATAAATACCCCAGAAACTGCACAGTTGTTATACCCATCCTGTGTAATATAAATATGAGACAAGCACAGTTTAAAGAGCAGGAGAGTCTGCACCCAAAACCAGGTCACCATCAATCAAAAAGCATGTCTAGACAAGTGTAATACAAACCTTCATACTTCATGCATTCCAAAACAATGTTTTTTTTGTTGTTTTTTTTCCCTTACAGTATGCCGGAATAGTTTCTCCTTTATCACACTAAAATGTTTTTGTTCCCGTGTCATCCACGGGAATGCAGTGCATAGCTTCAGCTGCGAATGGATATATTAGCTGTAAAATGTGTCTGTGCAGGGCTCCCTTTGGATAGTGTATACAATGGCTCCAAAAGTCTGAAACCACGTTACAGTGTGGTAAAAAAACTTATTAAAGTGTGCAAGTAAAATCACTAGATTTGATTCATACCAATCTAAATTGATCACACAGACAAATACATATATACATACATACAGATACAAACATGTATAGACCAATCAGGCAAAACATTATGATCTAATTGTGTTGGTCCCCCTTTTGCTGCCAAAACAGCCCTGACCCGTCGAGGCATGGACTACACTAGACCCCTGAAGGTGTGCTGTGGTATCTGGCACCAAGATGTTAGCAGCAGATCCTTTAAGTCCTGTAAGTTGCGAGGTGGGGCTCGATTGGATTGAGATCTGGGAAATTTGGAAGCCAAGTCAACACCTCAAACTCAAAAAAGCTGGGTTTCCCAGCAGAACATTGCCCAAAGCATCACACTGCCTCCACCGGCTTGCCTTCTTCCCATAGTGCATCCTGGTGCCATGTGTTCCCCAGGTAAGTGACGCACCCGGCCGTCCATGTGATGTAAAAGAAAACGTGATTCATCAGACCAGGCCACCTTCTTCCATTGCTCTGTGGTCTAGTTTTGATGCTCACGTGCCCACTGTTGGCACTTTCGGCGGTAGACGGGTCAGGATTGGCACCCTGACTGGTCTGTGGCTATGTAACCCAATACACAACAAACTGCGATGCACTGTGTACTCTGACACCTTTCTATCAGAACCAGCATTAACTTCTTGAGCAATTTAAGCTACAGTAGCCCGTCTGATCAGACCACACAGGCCAGCCTTCGCTCCCCACGTGCATCAATGAGCCTTGGCCGCCCATGACCCTGTCGCCATTCACCACTGTTCCTTCCTTGGAGCACTTTTGATAGATACTGACCACTGCAGACCGGGAACACCCCACAAGAGCTGCAGCTTTGGAGATCCTCTGACCCAATCATCTAGCCATCAAATTTTGGCCCTTGTTAAACTCGCTCAAATCCTTGCGCTTGGCCATTTTTCCTGTTTCTAACACATCAACTTTGAGGACAAAATGTTCACTTGCTGCCTAATATATCCCACCCACTAACAGGTGCCGTGATGAAGAGATAATCACTTATACATAAATGTTATGCCTGATCAGTAATCTCTGCAAGAAAGTGCATTACTCATACCGGTGGACTCTCGTCTGTATATGGATATTGAATATTTATTATTCATCTTACTTCACATTCAGGTTTAAATGTTATTTAGAATCCACTCTAGTTACATTTCAAATGATTGTTGGCATGTTGTTGATATAGCAGTATATTGTACCTTTTTCTCTGCTTTGTGATAGTTGCTCTGTGTTTGGGCTTTCTGGGATGGCCTGGTCCTGAAGTCTTCCAAGTTCCTGCTCCTTCTCTTCCAACTGCTTTTGTAGTGATTTCAGCTCCTCCTGACCAAATCAAAACCCAAATTAACATCTCCCTGCATTCAATTCAAGAACTAAAAATAAGCTCACTACATGCCAAACCCAAATTGACTTAGTTCTCCATTTAAAAACACAGCACAGAAAATGAATTAACAAGAAAACAATGGTTAACTATAATGTGAACAAATGCCAATTCTTAGATTTAAATCATCTAAGAAACAAAGAGACACTGAGTGGCTGAGTAGAGAGACATGATTTTATATGAATCTGTCCAACTTTGAACATAAGGGTAAAGTTCACTAGCTTGACACATTCCAGTAGCTAGTCTGTAAGGTTAGGGTGAACTACACAAGGATTTCTCTTTGTGGTAAAGTGATTCATGACCGTTACACTACAGTGCTGTTAATCTCATGTTGTGTAATTATCACCTGACCATGAGGCACTCTTACTTTGGTAGAGTTAAGGCTTCTCTCATGTTCTTGTCTCTCGTTCTCCATAGAAGTCAACTTAAGATGCATGTCTTTCACATCCTGATAAAGACCCTGAAGAGACAGACCATGTTTTTATAAGTCAAAGAGTCAAGAAGAGTTTTGTATACAAACTGACAAGCTAAAAGACTTGCAACTTGCAATACTTTGAGAAAAAAAGAAAAGAAAAAAACCCTCAAGGACACCAACAAAGTGTGAAACCCCCCCCCACTAAAACTGAGAACTTAAAAGTAGACTTAAACGTGAAGGAAACCTAGCCTATCTTTTGGTCCCCCGTGGATTTCTGGTTTCTGAAAGTGAACCTCCCCTCTGGACTCATGCAAGTAAGAGAAAGCTGAAAGGGACCAGTGTAGTCTGGACTCAAACGGGCAAAAAAGTTTTATAACAGGAAATGGCTCTGGCACTTAAGAGTTTCACTCTCACCCTGAAGCTGGAGGCTTAAGCAGCAATGAATGGCACTATGGAAACCACAGGGTGGTCAAACCATAATAGCCAGGTTTCATTTCATTAAATGTTTAGGTTGTCAGTACAGTTCACTCTGTTCTGCATTGAGAGCACTTTTAAGGTTCTGATTAATCATTGTAGACTGTAATTTATTAGGCCAGTGGGACTCTGTAGCCTATGAAATTTCATAGTGGCGAAGGTACAAATGTGTGCTCATTACCTCACTTTCTCTGCAATCCCCTTCTGCAGCGGCTAGCTTTAGTTTTAGACTCGATATCTCGGTCAGCAGTTCCAATTTTTCCGTCTCTAAAGCACTCCTGCTAAGCAGCTCCTACACAATAAAAGTTAGATATTAGTTTTCTGGAAAATGTATTCCTCTCCTACAACAATATGGCTTAAATGCTGTGCACTTCTGTTATTAAACAGAGGTTGTTATTGTGTAAGATTATAAAACCACACACCTGCTGTAATAACTCTTCTGTAGCACTCAGTTTCATGCGGTGTTCTTCAAGGCTCGAGTCTAGGTCCCTTATTTTTTCTCCTTGAACTTCCACCTGGTCTGTCAGAACACTTACCTGAGGGATAAGAGTGCTATTTATTGAGTTTGTGTGATGTGTGACATTTAGAAACCAAAATGCCAGCAGTGCACAATTTCAAATCTGACAAGAAAATCCCACACAACCCATAATTCTCTCAACTTGGTTGTGTCAACACACCTGGAGCACTAGACATTCTTTGTCGCTTTCAAAGCGAGAGAGTCGCTCCTGGTAGACCAAATCCCCTGCTGCAGATCCATGGCCATTGGTCTGGAAACATAAATGCTTTGAGTGTTAGACATTCTACATAAAACATACATGGAAACACACTTCTAAAGAAGCACACCAGATTTACTGGTAGTCTGAAAATGGTGTGCTTCCTTGAATTAGCAGGCTCTAAACAGTCAACAAAACACAGTGAAATGAAATGACCATATAAAGGCAAATGCCAGTGGGACCTGGAAAAGAAATCACATGCTGCCATCTGTGAGTCATGTGGGGTTCACACGGATGATACTCTGCTATATGAGATGCATGTGAAAGGTTTTCACATTGTAAGATTTTGAAGTACAGGAGTGGAAATTTTGTAAAGCTGAACGCTTCAGGTTGAATATGGAAAAAGGGGCTGGGGATCTGAAATGTGCTTAATCCAGATGAATCATGGCTGGAGTAAAGCACGGAAAATGCAAAGGGAGAAAAACGTCAGACATACAGATGAATACATTTTATATTTTTATATATATATTTTTTTTCCAGAGCATTTTTAGTGCGTTTTTATTTTTGTAGTAGCACTGAACAATTGCATCTTTAACAAAATCTGAGGGAAACCCACCAGTTTGCCTTGCAGCCACTCCATCATACCCTCAGCTGTGGTTTCAGAAACCTGACTGCGCAGACTCCCCTTTTCCTCGGGATCCATGAGGTCCAAAGCAGCCCTCAGGTCTTCCAGGAGATGCAGTGCCCGAAGGCTGCCCAGGAATGGCGAAGTTGGTGACTGACAATCAAACAGGCCGTTGGTGTAGTTCATGGCCTTAGAACCTGAGGCAAGTGAAAGAATGAGGATCAGTGAAGGGATTTAGGGATGAGTGAAATTTGTTGGGCTCTATGTTCAGCTGATGATGATAAAGATTCATCTTCAAAGAACCCCAATCATCAAATGATACACTGGAAATTACTTCATAGGGTTTATTGACTCCTATGAAACGTTTCCATATGAATGTGTCCTCTTCTCCTAAGTGTAATCTAAGTGCAAGATTTGTATGGTTGCTTTTTGCTTCGTATTTCTTAGCAAAAAAAAAAAAAAAAAAAAAAAAAAATCATTTTAAATGCAAGTTTTGTTGTAGCCACTTTTAGAACTTTCCAAAAAACAAAGCACAGGTTGGATGACTGTGACCACACAACTCGGATGGCTTATCGCAGGATGATGTAAACAGTGGGACGTCCACTGCCATAATTATAGAGTGAATGGAAAAGCATAACCTTGCTTTTGCTCACTCTTGCTCCAAGCAAAGACATTCATTTTTCTCTGATGTGTCCCTGATGTTCCCAGAGATGGACAGTATTGTGGTCGCACACTGAATAAGCATTAGATGTCATCAGTGCTGAAATAGTGGAAAAAGCTTGTAATGTAGGCTCACTACGCATACTCTCAGTCTTAAAAATCTGCAGAGACAGTGCAAATTCATTCCCGTTGCGGGTTTACACATTGTTCTTAAAAATTCCTTCAAAAATTGTTTGTCTATTTTTTATAGGCATCATCACACTGTTGATGACTGTGTAAAGCTGCAAATAATACACATAAGAAAGAATATTTTTTTGCGCATAGTATTTTTTCCATTTATTTAGTTGTACCTGCAATGATGCCATCCATCTGCTCCAGAGCAGCTGCCAACATTTCACTGGCATCACACATCATGATATCCTTCTTTGAAACCTGCAAATGAGACATTCAAAGGAGATCTTCAAATGGCGTTAGTAGTGCAGAAATGTTATATACAGTACATACATATACAAAAGTTGATCCCTAATCCTGCACAGTATATACTACATCTGATAACAAATGTTTTAATAAAAGAGAAGGGAATAAATCCATCCATCTGATGCCCTCTCTCCTCCCTGGCACTAATATGAGGCGTTTCTTTCTTACTACACATAATTGTGAGGCCTCGTGTGTGGGATAATGGCATGATTCTCCCAGGACTTTTCTGCACTGTGCGCTGGAATGCTTGGAATTCCAGACCTTCAAAACAAAGTCCCACAGCCTCATTGTCCAGCATGCTAGTGCCATTGGCTCACAGCTCAAGAGAAGCTTCCCTACTCCGCCCAAGAGGTTGGATCCCTGAATGAATCCTGGAATTACCATTTCAAAATGAACTTATATTAGCAAGACAAATTAAATCTGAGAGATGGATATTCCTCACCTATGAGGAATTTAAAAACTTATAGTAACAAATGTCAAAACATGCATGTGCAGCTGATCACATGGGCTAAGGGATGTCCAGACGGTTGTTATCGCAGAATAAACCCAGACAGGGTGATCAGAACGAATTGAGCTTAAATATTTGATTAGGTCTTTGAACACAAAAACGTAAACTCAAACTAGACCGACATTTAAGGGATACAGTACAATGTACCACTTATTACACAGCATTTCTCCACATAAATAATTATTGGGATAAGAGATATTGATTTTTAGATTGAACTGATTTAAAATCTTACCTGTTTGTTATCTTATAATCCATTATAGTCAGTGTACAAAAGAATCGTTGCAAGGCAGCAGCTGCTGCGTTTGTATGAATCAAGAGCGAGAGAGCGAGTTTGCGATAGCCGGATGACATAATTAAATAATTCTACACAAAATGTTGATTTGAATTTTTATATTTTATTAACTCAAACGCAAAACTTGCAAAGAAAAGATGTTCCAAGCAAGCGTAAAGCGCTGACTTGAGTTACCCGGATGAGCCTGTGTTATCAGATTTTACCGGTTGTTATCGGGGAATAACATACCGTTGAATGACGCGACTGACCAATCAGAATCAAGTATTCCACAGAGCCGTGTAATAAGTACTAAATCATGCTACAATCCTTAAGTTATACAGGACAGTGTTGTTATTGTTGTCTAAGTCTATTCAGTCATTTTCGTTAATTGAATTACAGCTAAAATAGAATATAAATATTAGACACTTAAAAAAAAAAAAAAAAACTTTAAAAGTTTGAAATGTTGATATATATGCTGAAATAAAATAAGTACTAAAATTACTCTAATAAATCTGAATAGGTGAACTTCAGGCTTATAGGATAAGGGAAAACTGTGGTTTTCAATTTTATTAGTTTCATAACTTTACTTTTTTATGATCTTGTGGAGAGATGCAACACAATGGCCAAAGACGTCTAAAATGGATGCTACAATGGTGCTTTAAAGGGCGATAAACTGTTCAGAGAGAGTTTTACCATGCAAACAGCTAAAGCTTAGCATGCTTAAAAAAAAAAAAAAAAAAAAAAAAAATTCAGAAAACTTGTCAACCACTAGTAAATCATACAGACCCACCCCTATATAGGACAATATGCTGTACGCTACTGGTAACAATCACAAGCCAAAACAGTAGGGTAAAAGACTCCAAAAATGACCCTTTTCATTTGGTTACTGACTGGGCGAGAGCAGAAAATCTCAACAACTAAACACAGAAGTCTTTGTTTGTGTGTTTACCACCGACCCCCGGAGAAAGAGAACAGATACAAGCTACATTCTCATTCTATTATGCCCTTATCTGATCAACGAGGACTGCAGAAAGGGCAAGACTGGCCCGCCACTCACAGTTTTTATTTAGCAAGAGGAGCTGGCCAGGGCGTTGTTTATGGATATCAGAGTTTATTAAGTCAACGAGTCCTTTGTATACAATGCTTGCTCAAAATACACCATATGGCGAGTAGCTTTTTTCCTAATCAAAGTTGTTTTAGAGCCCACATGACCACAAAACAACAACTAAATCCTCGCCGAAATGTCATTAATCAATATGAAAAAGTACTAAAATAAGTTATGATCTACTGGATTTGAACTGACATCCAGACCCATTACCACCTGTGGAAACACTGGCCAAAGTTAAGGTCCGCCCCAGCTTGAAATTCACGGCTTTTCAAGTAACTTTTGGCAAACGGAAAACATTCTCCACATCCCTGGAGGGAAAAAGAGCTGTATTTAGTCAGCTGCCTGCATCACTTCCTATGGGGAAGCCCTGGACTTCTGGCAGCTTCTCCAAATAGTGCAAAGACAAACTCTAAAGACTGAATATTTGCTTTTGTGATTACAACTTGAGAAGTTCAGGGACGTAATTTGGCTAGTTTAAGAATACACAATAAGAATTTAATACTACATGAAACCCAGATGCACTGTATAGGGTAAACATACCTATTAAGCTCAAGTAAGCACACCACTATCTTTGAGCTCAGATTATAAAAAAAATAAAATAATTGATCTCTTGATGTCTTAACCAATTGATGTGTTTGTTACTATATACCTCCTGTAATTTCAAGCTAGTCAGACCATTGCACAGTGAGTTATGGGTATCCATGTGTTCACACTGTCTGGCGGCCATTTTGAAATCTGTCTGAAAACTTTCTCCAGAAGAGCAGCCCCTTAAATGTGTGTTTTTTAGATGTTTAAGACTTTATTTAGGATAAGTATCATTTCCTACTGAAAAAATAAGAGATTAATATTTAGACGTTTGCATATTATAACCTGGATGTGGGAAATAATTACAGTTAGATCCAAAAGATAGTTTTAGCAACATAGCGCGGATGCTACAGAACATTGTTAGCTTCCTAGCTGTATAAGACTGTGTGCTACACTAATCTATCACTTCACAGGCATTACTGGCTTGTACTTTTAAATCAATTATAATATAAATGTACAGTTTATTGATGGTCTGTTGTTTTACACTTCTATAATTTTTAAAGACCTCATATTTTAAGGTGAGCTTAAAGGGTGCACTACTATGAAAATCACAGCTTCAGTGTGACAGCAATAAGAAAAAGTATAATTTCATAGATATTTTCAATAATAACGGTTCATATTGAAATATGTATGAACTTAATACATGACCTAGATTATTTATTTAGCAAAATTGTCTCTTTAAATTTAATTTAATAATATTGATTAACTAAAAAAGGTTTGCTGTTCCAGTAAAGCTCAGTGTGCTCCCTTCAAGCTCATCCACACTGAACGTCTATGTAAATACTTCATAAACAGACTTTAAATATTAACTGATGGTTGTCACTTCAAGTTAATCTTTATAAAATTATTCTTTAAAAATGCCATTTAAAATAAACAAGAATACAAAATAAAAACGTGAGCTTAATGAGAACAGGGGTGTGCTTAAAGGGTACAAATCTTACGTTAAATGCCTTTGTCATTTAAAATAAAATATTGTGTGAGATTAATATTTTATTTTAACATAACTTCTTGTACTCAAACCAATACCCTGTGCACTAAAATGTCTTAATGTAGACTTTGGTGAGCTTAATAGGTACGTTTACCCTAGTATTTTTACCTACAATTATGTTAGGTATCCTTTTTACCTTCTCTGACCCAAGTGTGACCTCAGATATTGTGTTTCCATCTCCGATGAGAACCAGCTCCATTCTGTTCAGCTCATGGATATTTAGATTTTCCATTTTACAATGCTTGGACGGAAAATCATATGGATAAAAGCGAGCCCCTCGTGATAGTGTGGAGTGATCTTTGGCTCCCAACAAAATTTTGAACAATACTTTCCAGTAGTGAACACAGCAGATTTTAATCAGGCACAAATGGAGTGAGGAATTACATTTCCATACGGAAAGAAGGAAGAAAAAAAGATTGACTTAAATGGCCCTAGCACTAAATGTTTTGTTCCAGCTTCTTAACAGATCAGGTTCACCACTCTCTATAGGAGTACCATGCACCAATCACTCCATGACCCAGATGACCAGCTCTATCAAGACCCTAACCCTCCCCCATCTCCCAGATTCCTGAAAAACTCCTCCAGATGTGTGCTCCCTCACATACCTTCACAATCAGCGCTTCCTCTAAACATAGATATCGTACAGCACGCCCTCAGGCCAAATCACTGTCAAGCTCCTCACACAGATTAATTCACATGTTTTGCCAGTAAATCAGCAGACCACATATTCCCTTAAAGGGTTGTTAACCAAAGCACTGTAGGAGGGACGGTATTGATTGGCTCAGTGCCCAGACAGGCCTACGCATACAAAAGGTAGACGTCTTTTTTATTTATTTACATACTCTGACATTGGCCAGATGTGGAGATAGGGGATGGAGTGGGGGTAGTCTGAAAGAAAAACAACCCACTGCCCGTGCCGTTATCCAGGCCGAGCCTCGTCCTAAATACACCCAATCCCTCAGACGTGTCGTGCTACTGAGCCATACAAACACACAGATGTGACGCATATGTGGCCTTTAGCATCAAAAAAAAGCTCCTAGTGTTGAGATCCCATTCGCTAATCATTCGACTGGATGTGGAAGTGTGCGAGTTTAGATTTCCAGAAATTCCTAAGCTTTAAGTTCCTGGATCAAAGTAAAATCATATCCCATCTCTTATCACTTACAAAGTGCTTTAAAGGCAAGGAATGTTCGCAGCATCCCTCTTAAAGAGAAATGAGCTGTCGGCTGATGAAGAGCAGACACCCCTCTCATCCACCCCACAGTCCCATCAGTAAAGCCACAGATACAGAAATGTATTCTTATTCAATTTGGGATAATTTAGCATTACAATTGATATTATTAAAAATACAATTGATAATAGGGGTGAAAAACTTTATAAAACATGTTTTGGTTTTAAAAATACCAAAAATCATAAAGTTGTTGTTTTTTTATAAGTTGGTTGAATCTACTATACGTTTAATAAAGCAAAAGTAAAAAAAAAAAAAAAAAAATAGTTATACTATCCTTAATTTCACAAACATCTGGTTTACTATCTTTGTGGGAACTCTCCATAGACATAATGGTTTTTATACTGTACAAACTGTATATTCTCTCCACTTTCACTAATTCTTTCCCCTTAAATGTTGAAGGTTGAAGTCCCCACCACACACACACACACACACACACACACACAGAGCTTCTATGATAAAGTGATCATATTATGTGTGATCATGATGGCCAACAGAGCTTTTCTTTCAATCACCCACAACAAAGTATAAACACAATTAAGATTTCAAACGGCTTTGATTCTGACATTTTGTAGCTGGTCTGCAGTTTGTTCAAAAGAATACAAGGAAACATGTGGATGACAAGATAGGAAACATCTGACCCACACCTCAAGCCTGCATGGGAGCAATTTGTGGTCTTGTATCTGAAGAATAATAAAAAAGTCCCTGATGTTATAGCTAACCTTTTCTCACTGTGAAAGGCCACAGTTCCACCCTGGAAGTCACAGTAAACACAGGACATACACACTTCAGGTTTAGAGTCTTTACAGTTCCACTCAGGGTAAGAGCGCTTTACTGTGCACACCCACAAGCAAATTAATGTCTATATTCACAAGCTTTAAAAAAAACGGAAGTACGCATGAATAGGTAAACAGACAGCAAAACTATTTATTTATTTATTTTAGTTTTGTACAAATGCATTTATAAAATACGTGCATTTAAAATATTTGGAATGCATAATTAAGAAAAAGGAAGATAAAGATTGAGTAAACAAAAGAAAGAAAAAAAACTATTCTAACAATCGAGCAAACGACTCTCAGGTGCGATACAGATAAAGTGCATTAATATCATTTAATCGCTATTTCAAATATCATAAACGACTTACCTTCAACTGTAATGAGGGTCCTAAAGTTATCTGAAATGATACACTTCCTTCAGCAGAGGTATGTGTCCGAAATCGACGGATATTCCCCAGCGTCCCTCATATTAAAGTGCTCAAATGAGTTGAACGCGCGTCTCCTGTGAAAACAGAAGTAGAACTTTCAGACTCGACTTCAGAGTTGTGCGCTCGAGTGCGCATGCGCCTGTCCAACCAATCACAACCATAAACGATCTAAAGTTTTTTTATTGTATTAAATTAAATTTAATTATTGCTGCTGAAGCAGTAAGCGGTCGGCCTTATCACGTGGTATCTGGTTCTCCGGAGCAGCTCAGGCGGGACCAATAACGTTTTAGTTTTAGTTATAGGACTACGTTTTAGTAGGCTGCACAAATATCTTAAATAAGACAAAAAAAGCGATATAATTATCCATACATTTGTAACTATAGGCCCATTGATCAATTTGATTTGTTATAAAAAGATAAATGAATAAAATGGACATTTCCCTCCCATTAGACCTTTCACTCATTTGATTAGTTATTACACATTACATTTTATTTACTTTATAATTTAGATTAATTTTCATAAATAATTCATTAAAAAATAATTCAGTGCTAGCGATCAAAAAGTTACATAGCCTATGGCCTAACGTATATATGAATTAACATTTTAACTATTATACTAGCGCTACAATGTAATTGTATGTAATATTTGCTAATGCTAATAATGAAAGGTCACTCTGACCGTTTCCAAAATGCGCTGATATTGAGGAAGAAACAAGTGGGCCTAGCCTTTCAGCTCCCGAAAAGGTGAACGTCGCCCTCCTGTGTATATTGAAGGAGTTGATCATTTTTAAAAATAACAATAACAATATGTTCAAAAATATAATGATCTGTTTGATGAGGGAAATCAAGCGTTTTTGTAGCACAGTTAAAAGGTCTTCGTGAGATTATTGCTTACTATTACTTGTCCTCATTGCTGTCTTCATTATCACAAAGTGTAGGCTATTATTTTCAAACACTTCACACTAGATGGCAGGCAAATGCAAGCTTTTTACAGTTGAAGTTTGATGACACAGCTGACTTAAATTCTTCAACTTTATATGACTGCTATTGTAATACATTGAAACCATTATTTACTATGATCATTTCATAATTAAATAGATTTATGTGTGTGTGTGTGTGTGTGTGTGTGTGTGTGTGTGTGTGTGTGTGTGTACCATATGGTAGTTATGCATTGCATGTTTAAGGGTAGCTACTAAAACATGACCTTCCGTCAACACTGTTCAAATATCGTTCTTCCCGGACAGACCCAGGATCTAGAGATTTAATGTTCTCCCTTTACAGTCTGAATCAAATGATTTATTGTCTTAAGTCATTGAGAAAAAAAAAAAATAAATAAATTTTGAAATTGAAATTACTTCCACTAACCTACGTAATATCTGGTCTGTTTTCTCTGTCTTTTGGATCGAGGCACTTCTGTGTCCATGGCAACACGGCTCAAGGGGAATGATTTTTAGTCCTTGTTCCTCAATGGCACAAACATCGCACTTATTTAGCCCACAGGGGCAAGAGTTTGTACCCTGTCTGGGTCAAGTTGGAGAACACCGTGGTTTTCTCAACAGGAGAAAAATGAACTGTTAAAGCAAAACGCTAATGATTCTGAATGAGGAGAGTGCAGGACCCATATCTTAGTATTCAAAGTAACCTCTCCCATCTGAATCCCAGCAATTTTGTGTAGGCAGAGGTATTGCTGAATTTAGCCAAAGCAAATAGAGGCAGTCAGATACCTAGTTATACTATTCAAAATCCTCAAAAACAAACAAAAAAAGAGGCATTTTAAATCCATCTCTGAATGAAACCAGTGACTCTCATTACAGCAAACATCCCACATCAAAGCTGGAACATAAAGGGCTTTTTATGTAATCATCTTTCTATCCGGGCGTCACAAAGTCACAGATATGACCTTTGTTTATTTCATTCACTGTGTCTAGGACACCGCATGTTAATTAACGGGAAGGGGACCAGTAATCTCTTCCTCTCACCTGAGCAACTGCACTGCAGCACTCACCTCAATGCATGCAAGAATGTCATTTTCCCAGAAATAGAACACTTGTCCAATGCCTGAGATTAAACACACACACAGTGGGAATGAAGGGTGTGTGCAGAAGTTAAGTACACTTAAAGCAACAACTCATTTAGCTGATGAATTAATGATCATTTTTAATTCATTTTACACTGTAAAAAACTGAGTAACGTCACATGTCTCCCAATTTAAGCTGATTGAGTTTTTATTGTTATTTTATTTTTTATTTTGTGTTGAATTCTTTTTTTATTTTTATGCCACCATCATTGTGATCAGTGTTTTCTTTAGTTGGGCAGCTTGACAACTTTTTATTGTTAATGAATAAGAATATAATCATTGTGTAGTGGTTTAATTCACTGATTTTATGACTGAGTTTAATAGTAATAATAATATTATACTATTAACTTTTTTTTTTTAAATTGTGATTCTAGAAAAGATCCAGCACGGTTTTAATCAGAAAAGCTGAATAAGGCTTAAAACCAATTGTACATTAAGCACTTTGTTCTCTTGTGAGATTTACTCCCACAGACATCAAGAATCAGCCTATGAATCTCTACAATGGTGACATGTTTCATACCGCAATGCATGCTGGGAGCCATTGATGAGTTTTACATGATGCACCCAGAATGCACTGTTAACTTGTTGCAACTTGTATGCTTGTTAACTTACTTGTTAACTACTCAACAATTGTTGAACCAACTTCTTCTTTTTGCATTTAATTTTCCAGTTAACTAAAACATAATCATAACCAAGTTGGATTTTTTACAGTGTACAGACCTGTCTTAAAGGGATAGTTCATAATTTACTCATCCTCAAGTTGTTCCAAACCTGTATGATTTGCTTTTTTCTTCAGCTGAATACAAAAGTAGATATTTTGGAGAGGAAAAATGTCAGGAAAAAAGAAACACTGACTTCCAAAGATTTTCTTTCCCCACATACTAGGCCTATATGTAAGTCATGAGGTCCATCAACTGTTTGGTTACCCATATTCTTCTAAATATCTTCTTTTGTTTTCTGCTAATTCAAGAAGTAGAAGAAAATTGTCATCAATTGAGACACTTTTCCACTGTGTGGTACAACTTGGCTCACTTTACTTTGGCTCAGTTTGCTTTTCCACTGCAGTGTAGCACCTCTTCAAAGTGAAGATTATAGACTGATCATTATAGTTGCGCAGCCACTTTGTCTACTGACCACGATGCAGCCATTTATTTTTTCAAGTTGTGTGCAACAGTCATTTAAAGCAAGTCATTTAAATAAGTCATGTGAAAAAATGACAGTGTGCTGGCTGTTGCTGAGTATTTCAATCTAGTGGGTTTGATGTCTCGTGTCGCAAATCCAATGACGTTGGTAGTGACGATTCTCTCTGACCAATCAGTGATCTGCAGTGTTTACACGTCACATTTTGGTATCGGTACGGCTCGCTTGGAAACTCAACCGAGTTGGTACTAAAATAAGTACCAGGTACTGTACACAGTGGAAAACCCCCCAAAAGTGAGGTGTACCAAAGTCCCTTTAAGACAAGTCATTTCACTCGGCGACTATCTTTGAAAAGACTCTCGGCATGCAAGTGCAGCTCCTATCTATCTCTTTGAACGGGAAAACATCAAATTCTCCAAAACTATTCGCCAAACTTACGATTCAATTTCATATTTGAAATCACAAATGAAATCTGACAGTAACTGTCTCATAAATTGTGTTTCTAAACGCTTGAATCATGACCAAAAAAACAACATTTTTCAGCCTGGACAAAGCTAATGCGCAAACTTAAACACACATCTCAGAACACTGCCTGTTTCTATAGCAACCGGAGCTTCTAGGCAGCTGCGGTGACACGATGACTTTAATAATCAACGATTGGCTTTCATTTAGAAGGTGGGGCTTATTCACCATATTGGGCGTTGCACTTATTTTAATTATATTTTATTATTTTGAGCTGCATTCAAAGAAAAGTTCCCCAGAATTAAAAAATCTGTCACCATTTACTCATCCTCATGTCATTCCAAACCTGTATGACTTTCTTTATTATGCGGAGCACAGAAAAATGTTGATTTAAAAATACAGTTCTTCAGAATATCTCCTTTTGTGCTGCACAGAAGAAAGAAAGTCTGATACGCCATGAGGTGATGAGGCTATATATAGTAAACAATCACAGAATGTTCTTTTGTGGGCGAACTGTCCCTTTAAAACCTTAGCGAAAGAAAAAAGGAGAAGTCTACAAATAGCCTTCCATAGTATGGAAGGCCCTGCGTCGTTCAGTAATTATCTGTGGTTGCTGGGAGCAAGTAACAAGGAGCCAATGGATCAGCAGGGGAATCACCATAGGGGAGCCACTTAGTGACACCTAGTAAATAAATGGCCATAAAGTCGCTTTTACTCAGATGGATGAGTTGGATCTTGGGCTCCATAAGAGAAACACAATTAGACTGCTCATTTAGAGTCAAGTTTCTTTATATCCCAGAGGTTTCCAGTTCCATTATTTATTCATTTAGTCCTGCACACTTTTGTTTTTCCTTAATATTTAATACTCTTGAAAGATTCTGTAGGAAGTTCTTAGAAAAGAGGAGTTTAAAATAAACTCACACCGAAGCAATGATGTAATTTGCTCATCAATGTTATTTGTTTGTCGTGTGCGTGCTGGAGATGGGATTGCTGATAATAATGACTGTGTAGTTGCTGGTCATTCAGAGTAAACTCAGACTTGTTCCAGCTCTGACTGACTCAAGCAGTGACTCATGCATGGACTTGTTTGCACAGGACTTCACCATGGCAAATGCTTAAGCCTCAATATCTCTCTTTTTTTACCATTGCGTTAAAATATCATATTGTCTTATTTACTTTTAAATTAAACTACTGAAATTACTGTCAATTAATCATGCAAGATGAGCTCTTTGCAACTTTCACAAAGTAGCCCAATATGTGACAAAATATGATGATGCCAGTATAAATTATATCATATTTTATTTTTGGGAGCTATGCCAAGCTAATAATAATGATATACGCATTGCACATTCCTGTTCTAACAGGTCACCACTCACTGACCAAAATATAAGCTGATGGAGAATGGCAAAGCAGCTAAGGATGTTTGGATAATGAAATTTAGAAGCTAATCTCTTAATGCTACTTGTATGTACCCTTTCATCTTCCTGATGATAGCGAGACAGGAATGTACAGTACGTGAAAACGCTATTCTGGGTGCACATACACTACCAGTCAAAAGTTTGGACACACTTTCCCATCAAAGACGATCTATCTATCTATCTATCTATCTATCTATCTATCTATCTATCTATCTATCTATCTATCTATCTATCTATCTATCTATCTATCTATCTATCTATCTATCTGTCTGTCTGTCTGTCTGTCTGTCTGTCTGTCTGTCTGTCTGTCTGTCTGTCTGTCTGTCTGTCTGTCTATCTTCTGTCTGTCTATCTGTCTGTACCTATCTATCTATCTATCTATCTATCTATCTGTCTGTCTGTCTGTCTGTCTGTCTGTCTGTCTGTATCTATCTATCTATCTATCTATCTATCTATCTATCTATCTATCTATCTATCTATCTATCTATCTATCTATCTATCTATCTGTCTGTCTGTCTGTCTGTCTGTCTGTCTGTCTGTCTGTCTGTCTGTCTGTCTGTCTATCTATCTATCTATCTATCTATCTATCTATCTGTCTCTGTCTGTCTGTCTGTCTGTCTGTCTGTCTGTCTATCTGTCTGTCTATCTGTCTGTACCTATCTATCTATCTATCTATCTATCTATCTATCTATCTATCTATCTATCTATCTATCTGTCTGTCTGTCTGTCTGTCTGTCTGTCTGTCTGTCTGTCTGTCTGTATCTATCTATCTATCTATCTGTCTGTCTGTCTGTCTGTCTGTCTGTCTGTCTGTCTGTCTGTCTGTCTGTCTGTCTCGTCCGTCTATCTCATCCGTCCGTCCGTCTGTCTGTCTGTCTGTCCGTCCGTCTGTCTATCTCCGTCCCATCCATCCATCCATCCATGTCTGTCTGTCTGTCTGTCTGTCTGTCTGTCTGTCTGTCTGTCTGTCTGTCTGTCTGTCTCTGTCTGTCTGTCTGTCTGTCTGTCTGTCTGTCTGTCTGTCTGTCTGTCTATCTATCTATCTATCTATCTGTCTGTCTGTCTGTCTGTCTGTATCTATCTATCTATCTATCTATCTATCTATCTATCTATCTATCTATCTATCTATCTATCTATCTATCTATCTATCTATCTATCTATCTATCTATCTATCTATCTATCTGTCTGTCTGTCTGTCTGTCTGTCTGTCTGTCTGTCTGTCTGTCTATCTATCTGTCTGTCTATCTGTCTGTCTGTCTCTATCTATCTATCTATCTATCTATCTATCTATCTATCTATCTATCTATCTATCTATCTATCTATCTATCTATCTATCTGTCTGTCTGTCTGTCTGTCTGTCTGTCTGTCTGTCTGTCTGTCTGTCTATCTATCTATCTATCTATCTATCTATCTATCTATGTCTGTCTGTCTATCTATCTGTCTGTCTGTCTGTCTGTCTGTCTGTCTGTCTGTCTGTCTGTCTATCTATCTATCTATCTATCTATCTATCTATCTATCTATCCATCCATCCATCTGTCTATGCATGTTTATAAAAACTCAAACATGCATGAATTTTAAAAACTAAAAATGAAATGTGTTCATAAAAATTTGTGTGTGAATTTTCTTTCAAAAATGATATGGTTTCTTAGAGATAACAAGCGACGGCACCTTTTCTTTATTGTCTTTGGTGCAAATTCCACTTTACAATTTTGTTTTTTCATATTCTTTGTTCATAAGTCTCCTTGACTTCTTTTGCTCAAAACTGCATAATACTTTTGTGATAATAATGATTTGTCCTTTGAAATAAATGAGGTCGACAGACAGCCTCTCAGACAGTCCACCATCTACTGTGCTCCACTACTCTGTGTAATTGCATAATTTCGGATGATGTGAAAGAATAAAGAATAAAACTGTCCATACTTACGGAACATCAAGCTGCAGGGGCTGGTGAGATTTATACATTTGATCCTTTATTCATTACTTGCTTTAATAACTTTCAATCTGTTTGTCTTGAAGTTAAACTGTAATTAAATAACGTCAGTTTAAAGACAAAATCAATCAATTAAATGCATGAAATATAATCTGTCCCTGGAGCTTTTAAACACAATATGCTGCCAAAAAGACATCTCACTTATCTGCCTAATTGACACATTGAAAACAAAATAAAAATGAAAGATACACACAATATTGACGTATTAATTAATCCAAGTCGCTTTCATGTAAATGAAAGGAATTCGATATTTTTGTACTGTGGCATTTGTTGGCTCTGCATCTGAGGGGAGTTCATGCCGTCTGGATGGGCTTAACCAAATCACTCCTCATTGTCATTCAGCCTGAGTTATGCAAACTGACATATCTGCATGATAAATGTAATTATGCTTACAGAAGGACTCGCATTAGACCACCTGTTCCAATATCATATCACTCATTAGTTCACTTGTCCAGCACTCTAACAAATGACATTCTGATAGAAGCTGTAAATCATACGTAAGTGGCTGAAGAGCTGAGAGGAATTTACAGAGATCTGTTTCACATGGGCATAAGCTCAAATTTGTTAAAGTCAAATTAAATCAAATTTTTTTTTTTTTTTATGGAATATTTAACTCTTTTAGGATCAGTGACTTAGGAAATGTAAGGACCATATGGCAGAAGGACATTGGTGAAGAAACTGACATTGAAAAATGGTCCAGGTGTGGCAAGTATAAGAGAAGCAAGGGGGAAGTTTACCACAATATAAAATTATTCATAGATATTATCTTCCTCCGATAAGACTCTATAGGATGAAAATGATGAAGGATTATTTATGTTGGAAATGCCAGCTGGAAATACGTATCTTTCTACACTGTATTTGGGAATGTAGTCTGGTGAAACCATTTTGGATACAAGTTATGGATACTATAAGTAGCTGGTATGGCTCCAAAATATCTTTAACCCCTAAATTATGCCTATTAGGTGACAGGTCCCAAATACCAAATGTTTCAAAAGGTGTTTTTTCTGTTATTATGGTATGTATCACAGTGGCTAGCAGGATTATTTTAAGACATTGGAAGACAGTGAGAGTGGAATGGTGGAAATTGTATTGTATGAATCTATGCTTAGCATATAGCATATGAGTTAATGGTGTTAGAGAGGAGGGGGTGTCTCTCTGGGATGAGTTCTGGTCACATATTTCAGTCAATGATCAAAATGAATAGTTTTCACTTTTCTTATGTGTATGTGTGTGTCTTATTTTGTATCTGGTACTACTTTTGTCTTTCTTTTCTTTGACTGTTAATATGTGCCTACAGAAACTGTAACCCTTTATATGATTGTAACATTGTATGCCTGTTATCAACCTTCCAAAAAAAAAAAAAAAAACTTCCCCTTCCCATCTGATGATGTGTTAACTGTATGAGGGCAGGGCAGCCTGTCAGTCACATGAGATCACAACAAAGCAATAGAGAAAGAGCGACACGCGTAATAATCTGAAAACCACACCCACTGGGGGTGGGGGGGAACAAACCAACCGTCTCTATTGACTTTCTATTGCGTGAAGCGGCCTCCTTGTCATTTCTGACTTATTACAAAAAACAAGCTGATATGTGACAAGGTGTACAGAAAACAAGCTAAAAACCCAGAACCAAAAACCCAGAAGTTTTTATAAGCTGTTGCCCCAAAAATGAGCATTTAAGGACACGTAAAAGTGGATACAGGGACAGAGTTATATTATATGTTATATTACACTGAGAACTACACCCACTGGAGGAGAACGTAATCGGCGACAGGAAATATAATATATAAAACTGACATTTGGATATTTGACAAAATGTTTACTGTACACGTAGGCATACTGAGTGTCAGGATCCCAAAATTTACCCATTCTTCCTGCTGAAGCTTCACGTCTTATTGCCTGTATCCACTTTTGTCGTTTTTTTTTGGGTCGACAGCTTATAAAAACTTAGTTCTATGTTTTTTTAGCTTGTTTGCTGTATACCTTGTCACATAGTAACTTTTAGACATTGTTCTGTTTTTTGTTATAAGTCAGAAATGACAAGGCGACTGCTTCATGCAATACAAAGTCAATGGATCGGTGTGGATCGGTGGATCGGTGTGTGTGTGGCCTAAATAAATTTTTTTCTTCTTCAAGAAGCAGATATACATCACAATATTGAAGAAATACTGTCAATTACACAACTGCGGAACAAAAAATTCTGTTTTATGCCGACTTTAATGCTTGATTCTGGCTCCATCTGAAACTGATATATTTGGAACTCACGTCCAAATTCAATGTTGTGTCACATCTTGTTTATGCATTCATCTGGATGAGGTTTAAATGCTTTTTACTGTAAATACAGATTCAGACAGTAGGTAAAAACTGACTGGGAAAAGTTAATGTAGTACACAAAAAATTAACATTTGTATTTATACAGTAGGCTACATTTATTTTTTGAAGAAATGTGTTACATGTAATCTTAAAATTCACAGTTGTTTGTTCATTTTTACAAACTCTATTATGTCTTTCTCTAACACATACATATGTCTTTCTCTAACACACACACACACACACACACACACACACACACACACACACACACACACACACACACACACACACACACACACACACACATATATATATATATACACTACCGGTCAAAAGTTTTAGAACAGTAAGATTTTTTAAATGTTTTTAAAAAATTCTCTTCTGCTTACCAAGGCTGTACTCATGTTATTTATTTATTTATTTTAAAAGCTGTAATATTGTGAAATATTATTAAAATGTAAAATAACAGTTTTCAATTTGAATATATTTTAAAATGTAATTTATTCCTGTGATTCAAAGCTGAATTTTCAACATCATTCGGCACTCCAGTCTTCAGAGTCACATGATCCTTCAGAAATCATTCTAATAGAGGATTTGCTGCTCAAAAAACATTTCTGATTATTATCAATGTTGAAAGCAGTTGTGTAAAAATTTTTTCAGGATTCTTTGATGAATAGAAAGTTCAAAAGAACGTCTCAGTTACGTATGGTAACCCTCGTTCCCTGAAGGAGGGAACGGAGACGTACGTCGGACGTCACCGACGAATTGGGATCCCTTTGGAACACGCCACAGTTGCTACCACTTCCAACGCCCTGAGAGAGCCCCTCAGACCCCGGCTGTTCCGGGCGGGGAAATTCACGCAGGGAGAGTCAGCTGCTGTTCCGCAAGACCCACTCAGCCGACTATTGGATAACGCTGGGAAAGCGTGCGGGGGGCCCCTGCGGAAGCCACATCATGCCCGGAGGGAGTTACCATGTGGAGAATACACATATGGACTGGCCGTGGGCAGTGCTACATACGGAAGTCCCAGGGGTGGCTCCGGACAATTTTAGGCAGGGGTCCACACCACACTGAGACGGAAAGACACGAGCTCGCCCAAGGGAGACTTACCGTGGGGAATACACATATGGGACCGCCGTGGGGGTCACAACATATGGAACCCAGCCTAACACAAGTTCCACCAATGCATATGAGCGTTAGGCCTCGCGTCGGACGCTCCGCCACGTCCGACTGCCGAGGGTTGCGGAGGACTCGACAGGGTTCGCCATGCTGGGGAACTCGACTGGAGCATATAAGCGCACGTATCCGTTCCATGGGGAAGGGAGTGGCACAGCAAGCCGACACTTAGAACGGGCACTTCGTGTTACTGACTATGGGAAGTGAGCACACAGGAAGATACCGGCTCTACACGTAGGTTATAGAACCTAGCGAACGTGTTGGGTGTCGCCCAGCCCACAGCTCTACAAATATCTGCCAGTGAGGCGCCACGAGCCACCGCCCAGGAAGAAGCTACACCCCTGGTGGAGTGGGCTCTTAACCAGAGCGGGCAGGGCACGTCTTGGGTTGCATACGCCAAGACGATGGCATCCACTATCCAGTGGGCCATCCTCTGCTTGGAGACAGCCTTTCCCTTCTGCTGTCCTCCAAAACAGACGAAGAGCTGCTCTGAGGTCCCGAAGCTTTGCGTTCTGTCCACGTAAGTCCGCAAATCGCGGACGGGACAGAGAAAAGCTAGGGCTGGGTCTGCCTCCTCCGAAGGCAGCGCTTGCAGGCTCACCACCTGGTCCCGGAAGGGAGTGGTGGGAACCTTGGGCACATATCCAGGCCAGGGTCTCAGGATTACATGAGAGTTACCAGGCCCGATTTCCAGGCACGATTCGTCGACCGAAAATGCCTGCAGGTCCCCTATCCTCTTGATGGAGGCCAATGCAGTCAGGAGTACTGTCTTCAGAGACAGAATTTTTAACTCAGCTGACTGCAAAGGCTCAAAGGGAGGCCTCTGCAGTGCGGTCAGCATTTTCAGTCAATTCAGTCTCCTCGCCCCCCTCAGGAACCTGACGATCAGATCGTGCTTCCCTAAGGACTTTCCGCCTACGAGTCATGATTGGCGGCGATGGCGGCCACATAAACTTTGAGGGTGGAGGGAGACAGCCTTCGCTCCAACCCGTCTTGTAGGAAGGAAAGCACGGAACTGACCGAACACTTTCGGGGGTCTTCTCGGCGATAAGAGGACCATTCGACGAACAGGTTCCACTTCAACGCGTAGAGGTGCCTTGTAGAGGGCGCTCTAGCGGAAGTAATGGTGTCTACCACAGCTTGTGGCAGACTGCTTAGAACATGGAGTTTCCAGAGGTCCGGACGCGGGTGCCAGAGGGTGCCCCGTCTCTGAGTCAGGAGGTCCTTCCTCAGAGGAATGGGCCAAGGAGGTGCTGTCGCGAGGAACACTAGTTCTGGAAGTCCTGTTGGGCCAGTACGGAGCGACCAACAGGACTTGCTCCTCGTCCTCCCTGACCTTGCACAGTGTTTGTGCAAGAAGGCTCACTGGGGGAAACGCATATTTGCGTAGGCCCCGGGGCCAGCTGAGTGCCAGCGCCTCCGAGCCGAGGGTCCCCTCGGTCAGGGAATAGAACAGCTGGCAGTGGGTGGAGTCTGGGGCGGCAAACAGATCTACATGCGCGGCCCCAAAGTGACTCCAGATCAGCTGGACCACCTGGGGATGGAGTCTCCACTCTCCCGGGAGCACTGGCTGTCGTGAGAGCTCGTTGGCCGCACGATTTAGCAGGCCCAGAATATGAATGGCACGAAGCGACATCAGATGCTTCTGACTCCATATGAGGAAATGGCGGGCGAGTTGTGACATGCGACGGGAGCGTAGACCACCCTGTTTGTTGATGTACGCAACGGCCGCAGTGCTGTCCATACGGACCAGAACATGCTTGCCTCTGAGCGGCGTTTTGAAGCGGCTGAGTGCAAGACGAACTGCTAACAACTCCAGACAATTGATATGCCATTGCAGTTGGGGCCCCGTCCACAGACCCGATACTGCAAGCCCGTTGTACGTGGCACCCCAGCCAGTGGATGAGGCATCCATGGAGACAACAGCATGCTTGGACACTTGTTCTAGAGGCACTTCTGCCCGTAGAAATGAAGGGTAAATGCAGCCTTGGTGAGCAGAAGAGACTTCTTAGAAAAAATCTTACTGTTTTTTTTTTTTTAAACTTTCTAAAACTGTTGACCGGTAGTGAGTGTATATATATATATATATATATATATATATATATATATATATATATATATATATATATATATATATATATATCGCATCCAGAATAAAAGGCAGTGTTTACATAATGTGTGTGTACTGTATATAATTATTATGTATACATATAAATACACACACATACATGTATATATTTAAGAAAAATACGTTATATTTATATATATATTTATATTTATATATAAGATAAATTATATATATACACTCACCTAAAGGATTATTAGGAACACCATACCGTTTGACCCCTTTCGCCTTCAGAACTGCCTTAATTCTACGTGGCATTGATTCAACAAGGTGCTGAAAGCATTCTTTAGAAATGTTGGCCCATATTGATAGGATAGCATCTTGCAGTTGATGGAGATTTGTGGGATGCACATCCAGGGCACGAAGCTCCCGTTCCAGCACATCCCAAAGATGCTCTATAGGGTTGAGATCTGGTGACTGTGGGGGCCATTTTAGTACAGTGAACTCATTGTCATGTTCAAGAAACCAATTTGAAATGATTCAAGCTTTGTGACATGGTGCATTATCCTGCTGGAAGTAGCCATCAGAGAATGGGTACATCGTGGTCATAAAGAGATGGACATGGTCAGAAACAATGCTCAGGTAGGCCGTGGTATTTAAATGATGCCCAATTGGCACTAAGGGGCCTAAAGTGTGCCAAGAAAACATCCCCCACACCATTACACCACCACCACCAGCCTGCACAGTGGTAACAAGGCATGAAGGATCCATGTTCTCATTCTGTTTACGCCAAATTCTGACTCTACCATCTGAATGTCTCAACAGAAATCGAGACTCATCAGACCAGGCAACATTTTTCCAGTCTTCAACTGTCCAATTTTGGTAACCTTGTGCAAATTGTAGCCTCTTTTTAATATTTGTAGTGGAGATGAGTGGTACCCGGTGGGGTCTTCTGCTGTTGTAGCCCATCCGCCTCAAGGTTGTGCGTGTTGTGGCTTCACAAACGCTTTGCTTCATACCTCGGTTGTAACGAGTGGTTATTTCAGTCAAAGTTGCTCTTCTGTCAGCTTGAATCTGTCGGCCCATTCTCCTCTGACCTCTAGCATCAACAAGGCATTTTCGCCCACAGGACTGCCGCATACTGGATGTTTTTCCCTTTTCACACCATTCTTTGTAAACCCTAGAAATGGTCGTGCGTGAAAATCCCAGTAACTGAGCAGATTGTGAAATACTCAGACCGGCCCGTCTGGCACCAACAACCATGCCACACTCAAAATTGCTTAAATCACCTTTCTTTCCCATTCTGACATTCAGTTTGGAGTTCAGGAGATTGTCTTGACCAGGACCACACCCCTAAATGCATTGAAGCAACTGCCATGTGATTGGTTGATTAGATAATTGCATTCATGAGAAATGGAACAGGTGTTCCTAATAATCCTTTAGGTGTGTACATATATATACATACATGCAAATATTTCTTAAATATATACAAGCATTTGTGTGTATTTATATATGCATAATAATTATACACAATACACACTCATATATTATGTAAACACAAACTTTTATTTTCAATATTTTCAAAAAATGTTCTCAAATACGGACCAGGCAACACTATAAAAGGGTCCTACCGAGGCTGCGTCCTTCCTATTCCAGTCGTTCTGAGGCTTGTAGGCTAGAGTCCTTCTCAGTAATTGAGAGGTACAGGTACGACATCACTTTGTAGGCCAACCGGCCGTTAGCGTCACAGTGGTTCCCTCGACAAAAACCCAATAGGATTTTCCCATAGGCTTTTGGATTATCGCTAAAAACAAGCTCTGTGATCAACAAATGTTTATGATACTTGCACGTTTTTTCCATCAAGATAATTATCACAGATGAACACAACTTTTATGAATTCTGAAGCCTAAATGCAGTCACCAGAAGTAAAAGGCTAAAGGTAGGCTATAAACGAATTACACCATGGTCGCTCGACTTCAGCATCACCATTACTAAGCTTCCAGCAACTCTCTCAGTTTTTATCTCAAAACACTTTCCCATACATATGAGTTAGAATAGTTTATAAGAGCATAATGAAAAAATCTGAAAAATCAGACTGAGCTTACCTCTTCGGATCACGAGTGGGGTAATACTGATGTGTTTTATGTCGTAGAAAAAAACCTCAGTGTTCTGAGCTTGTGTTCACCACAGATCTTATTTCAGCCATTTAATCAAAACCTCATTCAAAAAAACCCATTGACTTCGGAACGATGGAACAGGAAGTGCTAAAATGCTAACTCACTTCTGTGTTTTGGCCTACAAAGTGATGTCACACCTACACCACTCTATTAAGCACTAGAATGATACGGTCAAGTAAGTGCACATGGCTGCGTAACACACGTTCCCACCCCCATGGTCACAACACGGAAATACTATTAAAATTTAGTTTACGCCAGTTAAATTTTGTGAAGTGGAATGTGTACAAAGGATTGTGGGTGATTTAAGGCCGCAGAGGATACATCCGATGCATCACTGAAAACAGGCCGAATGAAGGACATGAAAAGTAGGCTGCCTTCCAAGGATCCGTCAAATTGAGATGGCCTTCAGCAACGTTTGATGACAGCCGAGATATGCAGCCTTCCATTTGAGAAATACCCCAAAGGCCCACTAAAAGTCCCGCTAATCGGTCAAAAAGGAAAACTTATTGCCTGATATGATTATAAAAAAAAGAAATTGCAAATATAAGATGACATATTGACCTTGGTGATACAGCATATCTGACCACTATGTATCCCACAACCCTGTGTGTCTGCGGTTTAGAAGTTGGTGAAAAGAATAATTTACAAAAAAATGCCTGTTTAGACTTTGACTGGACAGCAAGACAGTTATCAGGTTTCAGATACAGTCTTTTCAATGATGTTGGAGTCCAATCTGTGTAGATTTACCATTAACCATTCACAAGCATCCAAAGTAAATGTTTAACTTTTAAATGAGTTACGGCTGTGCTCATGATTCTTACTCAAATTTGTTACTTTGAATGGCATGATTAATTACTGTATCTGTAAAAACAGAGCAGCTTTTAATTCTAGTCTCAGCCTGGAGCAGGCGATATGGGGGCTCAGTTTGATGAGAAACAGACTTGATAGTGATTTTCTGCAGACAGTGCTTGTGAAGCCTAATCCTCTTTAAACATCCCACATCCTCCTAAAGAAAACAATGTGAACAAAAACAAAACCCAACATCCGACATGAGACAAACATTTGTGGAAAACCTGTGCAAACATTTGTTGTGTTAAATGACCGCAGCCGATTATGTAACAGCGCTGGACGCTGTTTGGTGCCTTTAAAAGAAGCTCAGGTGCTGGTGGGGGGTATGGCAAGGAGTTGATTGCCTGTCAGTATTACATAATTCTTTTAACCAAGATCATTATATCCTGCTCAAATGCTTATTTGAAATTGTGTCAACATATCAACCACCTTGAAGGTTAACTGTTACATAATAATGGTTCTCGCTCACCTGTAAAGGCCACAGATCCAGCTCGCTGCCGCATGCATCTGAGCCAGAAACACTGAACTCATTGAACCAATACATTTCTACCATCTAAAAAAGTCTTGGGCACAATTTTAAATATCCAGTAATTCATCAGCAGAACTGAAAAAAAAAAAAAAAAAACGCTATCAGAGTTTGTCTGAAACCCTCCACCTCCCAGCTCCACCTGCCTAGTCTGCTACGGGATCTATTTATGCAGCAGCAGCATATTTAGGCCGATAGGTCCTTAAATCAATATGCGTGCAATCACATCATTCTCTATATAGGGCCCAGCTGATTGGATCCTGCTGTACCAGTACCCAATAAGCTCGCTGCTCAACCTTCAAATGCTGGTCAACATTTTCTGTTAGCAGTTGCAGTGCACTTTCAGACATCCCCTACCTTCCCCAGCTCCACCTGTACAGATCTGTAAATCATCTATGCTGTTTTGTACAACAGCAGCATGTCTTACTTGCTCACAGCAGCGTGTCGTGTATGTATTGCCAGTCCCATGCAGCAGCAATAACAGCAGCAGCAGCGTATCAGATCTACTCCTCCAAGAACAAACATATCAACATATTCATTACCAAGCCAAACTCTCAGAGAATTGTCATGACGACAGGAATAGTTTGAAATGATAATGTGACTTTAGGCATCACATAATTGTGATGTACAGTATGAAAAATGGAATTACATACATATTACACACAAGAGTGTTGCTAAAGATTCCATTAAATGGTGTTAGATTAGAGTGGCACAGATTAACCTTAAGTGAGTGTTAGATGAGCGCAAGTTATCTACATGTAAAAATAGATGAAAATGAACATGCACAATTAAATATCCAATACTGATCAATTTTCAATATCAACTGATACCAATCAATTAAAAAACAGACTGATAATCAGACTGATTGGCTGATAATCAGTATACTCCCAATATATTGTGCAGGCTTTTTGACAATTATCCTTAAACATAAATAGTAGCTTTAATTATATTTTGACTATAGCTGATGCTCAATAACTGCAGATCCTGATCCAGAGGTATTTTCACAGGTTTATCCTGTGAAAAATCATTTTGTGAAATTTATTGCAACTCTTAGAAGGGGCAATTTGCATGTTCAAGGTTAGGATTTGATCAGCCCAATTTAAAAGGCTCTGAAGGAAATTGGTTTGCTTTGAAGCACAATTGAGCATTTATGCTTTGAATAAAAAACATTAAATTCAGCAGCCATATCACCCTGTAGCCCAAGACTGGTTTCCCGCTGAAGCTAAGCAGGGCTGAGCCTGGTCAGTACCTGTATGGGAGACCTCCTGGGAAAACCAGGTTGCTGCTGGAAGTGGTGTTAGTGGGGTCAGCAGGGGGTGCTCACCCTGTGGTCTGTGTGGGTCCTAACGCCCCAGTATAGTGATGGGGACACTATACTGTAACAAGCACCGTCCTTCAGATGAGACGTTAAATCGAGGTCCTGACTCTCTGTGGTCATTAAAAATCCCAGGATGTCCTTCAAAAAAAGAGTAGGTGTGTAACCCCGGCAACCTGGCCAAATTTGCCTATTGGCCTCTGTCCATCATGGCCTCCTAATCATCCACCTATCCTGACTGACTTCATCACTCTGTCTCCTCTCCACCAATAAGCTGGTGTGTGGTGAGTGTTCTGGCACAATATGGCTGCCTCCAGGTGGATGCTGCAAATCAGTGGTGGTTGAGGAGATTCCCTAAAGCGCTTTGAGACCCAGAAAAGCACTATATAAATGTAACTAATTATTATTATTATTATTATTATTACATTTGTGACTTTGTGATGAAGCAGAGATTACCAGTACACCCAAAAGCATTTTAAGCCACGCTTAAGGCTTGTTGTGTCCTATGAAAATATATTCAACATTCAGCATAAACCATCACTTTTTAATAAATAATATTTATCTCTAGAATTACCCACATACTCTCAGAAAAAAAGGTAAAGTGCTGTCACTGGGGCGGTACTCTAAGGTACAAAAGTGAAAAGGTACATCTTTGTACCTTACTCACCCCTAAATGGTACATATTAGTACCTTAAAAGATACATATCAGTACTTTAAGAGTGTGTATTAGTACTTTTTCGGTTTTGTACCTTAGGGTACAGCAGTGACACCAATGTGCCCCAGTGACAGCAATGTACCTTTTTTTTCTGACAGTGCATGGTTGACCTCAAACAGCTGATATACTCAAGTACTTGTAATCTCAAAGTCAACCATACCACAAGACAAGACTGTTGTCTAGCAGGAAAAGGTCATCCATGTGCTCTCTTATAAGCGGCTATGCTAATACTGTGCCAAATGCTTTGAGGTCTTACCCAACAAGAGCTTCATAAAGGTCATGCTATGTCTAGACATTCCCAGCATTTCGTCTTCTAACCAAATGCCAGCAAAACAAACACATTTTTGATAACAGTTATGGCAACATCAAAACATACAAATAACAAAGGAAGATGAAAATCGAATTACTCTTTGATCATGTAAGATATATTCACAGTACAGATAGTCTTTCTGAGCTCAGAGCAGTTCCATAAATCCAAAATGATATAATTGTTTGAAATAATGCTACAGTCTTCTGGGAAATAAAACTAGCTAACTAACTAACTAGCTAACTAGCTAACTAACTAAAATGGAAATAAAATTTGAAAAAAATTATAAAATAAAAATTATAATAATAATAATGAAACAAATTTTTTTATAAAATGTTTTAAGATAGACAGACAGATAGATATATAGACAGACAGACAGACAGACAGGCGATAGATATATAGACAGACAGACAGACACAGATAGATAGATAGATAGATAGACAGACAGACAGATAAACAGACAGACAGACAGACAGACAGACAGACAGACAGACAGACAGACAGACAGACAGACAGACAGATAGATAGATAGATAGATAGATAGATAGATAGATAGATAGATAGATAGATAGATAGATAGACAGACAGACAGACAGACAGACAGATAGACAGACAGACAGACACACACAGATGATAGATAGACAGACAGACAGACAGACACAGATAGATAGATAGATAGATAGATAGATAGATAGATAGATAGATAGATAGATAGATAGATAGATAGATAGATAGATAGATAGATAGATAGATAGATAGACAGACAAAAAGACAGACAGACACAGAAAGATAGATAGACAGACAGACAGACAGACACAGATATAGATAGATAGACAGATAGATAGACAGACAGACAGACAGACACAGATAGATAGACAGATAGACAGACAGACAGATAGACAGACAGACAGACAGACACAGATAGATAGATAGACAGACAGACAGACAGACAGACAGACAGACAGACATAGATAGATAGATAGATAGATAGATAGATAGATAGATAGATAGATAGATAGATAGATAGATAGATAGATAGATAGATAGATAGATAGACAGACAGATAGACAGACAGACACAGCTAGATAGATAGATAGACAGACAGACAGACAGACAGACAGATAGATAGATAGATAGATAGATAGATAGATAGATAGATAGATAGATAGATAGATAGATAGATAGATAGATAGATAGACAGACAGAAAGACAGACAGAGACACAGACACAGAGATAGAT
This sequence comes from Paracanthobrama guichenoti, assembly GCA_018749465.1. Lineage (NCBI taxonomy): Eukaryota > Metazoa > Chordata > Actinopteri > Cypriniformes > Gobionidae > Paracanthobrama > Paracanthobrama guichenoti. Next base: position 5,095,655 of record CM031946.1, read on the forward strand.
AGATAGACAGACAGACAGACAGACAGACAGACAGATAGAGATAGATAGATAGACAGATAGACAGACAGAGCAGACAGACACAGATAGATAGACAGATAGACAGACAGACACAGATAGATAGATAGATAGATAGATAGATAGATAGATAGATAGACAGACAGACAGACAGACAGACAGACAGACAGACAGACAGACAGACAGACAGACAGACAGACAGATAGATAGATAGATAGATAGATAGATAGATAGATAGATAGATAGATAGATAGATAGATAGATAGATAGATAGATAGATAGATAGATAGATAGATAGATAGATAGATAGATACTTTCCAACAGTGATCATCAAGTGGAAAAAGTCATTTCCCAAGCAAATGTTCAAGGTTTTAAGCACTTACATCTGCATGTGCACACAAAGAACCACACTTGATTGAAGAGGAGCGACAGAAGGCATGAAGTACTTTTGTTCCCTGTTTTGCTGAAAATGGTAATGACTTCAACCCTCAGTCTGTCTGCCCTGCACTGCAGTCTCCAAGTCTGAACCGTAAATCCGTTTGAAGAATATGCTATTGACCTGAATGAATTTCATAACTTGACCTAATGGCAAGTAGAAATCTTAAGTGATTGTGGAAGAAGGACTGTGTAATAATTCAGATTGCATTCTTCGTATACTTTTTGGTGAAAACTGTAATTGCAAAGGTCAAGCTGCTGCTTCACTTCAGGAAGCAAACATTCATTTCTGTTTGGGTAAAGTGGCAGAGTTTTATATGGCGATATAAGGTAAATAATTTCTTCTATTCCAGATGAATGCCATTAAAATCACCCCGATCACTCAGACACAGCAACACTGTCTCAGCCAATGGTGTGTGTTTAGGGGCGGGATTAACTGTTTGGCCGACCAATGGCGGAAGAAACAGAAAAACTGAGAAATTACATAATTTAATTGTATTATATAATTAAAGTATATTTTATATATTTATTTTATTCCTGTACTGGCAAAGCTGGTAAGATTATAAGTGTTAATGTCAATTTAATGCATCCTTGCTGAAAAAGAATTGTAATTCCTTTAAATATAATATAATATAATATAATATAATATAATATAATATAATATAATATAATATAATATAATATAATATAATATAATATATAATATAATATAATATAATATTTTACTGACCCCAAACTTTTGAGTGGTAGTATGAGGACAGAATGTTTTTCAGGTTTTTCATTACACTCGTCAAGTAAATTGTTTGTTTTAATCATCCATCTAAAAAAATCAATTGTGACAAATTTCACATTTCATAACTCCAATTAGGTTTTGTAATTAATTATTAATAATGTTGCTTTGTAACACGCACCATGTCAACAGCCACTGAAAATGATGGGCAGCTATTTAGTTTTTTTTCATAGAGGAGAACAAAACCCAGCTTTCTGAAGTAAATACTACATTAGAAAGACTTTATTAGCTCTGCAGCGTGCAAGCTGTCCTCCTGTTTATAGAGAGAGAGAGAGAGAGCACAGTGACTGCGCCACTTTGAAACCTTTTCAATATCCATTTTGGCCTGGCTGTCCTTCATTACTCTCAGAAAAACACTCAAACAAATAGACAGAAAGATAAGTGCATACAGACATCTGTTTTTTTCTGTTCTTCTAGTAAAGATCTCTTTTCTCTTTTTTTATTCTTTGTAATCTCTCACCTACTCCAAGTTCCCTAACACACACACATTTCTTTTACACATCCTTGTGTTTTTTTTTTTTTTTTTTTACACTTGGTTTTACATTTGAAAGGTTGCAAAATATGAATTGTGGCAACTTAATCCATAAAGCCCTCATTTCACACTTATCTTGCCCTTCTGTGTGAGCAAACAGCTAATGAGGAAGTACCATGCAAAGTGCACAGCCTTGTGTTTTTGCTTTGAAAGTTTTTTTTTTTTTTTTTCTCGGTGTGAACTGGCCCTAACTCATGAGCGCCAAACTACCGGTACATTGGAGTATCATATGGTAAGATGCAGATTGTTCTGCTGCCGCTGTGTAGTTGTAATGCACAGTTGAGATGTTGTTGCCCAGAAAGAAATCAAATGTGTGGTGTCGGAGGAAAAGATACCGAGACGAAGCTGGCATATTTTCCCCAGGTTTAATAAAATGACACATCACACTCATCTGCATATGGGAAAAAGTGAGGAAAAAGTATACAAATAAACATTCAACTGAGGTCACAGATAGAAAAAGGAAAATAAAAGAAGGAACAGTAGAAAGTCGGTAGAGCAGTTCTCTTTCTCCTGCTCACCTTTCACATCACTTTCAGACACACACTCACGCACATATGCAGTTGCCATTCTACCTTGAATTACCGTAAATGCTCTAAGTGACTGTTACATAGTGAAATATGCAGTGTTTTTTTGCAACCAAATTGCAACCGTCCATCGCTCACCCCTCCCTTTCAAAGCACATAGAGAAGCTACGGTGGCCGACACAGGACAAAGGTGACGTCATTGAGACGGCAGAGAGTATCTAGCGCTCTATATAGCAGTTTAGGGCTACTGTAGAAACATGGCGCCGCTAAATGTTGACTTCACTGTAAGGGGACATGCGGTGTATGTAGATAGAAATGGCTCATTCTAAAGTAATAAAAACATAATGGTTCATTATGTAAGGTCTTTACACTGCAAACATAGTTATGTATATTATTATTGCATTTCTGATCCTCCTAAATATTACACACTGCACCTTTAACATTTATTTATCATGAGTTCTGAGCATTCTCACATAACTCTGTCCTCATTCATTTTTCACGTTCATCTGTAAGTATTGTTTGGGCTGTTTAATATTAGGATTTTGTTTAAAATTTTCCACTATGGCACCACCCCGCAATATCAAGCCGGCACATCCTGATAAAATATGTTCACGCAGCTATGCACATTCACAGAACCATTCATGACCTACTGTGCGTCCAGCACCAGCTCCAGATAAATCCTGGCAAGACCTGCTGAGTCTTACACAACATAGGGCAAAGATGGATGTTTGCTCTTGTTTTTCTAAAGGCTTTTAATGCACAGTTGTGGTTATATTGGCACTCTTTTATCAAACAATGCAGTTGGACAACAGCAGTTGGAGGAAGCAAACCATTTAAAGGGGTGGCTGATTATGATTTCACTTTTTTAACTTTAGTTAGTGTGTAATGTTGCTGTTTGAGCATAAACAACACCTGCAAAATTACAATGCTCAAAGTTCAAAGCTTTCTAAGGACTACAACAACGACTGATAGGGACTACAATGAGCTAATTCACAGGTTAGTGACATCACTCACTCTCAAATTTACATAAACCCTGCCCCCAGTAACATGCTCCAGCTGTCGCATCCATCTTTTCACATTTATTGCAACACAGTACATAACACAAATGCGATAGCATGTCATAAAAGCAAGATGAAACTAAACTATACCTGTTCTATCTTCATGCAGCATATATTCTCTGGCTCTGTAGGCATTTTACAACAGTTCCCACACAAGTGATTTATAGATTATCATGACAGAATATGCTAATCAATGACTTGAAGATAGTTAACTTCACATCAGCCACATGAATTCATCAACTAACCATTCAGAAATGTCTTGTTGCATTCTACATGTTGTCATTGTCCGACATGTCCGACTGAACATTTTCGGCCATTTTCAGTGCATGTCTGCATATAGCTCTTGAAGCTCCTCCCTCTCCCTGAAACGGAGCCAGGAGCAGCATTTTAAATTTCACATCAAATATTCTTATTTGCATTTAAAGGGACATGCACAAAAACAGCATGTTTTTGCTCACCCTCAAAAAATGACAATTTTAACATGCTATAAAAAAACTATATGTGGGGTATTTCCAGCTAAACACTTCATATACACACTCTGGTGACATCAGAGACTTTTTTTACATCTTGTAAAAAGAGGCATTATAGGACCCCTTTAAATCTAAGAGAAATGTTGCCTACATGTTTGCCTTTTTTTCTGCACTAAAATGTGGAATGGATTTAAACAGGGTAAAAAGTGGTAGTTGAAAGCTTAATGAAATCAAATCAACGAAAACATACAAAAAATGTCTGGGAAATATAAAAATTAAGGATAAGTGCTTGTAGATTTCCATGCATGCCTCAAACACGCATACAAATGCAAAGACAAATAAAGAGAAAAATTAAAAGTAATTAAATGCTCAAATAAGCCCAGTTTGGCCAGAGCAGCAGGGTGTAAGAATTAAGCGCTCAGATCCATCTTAGAGGTCACTTTCAAAAATCCAATCGGAACTATTACATCATGAAACTAAAAAACTGTTTACCCATCATGTTTGGTCATCTTAGGAACGCACACAAACATTTAAGATAAATTGTTTAGACATCCGCAATATCAGCATGAAAAAAACTTTAAAATTACTGATTAAATTACAGTTGTCACATCAGAGTAGTTCAAACACTGAAAGTATATTATCCTGTCGCACGTTGTATCATTACACAGAGTCTCATCTGCCCCCTGCTTCACTTGTGTTGACATTGTAATGTAGATCTCAGTTGCCGTAATGGGTTTCACAGACAGATGCGCATATGAGAACTAGTCTGCAATTAACATCTGACCTCAATCATCTCTAATAGCTCTGAAGGCTGAACTGCAGCTATGCAACAGAGCAGCTCAATGACCAATTAAAACAAAAGTAGAATCCCATTACTGGAGTTACAGGGTTCCAAAGGGCACAATCCCTGCTCTCACTGACGTGCAAAGGCCAGAAAGAATATGTATATACTTTAATGCAGTAAAATCAGGATGCATTGTTCCCTATATGGCACAAAAACATCTCTGCCATCTCTAGCCCCACAATTGGAGGGGTGTTTGTCAAGTAATCAGGAAGTGCTGAGGGAGAAGCAACCAATCATGGATAGGCTCTGAGAGGAACCGTAGGTTATCCGCAAGGTGGTCTTAGCAGTGTGAATTGATTTAAAGGTGGACTGGAGGTTAATTAAAAAGGCGAGACAAGGGCAGAGAGAGGAGAGAGAAGGAAGATGTCTGTGCGTATTTGTGTGACTGACATTATGCTGGCAGGAATATCAGACTGGTTGGCAGTGAGCTGTGTACAAACAGCCCAACAAAATATTTGCCCATGCCCATCCTCTGTATGACTCTCTGAAGGCAGAATGTTTGGAGTGAAAACCCTTATTCATTTGTATAGGGACGGTACAACAAGACTGTTTACCCATCATATTTGGTCACCAAAAGCACACAAACATCTAGGGCAAAACAAACAAACAAATAAATAAACAAATGAATGAATGATAAAAAAAAAAAAAAAAAGGTTTGGCCTTTTTTATGGCAAAGACAATTAATTGTTAAATATACATTAGCTTTGATTTGACTTTTTATTTAATTCTTGTTTAAAAGTGCAAAAACAAAAAGATGCATTGTAAATCTAGTAGTTTGCTATATGTAAAATACACACACCCTTGGTAAATATGAACAAAGAAGCCTGTAAAAATACATCTGCATTGCAAGTTAATCCTTTTGATCACAATCACAAACAAAAACAAAATCACAATCACAAACATCTAACCTTTCATTGAAATAAAAGAATTGAAAATGTGGGGAAAATCTCTTTATGAAATAAATGTTTTTTTCCAAAACACGTTGGACATAATTATTAGCACCATTTTATCCAATACTTTTTCAACCCCTTTTGCCAAGATAACAGCTCCGAGTCTTCTCCTGTAATGGCTGATGAGTTTGGAGAACACCTAACAAGAGATCAGAGATCATTCCTCCATACAGAATCTCTCCAGATCCTTCAGATTCCCAGCTCTTCTCTTCAGTTCACCCCACTCATCTTCTATAGTGTTCAGGTCAGGGACTGGGATGGTCATGGCAGAAGCTTCATTTGGTGCTCAGTGACACATTTGTGTGTTGATTTTCATGTTTGTTTTGGATCGTTGTCCTGATGGAAGATCAAACCACGGCCCATTATATGATTTCTAACAGAGGCTGTCAGGTTTATATTTTTTATCTGTTGATATTTGATAGAATCCATGATGCCATGTGTCTGAACAAGATGTCCAAGACCTCCAGCAAATAAATAAATAAATAAATAAAATGAAAAAAAAAAAAATTCAAAAATTTCACTGATCCAGCAGTATATTTAACTGTGGGCACAGGGTCATTTTTTATCCCTGTTTGCACCAAACACATCTTGTGGGTTTGCTGCCAAAAAGCTCTTTTTTTGTTTTGTTTTATCTGACCACAGAACCCAGTCAAGTTTTCTTCTGGATGAGCAAAGAGGATTTTTCTTGAAACCCTCCCAAACAACAAATGGTGATGTAGTGTTGTTTGATAAAATGTATTTGTCTTTCTGACCCCAAAACTCAACTATTCACTGCGATTCTCTTCCAGGCAGATTCCTAACACCTTTAGTTGACTGGAACTTCTTAATTATTGCCCTGATGGTGGAAATGGGGATTTTCAATGCTTTAGCTATTTTGCTAAATTTTGTGAAGCTCAACAATCTTTTGCTGCACATCAGAACTACATTCTTTGGTTTTACTCATTGTGATGAATGATTAAGGGAATTTGGCCTTTGTGTTTCCTCATATTTATACTCCTGTGGAACAAGACGCCATAGCTAGACAGTTTCATGTTCCTAGTCACCCTGGTGTGCTAAAAATGTAAATATTAATGTGAATTTTTTAATGAAAGATCAAAAGGATAATCAATGCAGATTTATTTTTACAGCCATCTTTGATCATATTTACCAAGGGGGCAAATAATTCTGACCTGAACTATATATATATATATATATATATATATATATATATATATATATATATATATATATATATATATATATATATATATATATATATATATATATATATATATACACTCACCTAAAGGATTATTAGGAACACCTGTTCAATTTCTCATTAGTGCAATTATCTAATCAACCAATCACATGGCAGTTGCTTCAATGCATTTAGGGGTGTGGTCCTGGTCAAGACAATCTCCTGAACTCCAAACTGAATGTCAGAATGGGAAAGAAAGGTGATTTAAGCAATTTTGAGTGTGGCATGGTTGTTGGTGCCAGACGGGCCGGTCTGAGTATTTCACAATCTGCTCAGTTACTGGGATTTTCACGCACAACCATTTCTAGGGTTTACAAAGAATGGTGTGAAAAGGGAAAAACATCCAGTATGCGGCAGTCCTGGGGGCGAAAATACCTTGTTGATGCTAGAGGTCAGAGGAGAATGGGCCGACTGATTCAAGCTGATAGAAGAGCAACTTTGACTGAAATAACCGCTCGTTACAACCGAGGTATGCAGCAAAGCATTTGTGAAGCCACAACACACCTTGAGGTGGATGGGCTACAACAGCAGAAGACCCCACCGGGTACCACTCATCTCCACTACAAATAGGAAAAAGAGGCTACAATTTGCACAAGCTCACCAAAATTGGACAGTTGATGACTGGAAAAATGTTGCCTGGTCTGATGAGTCTCGATTTCTGTTGAGACATTCAGATGGTAGAGTCAAAATTTGGCGTAAACAGAATGAGAACATGGATCCATCATGCCTTGTTACCACTGTGCAGGCTGGTGGTGGTGGTGTAATGGTGTGGGGGATGTTTTCTTGGTACACTTTAGGCCCCTTAGTGCCAACTGGGCATCGTTTAAATGCCACGGCCTGCCTGAGCATTGTTTCTGACCATGTCCATCCCTTTATGACCACCATGTACCCATTCTCTGATGGCTACTTCCAGCAGGATAATGCACCATGTCACAAAGCTCGAATATTTCAAATTGGTTTCTTGAACATGACAATGAGTTCACTGTACTAAAATGGCCCCTACAGTCACCAGATCTCAACCCAAAAGAGCATCTTTGGGATGTGGTGGAATGGGAGCTTCGTGCCCTGGATGTGCATCCCACAAATCTCCATCAACTGCAAGATGCTATCCTATCAATATGGGCCAACATTTCTAAAGAATGCTTTCAGCACCTTGTTGAATCAATGCCACATAGAATTAAGGCAAAAGAGGGTCTGAAGGCGAAAGGGGGTCAAACACAGTATTAGTATGGTGTTCCTAATAATCCTTTAGGTGAGTGTATATATATATATATATGTGTGTGTGTGTGTGTGTGTGTGTGTGTGTGTGTGTGTGTGTGTGTGTGTGTACAAAATGTTATTCATTAGGCCTACTTTGTGTTATCTATAAAATAATTAACTTTTACAGATCTTAAAATGTTAGGAAAGTTAGAATGAAACATTTCTAACCACCAAGAGCAAAACAAAATATTAGACACAGAAAAACAATTCCCTAATACCCGAAGAGTTTTGTTCAATGACTTAAGACGGACCTGAATCATTAGCATGCACATAATTCCTGCTGTTTTAATGGGTTTCAACAAATGAACTGAAAGAAAATGTCTTAATACCATAACAATCATAATTCAATGTTCAAATGCTGCTTTTTTTTATGAAGGCTTTGTGCCATCATCATTTTAAGAAACAAAGCACATATTGTTCAGTGCCACTAAATGATGACAATGTGGGGCCAAGAACACAAGCTTAAGCTCACCTGTTGTGAATTTGATCTTGGTTTGAATGGCCTTCTGCCGAGGGTTGTAACAGTTTAGATCATGTTGTGTGCACGGGCATTGATTTCAGCTGATGGGATCAATTGAATGAAGCCACTGCCACTTTGTCTTCATTGCAGGAGACCTAGAGGGACAGCTGTGTTTGTGTGTTACTCTACAGTAGGAGCTGGCATTCCTTTTTCCAGCATGTCAGTCAAGCTGAATGTCAACATCTGAATGCGGACGTCTCGTGGTTATTGACTCGGGTATCCTGAGCACAACGGAGCGTAACCTCAGACTTCGATACTCATTACCTGTCAGCCAGCGGCTGCTTTTTTCTTCTATGCTTGATTTCGTTTCATTTGGCCCCTGTGGTCAGCTACTAGACTTCTGTCTCCATTCGTCTTTGTTTTCTTCTGCCACTGAACTCTCTGTAGGGTCACTGGATTTGTAAGCTATCTCAGTGCTAAGAGTCTAACGCTACTGGTTAACATTGAGAGCTTTTAGGCCAAAATACTGCAATAAAAGTGCAAATGTGCTGCCAAGAGCTATGCATGTTTATTTAATTATGGATTTTCAAATAAGTCTTTGTAGAAAATCATATACCATTTCACAACTAAGGTTGTTAATGTGTTGATGTAATGAGTGTGATTTGGACTATTAAGGGTAAAGTTAAGCATATACACTACTTTTTTTTTTTAAACTAATAATTTTATTCAGTAAGGATGCATCAAAAGTGAGAGTAAAGACATTGTAAAAACGACTGTTGAAAAAATGTTTTGAACATTGATGATAATAATATTGCAGCAAATCAGCATATTAGAATGATTTCTGTAGGATCATGTGACACTGAAGGCCGGAGTAACTGCAGCTAAAAATTCAGTTTTTTAGCTAATGAGGTTAAGCAAGGCTAACTCTAGCCACCAATGAAAACATGAGACAAAACAAGACCCTGCTGATGTCAAAAGCATCAAGGCATGTCAAAAGGTATTATGCCGCTTTCCACTTCGCATTTCCTGTAGCCCATGCGCCGACCCTGTCGCTGGCGGTGAAGCGCTGGCATGTTTCTTCCTGCTGTGCTTGATCATGATGGCAGACCGCTTATGCAACCCATGATGCACGGCCATGCTGCTGCTGCCAGCCAGGAAATCAATTTGCCTGATGTTTCTGCTAACTAGCCTGTCACTTCTGCGCTGCTGCCTTCGTTTAGTGTTCAATTCAAAAACCTCTTTTTTGACTTAATTTAGACTAAAGATTGTTGTGCAAGTGTATCTGATTTGCTAAACCCAGACATTTTGATTCTCTTGAACTGTTTGACAGATATTTTGTGTGAAAGAGTCACCACAGGCATTAAAGTGTCACCAATCGATCTGGGCGGACCCTGCAGGGCAATGGCATAGATTTGGCCACCTGCATCCTGACCGACTCAAAGCAGGTGAGAGACGCACACAGCAGGTGAGCAAGAGGAGCAAGACCAAACACACAAAGAAGTCCTCGTCTGCGTTTAGGAACCTTGTTCTTGACATTTATTTGACCCCAGGCAGAGTATTACAGGCCATGGTGACCTTTACTTTGTGGCCTGAAGGATAAGATTTTCATCTTTCATTATGTGGCAGCTCCCCGGTGAGATTTAAACCTCTTGTCAGAAAAGGAACATGCAGTGTCTGCCCTTTACATGTACTCTATATTTGCATAGAACTTTTATCTTGCTAAGCTTCTTGAATAATCAGAAAATCACTGCATTTTTCGCACTTCAAAAAGTTTTACTTCTAAAAAATTTAGTAATACTTGTGACCAATATGTAAAAAATGATGTACACTCACATGAGACGAAACCTTGAGTCATCAGTGGCTTTCCTTCATTCCACTCATTTGGTGGCCGCCATTTTGAGATCACATACTAAAAACAAAACAAAAAACAGTTATTGTCTTTTAATCATAACAGCCTTTTACAGGAAGCTAATCAGCATTTTGTAATTCTTGATAAGGGAAATTCCTTAAGGAATAACTGATGATGGGCTGTTGAATTATTGAAAAATAATCACAAGATGAAGATGATGATCAGATTCCACAGGTTCTGACACAAAATGTCTTTAATAATAATAAAGTAAACACTGGTAAAATACAGAAGGTGTAACAGGGTGTGATTTAAACGAGGCAAACACAAACATCGACCAACAAACACAGAGTGAAGGTGAGGAACTCAAATACACATGGTGATGAACTAAATGAGGAACAGCAGTGATGATTAGTGTCCATGATGAGTGGCGGGAAATTCAAACAAAGGAACACATGTGATGAATAAAAATAAACTAAAAGTCCATGAAAACGAAACTAAGAACACACACAATTGAATAAGTGTGACAGAATGCCCCCTCCTGGAAGGCATGACCTTGTGGCGTGGAGTGGAGGTTTAGGAGGCGGATGAGGAGGCAGCAAACAGATGGTGACATGAGATGGCGAAGGGATGGTGGCAGAAGATGGTGAAAGAATGTTGATGGGAGGACGACGAGACCCCGGAGGCGATGATGGTGGACGGCCGATGGCACAGACCCAGAGTGTCACAGTACCGACAGCCCACGGCAGAGTCGAGGGAGGAGCCAAGGTGTAACTGGTTGACGTGAACAACGGAGACGAGGCTGAAGGATCCACTGGTGCAGACAGAGAGCCGATGGAGCTGAGCGACATCGCTGGCACTGGAGACCCAGGTGATGCCGCATCTGAGGTGGGGCATCCATCTGTGTTCTGGACCGGGGGTAGACGCTCTTCAGACACCGGATGATAGCATCCCTTTAGTTCAGAGGTGTCTGGGAGGTCTACAGGGTGGTGATAATTAGCCCCGATCCAGAACAATGACTTCAGGGTCTCGTTGAAGGGGCTAGTGATGTCAAGACGACAGAATTTTTTCCATGTACCAAAGAATATCAACACCTTTTGGGCTATCGCTATAAAGTGTTAGCAAATATTAAGCAGACAGCCTACTAATATTCTAATGACTGCCAGTTGACATTGCAAAGTTATCAAGTAGAATATCTAAAATGGATCTAAATAAAGTGTTACCTACAAAAATACTAAAATATCAGCATATTGAGCACTCTCAGAAAAAAGAGTGAGTGCGGGTCTGTACCTTTTCAAAATGTATACTTTTATTACTTTTAGGTACCAATATGTACTCTTTGAAAATTTTCCGCCCCGGTGACAGTTTTTTTTTAAAAGCTTTTGTACAATTGTTCTGAGAGTGAGAGCGTGAGACTGTGGTCCTTTTCCTCCCCCTCAGTGGAGACGTCTGTTTTACATGATCTTGACACAATACAAAGATGATCTGCACGATTCACCAGGTGTGTCAGTACCATTCAGAGTCCTGTTCTATTATTCATGTGCGTGTTCCGGAGTATTCGGTGCACAAGGGGAGAAATCAATTAACCTTTAGGGCGATAGGAGAGACACCGCCCAGCTTGAGAAATGGAAATGAATCCAAAGGTTAGAGGGGTGAAACCCCCTGGCACAGTCACCATCATGCTCTTTCATGCTTACATGTGTTTGCGATTCATCTGTCTGACAAAAACAAAAATAAGTATCACAAATCATGCCACTCACTAATTTGTATAATTGCTTTTGCTGTGCTTCATCTACATTGCAACACATAATTAAAAAAAAAATGCATTTTTTCTTTTGGTGTTGATGTTATGTGCAATATGTTTTCTTGTAGGAGCAGAAGTGTTGTGCATATTGTTCCTACAATAGACATAAGGCTGCTTGTAAGGTAAATATCTTGCAGCTCAAAAACACCTTGAAAAGATGCCATTTTCTGCTTGGCTGTAATAAATAACATCTGGCTATGGGTCACTGCCACTGTTTTGAATATTAGAGGGTAGCCAAAAGCCAGGACAAAGACAGTTTGTGTAGGTTGATGCAGGATGTATGCGAAAGCAGTTTTGATCCAATAATGAGAGGAACTCGGGAGGAGGCTGGCTGACTAGACTTGGCAAGATAACAAAAGAAGCAGAATGTGACACAAAGTTAAACACAAGCCAAATGAAAAGAGCCTATGATTGGAAGAGAATTAATTATACAATGGCCCCCACAACTAAACTATCAGAAAAATACAGAAAAACAACTTATCCGTGCAGAATAACAACAATACCTTATCTACCTATAAATGGTGCATATTAATACCTTAAGGGTGCATTTTGGTAATTACATATTAATTGACGTACTAATGTGCACACTTTAGGGGTAGATAAGGCACAAGTCTTTAAGGGTATACTGCCCATAGGGACACGTTGTTGTACACTTAAAAGTATATTTGTTTCTGACAGCATATTTGGTCACTTAAGCTATATAATAGCTTAATGATAATAAATATAATTTAATATAACAAACTAAATTTGAGCCTGGAATGAAATGCAGAGCTATAATAATTTGTTGTTTTATAAATAATAATGAAGCCCTTTACAATTTTACCACATTTTGGGTTCACTGGATAGTGGAGTGCAGTGCGATCATTTCATTGTAAAATAGTTGGGGAAACCCTGCTCTATTGTTTGAGAATTTACAGCCAAACTAATTTGTGTTACATTTTTTGCATATTAAATAAATGCCTCAGTTTTGATATTTCGGAGCATTCACTGAACTGCATGCAAAAGCTTCCCTTTGGAAGTATTGTTAATGCATTCCCATATTTTAAAAATAAAATGGCACTTTTGAACAACAAATGGGTCAAGAACTCTGTTACTGTTATCCAGCTAGTCCCATACAGGTTTATTCCGTTTCACTATGGGCTTAAGTGTGTGCTCAGTAGCTCTTGACATTATGTCGGATTTGAGAGGGTAATCATACTGTGGATAAATCAGATTTTCAACTTTTTGACACTGCTAAAATAAAGATTTGATGCATTGAGTAGATGTATCTATGGGAATGAACACTAGAGCGCTCTCTCTTGATTTATTTTTAGCTGTATTTCCCCTCTGACCATAATGCTTTGCACTTCAGCCGAATTAGATGGCCATGGAAAGGGTTGCCCTTAACCACATCATTTTATAATTTGATTCCCAGTTTAATGAGAAGAGATAATGGTTGGCATTACTTGTGGCACACTGACTGAATTAATAAATGCAACTGATATCCTATGAAGGCCTTTAGCGTGTGAATAGCATTGTGACAGTTAGCTCATAAATACACGTCATTTCATAAGAAAAACCTGACCCTTATTCATAAAACCCACTGAATTCAATTCAACTATTTACATAAGAACATATTTATGAATGATTTTCTGAAAGAACCATTCCGTAATGTCATGCAAAGAAAAGGGATTCATTCAAACTCTAGTCTCAAATAGCCAGATCTATATAGTCTCAAACATACTTTATAGTCAAACTATCATAATAGTGTAATTTTATCTCATCAGTCGACATGATGCTGGTGAACTGCAGATCTGGTGCAAACATATCCACATGATCATATGCTTTCTTAACTTCTGCTTTCTCACCACTGTCATTTTTTGTGTGTGTTTATTTTATTGAGAGGAAAGCGCACAGCATGTTACAGTCACCAGCTGGAGTGCCCTTGAGAGCCACCAGAGGGTCCTCCACCCCAGACCTTTATCATTCCATAAAAGATTTCATTTCCCATCATCCTTTGCCCAGACTCATTTTCCATTATTGTTTTCACCTGTGTCTCATTAGCTCACCCTATTTAAAGCCCGGTTTTATCAGTTACTCCTCGCTAGATCTTGCATGGCTGTTGGTCAGTGCTGGGCAAGTTACTGAAAATTAGTAATTAGTTACAGTTACTACTTTTAAAAGTAATTTAATTACTTTACCAATTACTGAATATCAAAAGTAATTAGGGAATGTCTGCTTTTTAAATGTAAATATGAACAGTACTGAACAGTCAAACACAATAAACATTTTTAGACCTATTTATTGTTATCAACAGGGCAACAGGCCTTCAAATCAGTAGTACGGTGTTTAGTGTCCAGCAACAGTATCAGTGAGCGTTCCTTCTGCGCAGCTGGGAGAGTTATGGCTTTTTTACACCTGGTCACTTCATTCGTTTTCTCTGACCAGATATCTATCCGATTATGAAAAGACCAGGAGTAAATGCCTTCCGAAATTCTTTCAAGGTGGATTTAAATCCGATTAAATTAAATCCAAACCAATTCAGAAGGTGGTTTGGGATGCATTTCAGGCGAAAAATGCACCTGGTTGTTTAAACCACATACGTAAATTTTACTCCTGGCAAATTGTTAAAAAATATACGTGTGAGAGCATGTATAATGAAAAAAGCCAGGCAAAGACTGTACCACCTGCGCCAGCTGAGGAAATTCAGGGTTTCACCAGCTATCCTGAAAACTTTCTATTTAGGGGTGATAGAAAGTGTACTAACTCAGTGCATGACAGCGTGGTATGGGAACAGCACCAGTCATGACTGCAAAGCCCTGCAAAGAGTCGTGCGCTTATCCGAGCGCATCTCAGGGTCAGCTTTCCCGTCTCTGCAGGACGTCTACACCAAACGCTGCAAAGGTAGAGCTACTAAAATCATCAAGGATTCTGAATAAAATATTGAAATTTGAAACTTCCACATCATTGCATTCTGTTTTTATTCACAATTTATACAGTGTCCCAACTTTTTTGTAATTAGGTTTGTACTTAGACTGTTGCCCCCCGCGACCCGGCCCAAAATGGATAAGCGGAAAATGATGATAATTGTAAATGCGTTACTTAATTAACTTACTTAAATATTTAGTTACATGTGCGTTACCGCTAAAAGTAGTGGAATTACAGTAACGCATTACTTTGTGGCGTGTTACTCCCAACACTACTGTTGGTACTGAATTCTACATATAGCCCCTTTAAACAGCTTGTATAAAAGGATAGGTCATAAGATCATGTCACAAAAACACCAATTTACCAATCTATTATAATACAATGAAAAATATGCAATTGAGATGTTTTTGGCTACCTTTGAATGATCGTCAGCAGAGAAAAATGCTTTTGGGCCTAGATGTAGTTATGACTGACCAGCAAAACTTTTATCTCTTGGTCTAACCTGAATAAGGTCTTACTACATTTTTGGCAGATATCTGACAAATAGGAGGTTATTCATTATCTTTTGCACAACACTGAGTATTATCTCTTTTAAAAATGGAATTTAGTGTCAACCCATGCACTGTAATATGGGCACATAAAACAAATATAAGGATTATAATATGAATTATAATCCTTATTATAATTCATTGGCTCTGAACATAGAACACTTCTCTGACTCACAATCTTTGCCATTTTAAGCATGTTTCATGACCCAAATATGACTACTGCATTATCCGTTGGAGCAATTCATAAACAAGATCCCTTAGCGGGGAAGAGGCTCATGAAATTCAAACTACATCGTCATAATGATTCACAGTGCTGATTCGAAACTCTGAAAACCCTGACTGCCTTTACATAAAGACTAGATAGTAGACTCTATGAAAAAACAAAATCACTATAAATAAATCACTACAAATAAATATTCAGTGGTGGGCTGTCAATAAAAATTCTGTCCCAAAACTTTTGAACGGTATAGTACAATGTTACAAAAGCTTTCTATTTCAGATAAATGCTGTTCTTTTGAACTTTCTATTTATTAAATAATCCTAAAAAAATTATATACATAATATATACAATAAATATATATACATAATTAAATTAATTAATGTGTGTCTGAACGTGTCTAAATGCAATTACTGTCTATTTCAGTACGTTACAATTATATGTCCAGAAAGAATGTGGTTATTTTTTGTGAGGCTGAGCTGTATTTTCCATATGTCCTCATCTAAACACATCACAGTCGTGATTTTGTCTCTTGTGTCCTTTTATGTTGCTTGCCCCCTTCCCAATGAGCACTTTGCGGGGTTCATAACAGTGGTGCATACAGTGCATGTGCATGATTGTATCCTGTATGTATCGATGTGTGTGGTGTTGTTATGACGGTACCCTACTGTAAATATTGTTATGCCTATTAATTTGTATAGTAACAAGATTTGTTGTGGGTTTTAACACATTGCACTGAGTGTCAAGCTCTCGAGTATCCTCTAATCCACTAAATAGTCTAATTAAACCAGTGAGAAACTCACTGTCACTAGAGGGAAGAGAACAAACACGCCAAGTCTTTTTTGAAGCAGCTATCAGTGGCCATTATTGATGTCATGCTGGCTGCCTTTTTCATGTTTGCAATTCCCAGTCAACACACTTTTGCTGTTGTTCAGAATGCCCTCCTATTGCCTAATGCCGGAGGTGAAGTTAGGACTTCCATCGTATAAGTTTCTAATCAGTTCTCACAGTAGGCTTTTTTCACAAGTTCCAATTCAAATCTTTTTATAAGAGGCAATGATGCAGTCTCTCCTGTGCATATCATGATCCATCTCTTAAAGTACCATATTTTAAATAGATTTTCACTTCATTGGAGTATTTTTATCTCGTTTTCACTAGAAACCATTTACGTATAGATAACACAACATTGATTTTTTTAAGCCTGTAAAGCTTTATGTAGCACACTTTGATTTAAGAGATTAAGGAAATGCAAGAAACGAGGCACCAAAAGAGTAAAAGTTCAAGCTAAGTTTTAAGCCAAATATGCGTATGAACGTATATTCAAGATTCAAGATTCAAGAGTTTTATTTGTCACATACACAGTTATATACAGAATATACAACCGGCAGTGAAATGTAAACAGGTCCGCTCCATGGACAGTGCAAATTCACAGTTAAAAACACAAGGAAGAAATTATAATAGAAATAGGATATAAAAAAAAGTACTCTCTCTATATATATATATATGTCTATATCTGTAGAATTATAAATAATCAAGTCAAGAGAAAAAAGGTAACAAATAAGGATAAAGTGGAATAAAATAATTGAAGTAGACTTTGCAGTGAGTAAACTGTAGACTTATAAATATGTGGTTAACAAATGTATAAAGAGTATAATGTGCAAACAGGTTTATGACAGGTTGTTACACAGTAACAACGAGAACAGAAAGTGCAGTGCAATGTCAGTGTATCGATGTTTATCCTGACGTGAAGTCACGTGATGTTAAGTGACTGAGTTCAGGAGTCTGATGGCCTGGGGAAGAAGCTCCTCCTGAGTCTCTAGTTTTGGCCATCAGGCTTCGGAAGCGCTTACCAGATGGTAGCAGCGTGAAATGAGGGTTTGCAGGGTGATTAGAGTCCTTGATGATCTTGGTAGCTCTACCTTTGCAGCGTTTGGTGTAGACGTCCTGCAGAGACGGAGAGCTGACCCTGAGATACGCTCGGATAAGCGCACTACTCTTTGCAGGGCTTTATGCCCGGTCATGACTGGTGCTGTTCCCATACCACGCTGTGATGCACTGAGTTAAAACACTTTCTATCGCCCCTAAATAGAAAGTTTTCAGGATAGCTGGTGAAACCCTGAATTTCCTCAGCTGGCGTAGGTGGTACAGTCTTTGCCTGGCTTTTTCACCTGTGTCTGAATGTGAGCAGTCCAGGTCAGGTCCTCGGAGATGTTTACTCCCAGGTACTTGAAGCTGCTCACTCTCTCTACTGGTGACCCGCTGATCATGAGGGGAATGTCCGTTGCTGTCTCTTCCTGAAGTCCACAATCATTTCTTTGGTCTTGCCAACATTCAGAGAGAGACAGTTGTCCTGGCACCATGATGTTAGATGCTCCACCTCGTCCAAGTATGCCGTCTCATTGTTGTTGGAAATGAGGCCCAGGACAACAGTATCATCAGCAAATTTGATGATAGAGGTGGAGCTGTGTGTGGACAAACAGTCATGCGTGTAGAGAGTAGAGCAGGGGGCTCAGGACACAGCCCTGTGGAGCTCCCACACTCAGGGTGATGGAGGTGGAGGTGGACTGGCCTATTCTCACCACCTGAGGCCTGCCAGTGAGGAAGTCCTCAATCCAGTGGCAGAGAGAAGGATTCAGGCCGAGATCCAGGAGTTTGGAGGTTAGCTTGGTGGGAACTATGGTGTTAAAGGCTGAGCTATAGTCAATAAATAGCAGTCTTACGTGAGTTCCCACTTTTGCTGTCGATGTGAGTGAGGGAGGAGTGGAGGACATGAGAGATGGCATCTTCAGTCGATCTATTGGGACGATAGGCAAACTGAAGAGGGTCCAAAGTGTCAGGAATGAAGGCGCAAATGGTGTTTTTAATGAGTCTCTCAAAGACCTTCATGACTATAGACGTGAGAGCCACTGGACGATAGTCATTTAGGCAAGAGGGTTTACTGTTCTTAGGGACAGGGATGATGGTGGATTTTTTGAAGGAGGTGGGGACCACAGATGTAGCGAGGACTCATTAAAGATAGATGTAAACAACCCGGTGAGCTGATCAGCACAGGACCGCAGAACACGACCTGAAATACCATCCGACCCAGCAGCTTTCCTGACGTCCACACGCTTGAGTGCTCTCCGAACTTCATCCTCTGAGACAGAGATCACGTGATTGTTGCTGCTCTGAGTAATTTCCTCTAACGCGCCACTTGGCGGAGTCGCGTGCCGCGTTACAGTCAAAGCGAGCATAGAAAGAGTTTAACTCGTTCACGAGCAACGGATCAACGCTTGTTCTGCAGAGGATTTAGATCCAAAGGAGCAGATGGACCTCAGACCTTGCCACATGCGCCATGAGTCGTTGAGTTGGAAATGAGACTCCATCGGTCTTTATAACGGAGTTTTGCGGCTTTAACTGCTCGTCTGAGAGCATAGCAGGACGATCTGTATTCATTCATATTCCTGAATGGAGACCATTCAGGGTATGCATACATGGAGACCAGGGCCCGTATTTATCAAGCTACCATTTTAGTCTTAAGTGCTGAAAATTCATGAAATTTACTCCTACTTTCAAACTTAAGTATAAAAGCAAGTTATCAAATTTCTTAAAGCTAAGAAACACTCTTACTCTCCCAGTTATTTAAGACAGCTCGAGAGGTCTCTCAAGTGGTTAGGAGTTGCCAGTAGGGGCTTGTGATGGCACTGAGGAGACAGAGACGTGCGCAAATATTTCAGGAGAGGGAGAATGTTTTTGATATGTTTGACAACGAGCAGTTAATCAAACGGTATCATTTGGACGGAGCAGGCATCATCTTTTTCAGTGCTGGTTAATGTTGGGCTGAACTTGCCTTTTATAAAAATAAAGAAAAGTGCTTTTCAACTAATTCAGCAAGCAGTAGCGCTTCTTTCTCCTGCCAATTCAGTTTTCTTTTGGAATCCATGGTGGCTGATTATATCGTAAAATCTAGGCTATGTATAGGCAG
This sequence comes from Paracanthobrama guichenoti, assembly GCA_018749465.1. NCBI lineage: Eukaryota > Metazoa > Chordata > Actinopteri > Cypriniformes > Gobionidae > Paracanthobrama > Paracanthobrama guichenoti. The sequence continues at coordinate 5,115,516 of CM031946.1, forward strand.
GTCAGTTAACAGCACACCGGTTTAAAATTTGTAATTTGTAGGACATGGTGGAAAACGTGTTTATCTTTCATTTCCAATGTGTATATCATAATGTATTCTCTTGAAAATTCTTTATGGTGTGTTGAATGTAAACATTCAATGTGAATTTATCTGAGAATATTCAGGAAATCTATTCAGTGACTGGTCCATGCCTATGTCGTCATCCAAAATCCCGGGTTGTGGCACAGCAAAGTGTCGTAAATCATCTCTAAAGCTGACACTTAAGATTTAGTCCTACACTTCACTTAAATTATGACTGAGATGCTTAATAACTAACTTTTAAGTGCAGATTTGAGCCAAGAATTGTTTTACTCTTTTCTTAGCCGTGTTCTTGTAATTCTCAGAGGCTTGATAAATACGTGCTCATGCAAAGAAGTTTCACCTTCTGTTTGTGTACGACAGTTGTACCAAACATATACAGCACAAAGACATTTGACCTAAAGAGGATAAAAACATCATAGATTGACTTTTTGGCCGAATTCAAAGATCACAAGCTTCTGAAGTTATTTTGCATTTTTATAACACATTTTTGTACTGGTTCTGTGACAAAGTTTGTTTGCAATGTAAACATGGCTGGATGGCTAAATAAATGGATAAACAAATGTATAAACCAATAAGATAGAGAAACCCAATCACAAATGTGGTATATTAGCATTTTAGTCCAAGAAATGTACACAAGTCCAAGTCAAGTCTCAAGGCTTTGAGGTCCAAGTCAAGTCTCAAGGCTTTGAGGTCCAAGTCAAGTCTCAAGTCTTTGCAGTCCAAGTCCTACTCAAGTCTCTTGGGTCCAAGTCCAAGTCAAGTCTCAAGTCTATTGGGTCCAAGTCTCAAGTCTATGGGGTCCAAGTCTCAAGTCTATGGGGTCCAAGTCCATGTCAAGTCTCTGGGGTTCAAGTCAAGTCTCAAGTCTTTGAGGTCCAAGTCAAGTCTTGAGTTTTTGATGTCCAACTCAAGTCCAAGTCAAGTCTCAAGTCTATGGGGTCCAAGTCCGAGTCAAGTCTCAAGTCTACGTGGTCCAAGTCTGAGTCAAGTCTCAAGTCTACGGGGTCCAAGTCCGAGTCAAGTGTCAAGTCTGTGGGGTCCAAGTCCAAGTCAAGTCTATGGGGTCCAAGTCCAAGTCAAGTCTCAAGTCAAGTCTCTGGGGTTCAAGTCAAGTCCAAGTCAGGTCTCAGGAGTCCAAGTCTATGGGTTCAAATCCAAGTCAAGTCTCAAGTCTATGGGGTCCAAGTCAAGTCTCAAGTCTTTGAGGTCCAAGTCTAAGTCAAGTGTTTGCGGTCCAAGTCCGAGTCAAGTTTCAAGTCTTTGAGGTCCAAGTCCGAGTCAAGTCTCAAGTCTTTGAGGTCCCAGTCCAAGTCAAGTCTCAAGTCTCTGATGTCCAAGTCAAGTCTCAAGTCTCTGATGTTCGAGTCAAGTCTCAAGTCTTTGAGGTCCCAGTCCAAGTCAAGTCTCAAGTCTCTGATGTCCAATTCAAGTCTCAAGTCCAAGTCAAGTCTCAAGTCTATGGGGTCCAAGTCAGAGTCAAGTCTCAAGTCTACAGGGTCCAAGTCCGAGTCAAGTCTCAAGTCTATGGGGTCCAAGTGAAGTCTCAAGTCTATGGGGTTCAAGTCCAAGTCAAGTCTATGGGGTCCAAGTCTCAAGTCTATGGGGTCCAAGTGAAGTCTCAAGTCTATGGGGTCCAAGTCCAAGTCAAGTCTATGGGGTCCAAGTCTCAAGTCTATGGGGTTCAAGTCAAGACTCTGGGGTTCAAGTCAAGTCCAAGTCAAGTCTCTGGGGTCCAAGTTAAGTCTCAAGTCTTTGATGTCCAAGTCTAAGTCAAGACTTTGAGGTCCAAGTCTGGTTTGGCTTTTATTGGTTTTTTTTTTTTTTACAATTTATATATATATATATATATATATATATATATATATATATATATATATATATATATATATATATATATATATATATATATATATATAGTCTTTCTCCCTCTTCTTTTCTCTCAGAATTAAAATTGTGCTCCTTGTGCCTGCTTGCATCTGTGCGTGCTGTTTCTGCATGAACATTGTGTTTCTGTCGATGGCAGCAGGAACGGGGCTCTCGTGCTCTGTGTTCACAATAAGAGCACCAAGGAGAAGCACAGACTGAGAGCGTCCTGTCCTAGACATTTTCTGACTGACATTGTCTGTAAATGAGCCTGGTCCATTTATCTCATCACTAAAAACCTTCACCTTTGACTGGACGTGATTTAGAGAAAAAGCAACAGCTGAATACGCTGACTGTGGGATCAATATCAGATCCAAATTTTATTTTATGTTACATTCTGTTGGAGTGAGGATTAAGAACTTTCCCTGAACTGTTGGTACATTTTGAAATGTACCTATAATTTTGTTGTATTGATTTTGTGCTGTTGTGTCTGACTTGGTAGTGATGTTGTTTCGGTGACCTCCTGCCATCCAGATACAAACATCCGTCTAGCCATCGATCAGCACGACAGCTTATATGACATTTATACTGTGAACCACTAGATTTAATATCATGTTGTAATGCACACGTCCAGTCAAAGGTGTGGGCACATTTTGTAGACTGATACAAATTTTTTATTATTATTATTATTTTTTAATGGATGAACTGGACTGGATAGTTTTTATGCCCTTACTATTATTCTAAATAAAGTAATGTTATATACATCATAGTAATAACAGTAACAGTAATAAAACAGTGTGGATGAGTAAAGTTTGCAATAAATGTAAATTTATTTAAATTATTTCCCATGCACTAAGATGTCCAATCACAAAAAAAGCAAGTATTAAACAAATGTCAATTTAAATGCAAACGGCTATAATGTTTATGCACTCTTTCTCAGCTTGTGTTTTTTTTTTTTTTTCTCAAAGAATCCATCTTAGTGGGAATGTGTGTCTAGATAAACCTGAGCGAGTAAACAGATAAAGTTAAACAGGAAACCACAAAAGTCTATACCATGATAACAGGCTCTGCACACCTTTGGTCTCCAATATTCAAAAGTGTCTCACTGTCAGGTGTGACAGGGCAGCTAGAAGGAAAAGGTCTGATAACATCGACAGCAGACCCAAAAGGGCAGTGAGCACATAAAGGGCTGCAGTGGAACATGTACCGCTGTTGCCAGTGGTTATTCTAGTCACAGATCACCAGCACAACATATTACATGCATACAAAGAGAAAGGCTCCAGTGTTTCCTACTGCATCTAATGACAAGAGCTCACTGAATGATGTTATTTTGCACATGGTTTTGAAATCATGGCACACGTTATGGTTTTAGAATCCATGTTTCTTCATGTTTTAATGGTTTGTGAGAGCATTCCAATGGAATTCTCTGTGCATACTTATAATTATCAATTATAAAATGGATAGTTCTGGTCCTGGTTCTGACTGGCCAGTATAGCATTCCAGCTGTGATAAAATCAATTATATATAATATGATATAAACAGCTGTGAAAAGAAATTGCATTCGCAATAAAGCACAGCCTCTCATACCTTTATTATAATAATAAGAAAGAAAGAAAGAAAGAAAAGAAAGAAAGAAAGAAAGAAAGAAAGAAAGAAAGAAAGAAAGAAAGAAAGAAAGAAAGAAAGAAAGAAAGAAAGAAAGACCAATATCAGTTCAGTATGCAAATACTACAGTTATGTCATTGTTGGTTAGATTATATTTTTAATTAAATAATATTTAGTATAAAATAACATACTAACACACAAGTATATATAATTATACAATTATAGGTTACACTTTATTTTAAGGTGTCATTGTTACAGTGTAATTATATACTGAGTAATATTAATTAACAACATGTACTTACTATAGGGTTAGGGTAGAATTAGGATTTGGTTGAGGGTTAGTTGCATGTAATTATGCATAATTTACTGTTATTACTATGGTAAGTACATGTAAAGGACACTGTAAAATAAAGTGTTACCAAATTATATTATATAAATATAATTTCAGTTATTTATACATTTATATATTATACATAAAACTAAATCGTTACGTTAATTATTCTGATATTTATGATATTTTTGGTCATTTTTTTGTTTACATTTATTAGATAATCATCTTTTACCTATTTGCGCAGTTTAGTTACTCACATAAACTACTTATAAATTGTTAAGATGAATACCTGTTGAACACACTGTTTCATACAGCAGATGAGGAAGATAAAGAGTGGAAAGAGCATTCACAATAAATGTCTTAAACATGTGCGGGTTGTGCAATAGAACAACGTCCCTAATCCTGATCATTCACAGAACACCATTCACTCCTGCCCAGTGATCTTATATAAGGCTCTCTTATATAACCCAGTGTACCTAATTACATAAGGTGTAGAGATAACTTTTACACAGTCTCAGAACCACCATCAATAACATGCACACCTCTTTCACAGACCTCTCAAAAATCCTCTATTGAAGGGAAGTGACTGGGCTGCTTCACATCCATGAATAGACTCTGGTTGTCGTGGTGGGTTGGTATCAGTGGAGAATGAATTAAAATATCTTTCAGTATTTCACCCCCGTAAACCGACGCTGAGTGAAGGTTTTATGTGGCATTGATTTGTTAGTCATGACTTGCACTGTAAAAGCAATACAATCCTCTGATATACAATCATGCTTGACCAAATGTCTCACTGGTGAATGTTTCAGCTCAATGCTTCTGTCAGATATCTTTCTAAGACAGCTTAATTCATAGAATTTAGAAACTCTTGAAAAGTGCTTGGCCATTTACTCAACACTTGAAAATGTGTTGATGTCATTACTTTATATAACAAAATATGAAACCAAGCGCTCTTTACTAAAGAAAGACAAGACATCACACTTTTCAAGCAGAATGTTTGGTTCATTTGCTAAAATAAAGACCTGTAGTAAAGTATTTGGACATTATCATGGTGGTCAAATGTTAGAGGAACATCCATTTGATGCACTACACCAGTCTGAAATTCAAAATGCAGATTCATTAATGAACAAAACAAGTTACTTTCTTTATTAGTGAGTCACTGAATCATTAAGGAGTTCATTCAGGAGTTATTGTGTTGCTAGTGGTTAATTAATTACTCAGTACTAACTTCTTGTTTATTAAACTTTTCAGAGCAATAGCATCCTCGCAATCATGCTGTTTTTCAGAATATATGATAAAAATATTCTGTGGTGGAGTAAACACTACAGAAAAAACAAATGTAAATTCTACCTGAATAAGTAAAAAAACTAAGTAAATTATATATAAGTACTCAAAGCTTGTAGAAATTAAAACATAAATATCATCGTCATAAAATTAAGTACAACCTGCTCAACTTTCTGATACTGGTGTTCCCATCATGCACTGGGGCATAATTAATAAGGTTGCATTTTTCACTGTTTTCCAGCTGTATTTACATTATTTTATCAATGCTTTTGTTGTTATAGGTTTAATAACTTGCTGTTTTGTGACATTCCTACTCAAAAATGATCCGACGTGTTACAGTTATTGTGCATTGTGTATCAAGTATTGAGATCTCTGTGTTAATTCTATTATGTATGTTGTCACAATATCTACTGTAGGCTATTATAGATGTACTAAGTAAAGCATACTCTTTAAAAGCATGGCTTAATTCAGTGTTATTTTGATTGAGTAAAATGTACTTGAATACTCAACAAACTTTAAATGGCCAAGTTAAAGTTACATATTTTCTTTGCTAATTGTACTTAACATAGTTAAGTAGATTTTACTTCCATATGTGAAACTTACTTTAAAAAATCGGCAAAAGAAAAATTGCAAAGTTTTAGTTGTACTTTTTCAGTGGGTGTGTAAATAAATAAATGGATAAACAAATTTTTAAACCGATAAGAGAGAAACCCAATCACAAATGTGGTATTTTAGTATTTTAGTCCAAGAAATGTTCACAAGACCAAGTCAAGTCTCAAGGCTTTGAGGTCCAAGTCAAGTCTCATGTCTTTGAGGTCCAAGTCAAGTCTCAAGGCTTTGAGGTCCAAGTCAAGTTTCAAGGCTTTGAGGTCCAAGTCAAGTCTCATGTCTTTGAGGTCCAAGTCAAGTCTCATGTCTTTGAGGTCCAAGTCAAGTCTCATGTCTTTGAGGTCCAAGTCAAGTCTCATGTCTTTGAGGTCCAAGTCAAGTCTCAAGGCTTTGAGGTCCAAGTCAAGTCTCAAGGCTTTGAGGTCCAAGTCAAGTCTCAAGGCTTTGAGGTCCAAGTCAAGTTTCAAGGCTTTGAGGTCCAAGTCAAGGCTCATGTCTTTGAGGTCCAAGTCAAGTCTCATGTCTTTGAGGTCCAAGTCAAGTCTCAAGGCTTTGAGGTCCAAGTCAAGTCTCATGTCTTTGAGGTCCAAGTCAAGTCTCATGTCTTTGAGGTCCAAGTCAAGTCTCATGTCTTTGAGGTCCAAGTCAAGTCTCAAGGTTTTGAGGTCCAAGTCAAGTCTCATGTCTTTGAGGTCCAAGTCAAGTCTCATGTCTTTGAGGTCCAAGTCAAGTCTCATGTCTTTGAGGTCCAAGTCAAGTCTCAAGGCTTTGAGGTCCAAGTCAAGTTTCAAGGCTTTGAGGTCCAAGTCAAGTCTCATGTCTTTGAGGTCCAAGTCAAGTCTCATGTCTTTGAGGTCCAAGTCAAGTCTCAAGGCTTTGAGGTCCAAGTCAAGTTTCAAGGCTTTGAGGTCCAAGTCAAGTCTCATGTCTTTGAGGTCCAAGTCAAGTCTCATGTCTTTGAGGTCCAAGTCAAGTCTCAAGGTTTTGAGGTCCAAGTCAAGTCTCATGTCTTTGAGGTCCAAGTCAAGTCTCAAGGCTTTGAGGTCCAAGTCAAGTCTCATGTCTTTGAGGTCCAAGTCAAGTCTCATGTCTTTGAGGTCCAAGTCAAGTCTCAAGTCTTTGAGGTATATATATATATATATATATATATATATATATATATATATATATATATATATATATATATATATATATATATATATATTTATTGTGTTTGTAAGGCTCATTAAACTATATATAATATAATGAAAATGTTAACATTCTATCACATTTATGCTGATAATGAGGCACAAGATCTACTAGGACACACTAGAGTAACTGGCATTTACTCCAATCAAGATGAAGTTGTTACTCTTGATTAGCTTTCTTAAAAATCAGATGCTGAGAGGATAATAACTACACTTGACAGCAACTTTGAAGACTTCTGTCATCTATAAGATATTCAAGAAGTGCAAAGCCTGTTTCATACAGAACACAACTCTAATATTCTCTGATTTATTACTGTTTCCACTGAGTCATATGAGGACACTTGTTAGAGAACCATGAGAGAGCGAAGATAAACAATCAAATTTACAAGCTGTTTCTCCTGCATTATAAATATGGTGATGTTTGCCTTTGAGTCAAATATCTGTACAGCAAGCTGTAAGAATGAGGGTTTAATCTCTCACAGACTGAGGGGGATGAGCGAGTCACTGGAGAGTTACTGCTCACACACATCTTTTCCCCCCCATCATGTTGCCTTTAAGCTAAGCCACTCCATGAAAGTCCCACCTTGCAACCGACCGGCCACATTAATAGCCAATTTATATAAAAGCAGCAAATGGCCCCCAAATTTCCCTGTTCCTTCTATAAATATTTCCATTAACCTATCAGATGCAGTGCAGGGTGATTGTCTTTATAATGCACATGTAGGGCTCATCGACATTTATTAAGCACATGTGCAGCTGGACTGCTCATGCTGAGACACTCCTTTCCATCTTGCCCACCGCATTGTACCAAAAGTCGGTGGCGGAGATTAGCGGTGGACGCTCTGTCTAATTGGAGTTTAATTATAGCTCAGCTAGGCAGTAGGGAAGACCTCCACCGGCAGTCCCCAACCAGTATTGACTGGCGACAAGGTTGCCTTGGCAACGTGGCAATCAAAGAGCAAGGCTGATGAATGGTGAATGCCTGTTTCAGAGTAAAGCTGTGGTCTCTTGCATTGGGGATATTCACACACACATGCACACATGTTAAGCCTTGGATGTCTTTTGGGAGACTTGTGAGGGTTCTTCATATTGACAACATCACTATATGATGTCTTTGGGGTCATATTTTTGAATATCTTTAAATGTAATACCTATATTTGTTTGTTTTCACAAATCTCCAAAATAGACATTGCCAACATAATAAAAATAAAAAAGCATCTTATTGTCAATACAATCACACATTGTTAGAACAATCAGGATATTCATATACACTGTCAAATATTGACTACTAAACAACCAGAAATGATTGTACACAGTTTGCAATTTGCTCCGTTTTGACATTTTAATGTCATTTGTTACCATGGTGATTCTTGCAATGATGAGGATGCAAGAATTGATTTTTATTTGTCAAGCTCTCTCCTTTTGATTCAATCTTCTTGGACAATGGCGGAAGCAGAAACGTGTAATGAAAATATTTTAGGGTCTTTTTGGTTTTGAAAATGACAAAACAAATAGTACACTCAGGTAATTATGTCAATTATGAAAATAATGTATTGGCTTCTGTAATGGCTGTGCTATTGCATTTTACACATTGGCACAAGTTCAATAGTAACTGGCTGGTAGGAGCAGAAAAAACTATGTATTATTGGCATGACAATAGCATGACCATGAACAATCAAAAGGAACTGAACGCTGCAGGAATGTCAGCCTTCAAAACATTGTTTCAGGGATACTAATAACTTGCAAGAAGCATATTACCGCCCAGTAGCTATTATATGACTGATAGACATCCATTATGTAATGTTATAGTTCTGTGAGAACCTCCTCTTTTATAAATAATGACTTCCCAGGGGGGTGTCCGGAGGGTTAGCCATGCAGAGGTAATCACTCAGAACAGCCCAGTATGAGGCTCTCACTAACCATCTTTAGATGTGTGTGTGTGTGTGTGTGTGTGTGTGTGTGTGTGTGTGTGTGTGTGTGTGTGTGTGTGTGCGTGCAAGAATATGTGATCTGAAATTTTGGAGTGTGTTTGTGAATGTGCGCTTCTCTATTGATAGACAAGCAGCAGTTATTCTGAGAAGACAACTAGCATGCTTTTACAAATGTGTTCAAAATTCAGGTATGCATTTTCAATGTGTTATTCTCTTTTTGTCACTGAATCAGCACCTGTTAGCTATGGAAATAAATTTTAAAAAAATGTCTAAAAGGTCATTGTAAGCTGTTATTTCATTTTAACAGGGAATACTTCTATAATGGGATTCTTCATCTCACAGATGAAGAATCAATTTAACCTTTAAAGGAATGAGAAGCGATGTAGCAAATTATACATGTGGCCCTAGGATAGTGTCTGTTAAGCATGTGATTAAAGGAAAACAACAGCTTCTAATTACTGGTCCATCAGCTGCAGGAGAAACAAGTAGTCACATTTGATTTGGTTAAAGGTCAGCATGCTTTTTTTTTGAACCAAATATCTATCTAATCTTTTTCCACCTCTTATACTGCACAAAAAAAAAAAAAAAAAAAAAAAAATATATATATATATATATATATATACTTTGTTCAAACACAACATATTTTGCTCACTGGCTACAAACACAAAAGCCTATGAGGAAACGTCCTTGTATCTTAATTATGGAGTATGATTGCACAAAGGAGGTTTGGAAATTGATAGAAAAAAGGGGACAACATGAAAGCAGAACTGGTGAGATAAAAGTAAACTTACTTCATAAACACAGCTATACTCTTTTGTACATGGTTGAAATGTACTAACATTCAAGAACAAGTCCTTGTGCACTGTTTAGACTGGTTTATCACCAAAATAGCTGTCAATGTCATGAAAACAAATCTGAGTGATACATCCACCACCATGGTGAGAGAGTGATATTTTCACTGTAGATAAAGAGCAACTTGAAAAAGTAATTTGGGTTCCTGCATAGAAAATCTTGACAACATCCTACTGCTCTAATGGATGTTTGTGGAGATGTGAGCCATGGAAGCATCTGTACTTAATGGCGTGCCATATAGGAACCGTGCCACTGAAATGAACGAAAATCATCATACTTGTTATCTAAGAATTCATTTCAAATGATGGAATTAGCATACACTGTGTTTTGATAGACCTGTTGCACCTCTCAGTCTGGTTTTACATGTGAAAATGAGTACATTTTATGACCAGAAGCTGCCATAATATCTTACATTTTATGTTAATAATATCCAATGACTATTGAGAACAATGCACATTATGCTTGGCTACCATAATGTGGTGCAACACCTGCAATTATCTATGCTAATTTGAGTAAAATATAGTAAGTGCTGCATTCATTGCATTGGCTTGTGCACATTAACATTTATCGGAACTTTATGCAGCACAAGAGTGGCTCTCAGCTTTAAGTACAGCCTGTTATAATTACATTTCAGCATGGACAGCCCCTATAGCTAACACATTGGGGAGATTTCATGAGCAAATAACGTGCCACTTAAGCCTAAGAGTAAGTACTGCTTAATGGCAATCTTTTTCATGGTTGTCATTACTGGAAAGAGACTTTCTTCAGCACATGGTCTCAAGTCTCAGACTAAAATGCATGTTTGAGCTGTTTTATCTAAAAGCATCTTGCACTGATACATCTTAAAATATGTCAATCATTGTTTTGTCTCAAGATGCACACACCAGTAATGTTTTTTTAATGCTTATTAAAGCTACTTAAATGTCCTAGTTCTGTTTGAGATCAGGCAGTTTTAAATTTGTTTTCTGTTGGCAGTGAGCATTTTAGTAGGAGCACTCTGAGTCATGTATGTTTTTTTCCATTCCATTGAGAGGCAGGCCTTCCGTTGTGACTGTTACCATGATCTGTCTGATCGGAGCCTAAGCCTAATTACTCTATCTGTGAAACCAGGCCCAGGTCAAGTTTTTTCCTAGCATTACAAACTGGAACAGAAACAAAACTCAAGGATGCAAAGAAACTTTTGATTAGTTTAAACCAGTTAGAAAATGGTTTTGATCACTTTCATTAATTTTTGAGATTGAATTTACACTGATATTTGTCACAACAGGTGAGGGAAAATGAGAAGGGGATCTAATTGTAACACTTTATTATAAACCAAATACAAATAAGATTAACTACAAGAAAAAAACATGTGGCAGCATAAACAACACAACGAACTGATCAAGCAGGGCTATAAAAAGGTAAACTAATTATGAAAACAAGGAGGAGTCCTATGAAATGTTTCTATATGAATCTATCCTCCTCTACTAAGTGTAATCCTTGTTTTCAAGGATCTCTCCTTGCACTTCTTTTGGGATTGCCTCTCTCTCACCTTTTGGACCCAGCCCTTACAGGACTATGTATATGTTTGACCCCATGCTGCTTTTTTTTGAATGATTTTTGGGACCTTACTTTATCCATTCAACAAAGATGTTTACTGCTAGCTGCTCTCACAGCAGCAAAAAAATAAAATACATTTTAGTCAACCACTGTAATCCTTTGCACACAATGGACAGACAAATATGGACAGTGGACTCTCAACTTCTCGTATGCATGAATCCAATGTCAAGACTGTGAATTTATGGAATGCTGCTTTTGATATTGCCTCGACTTTTTTAACATCTTTGTAAACCTCTTTTTTCTTCATTTTTTTTTTATAATTGTGTCTACATTCTGTGTTTTATTTCTATATTCTTGAAGTCAACCAGGGGTGGGATGGTTTGGTGTGGGTTCTAGATTTGTATAGTTGCTTTTTGCTTTGTATTTTGAATTTAAAACAAAAGAAAAAATCAATTATTCGTTATTAACATCCGGTGGCCTCATGGGATAGTAAAGTGTCCATTGAATGCGCACTTCAGAATCTCGCTGGAATGCACAGCTGATATAAAAAAAATTGGATGACTAGTAATTTCCTGCAACTTAATTCAGAAAAAAACTGAATTTTTAAACTTTTTAAAGTTATTGGACAAAAGAACTCCACAAGTAGTAACCTAGAATACTGTCTAACACTCGATGGCTGCTCTGTCAAGTTCTCGTTGTCAGTGAGGAACCTGGGTGTGCTCTTTGATACCAATCTTTCATTTGAAAGCCACGTTTCTAACATCTGTAAAACTGCATTCTACCATCTTAAAAATATATCTAAATTATGGCACATGATATCAATGCAAAATGCTGAACAGTTAGTTCATGTGTTCATGACCTCAAGGCTAGATTATTGTAATGCTCTACTGGGTGGTTGCCCTGCTCGCTTAATAAACAAACTCCAGCTGGTCCAAAACGCAGCAGCTTGAGTACTTACTAGAGCCAGGAAGTATGACAATATTAGCCCGGTTCTGTCAACACTGCACTGGCTCCCTATTAAACATCGTATACATTTTAAAATCTTGCTAATTACTTACAAAGCACTAAATGGTTTAGCTCCCCAGTACTTGAGCGAACTCTTAACGCATTATACTCCATCACGTATAAAATTCTGTCCAGTTGATAATATATCAAATATCAAATATCAAAATCAACTGCAGGCAGTCGATCCTTTTCTTATTTAGCACCTAAACACTGGAACAGTCTTCCTAGCATTGTTCAGGAAGCAGACACACTCTGTCAGTTTAAATCTAGATTAAAAACACATCTCTTTACTATGGCATACACATAAAACATTATCAATTTCTATTATTCAAATCAGTTAAATGATTGTTAGGCTGCGTTAACTAGGTCAGCCGGAACCGGGAACACTTCCTATAACACCTGATGTACTCGTTACATCATAAGAAGAATGGCATCTACGCTATTGTTAGTCTCTCTATTTATCCTGAGGTTTACTGCAGTCAGCCAGATCCGGACCATATCCAGATCAGATGGTGGAACTGCGCCTGGACATGACCAAAGCATCCCTGAAATGTCTGCAGAGAGCGTGTCAAATAAACTTCCCCCGTAAATGCAGCATCGACACGACATTAAAACCCGTCTCCGGCGTGACGACTCCAGTCTTTTGAATAATCTTACGAATATCTATTGATCTAATATGACTTCTGACCTGTAATGTTGCCAGAATCATAATCAGACATGATTTGTTCATCGGCCAGAGGAGAACTGGCACGCCGACTGAGCCTGTTCTCTCCCAAGGTTTTTTTCTCCATTTTGGCCCTGGAGGCGTTTAGGGTCCTTGCCACCGTCGCCTTTGGCTTTTAGCCTGCCCGCATTGACACTATATGATAATTGAAATTAGCTGGATAACATCACCGTTTTCACCAGAGCGGCTGTACAGCCGAATCAAATTCTGTTGCATTATTTTCCTGTTAACACTGTGAAGCTGCTTTGAAACAATGGGCATTGTAAAAAGCGTTATATAAATAAAGATGACTTGACTTAATTATAAGTCATTTGTTACATTTATATAGCGCTTTTCTGGGTACTCAAAGTGCTTTACATATAGAAGGGGGGATCTCCTCAACCACCACCAATGTGGACAGAGGTCAATGGGCAAATTTGGCCAGGATGCCGGGGTTACACCCCTAATCTTTTTCCGAAGGACATCCTGGGATATTTTATGACCACAGAGAGTCAGGACCTCGGTTTAACATCTCATCCGAAGGACGGTGCTTGTTACAGTATAGTGTCCCCATCACTATACTGGGGCATTAGGACCCACACAGACCACAGGGTGAGCACCCCCTGCTGACCCCACTAACACCACTTCCAGCAGCAACCTGGTTTTCCCAGGAGGTCTCCCATACAGGTACTGACCAGGCTCAGCCCTGCTTAGCTTCAGCGGGAAACCAGTCTTGGGCTACAGGGTGATATGGCTGCTATAAATTAGACTTGACTTGATTAGTCAAAGCTATTATTCAAAGTGTAGGCTGTCAAGAAGGTGGCAAGAGAGGCAGTGTGGATGAGACACTATATAATATTACAAAAATAAAACAACGCAAATATTAAAAAATGTTAGATTAAAAAGTGTAAAATTACTATTTTTTATAAAATAGCACTGTCCAACAGCGACACCCGCAGGTAAAGTTACAGCGTGTTGCCTAAGCACATTGACTTTTAACAGACCCGCCAAAGTCACGCTATGATTGGATATGATTGGTTATGATTTGATATGATTGGTTCATGTGATAAATCCAGCCTCTTGATTTCATGCATGAATAGGCCTGAATGAAAGACTAATAAAAAAGTAAACAACTTGTGTAGGGACATATATTTACATTTGAAAAAAATTCCACTGCACACCACTGAATATAGGCTACTATTAATTGTTATATTGGAAGTTATAGATATATACGCCTATTTTTTTACGTATATAACTTTTTTTTTTTGAGCCCCTGCCCCTGAGGAACTCTCTGCATGATGTCCCTGATCAGTGTTCTCAACCACGTTTCATTTTTCTTCAGGCATTTTAATACACAAGTACTAGCAAACCGTTAAATTTTTTTAAATGTTGCATGTTTCCTCTCTCAGTAAAAAGTAGCAGTTATTTTTTTATGCATCTGTGTTACATGTTTTTTCTTAATCTGCTTATTTGATGTTCCAGATAATGGTTCAATAGCTTAGATACACTCAGACACATTACTCACGCACACATACAAAGTGAATAGCAGTTGTTATTTCTGTGAAATTATTTTGCCTGTTACTCTCAGTTAGCCTACCAATAATTAAATTAAAATCTCACTGCTTTTTCCTTATTTTGTCACACGTTGGCACAATTCCTAAAATGAACTGAGATGGTGCCCTAGTGAAAATTGTTTATACCTCATCTCACATGAAATTGAACTGCTAAGTCATAAACATATTTTAAAAGCCTTCCTGATATAAATTAGTATACATTTAATTTAATATAGTAATTAATACTGCAACCAATTTGTGCTCACTAAAAAATCACTAATGACTTGTTTAAGACTTGAAGCTTAAAGTTAAGGACTTGCATCTTGACTTGGACTTGCCTGTCTTGACTGGGGACTTGACTTGGGACTTGAATGTAAGGACTCGAGACTTACTTGTGACTTGCCAAACAATGACTTGGTCCCACCTCTGCCAAAGATACCCAGATGGTCTACTTTTCCGGTTAGAATCTGATGTGCAGATCCATGCACACTCTAATGGGCCAATATTGCCCACAACCCATTGTGCGTTGGATTTGATTAGAACTACAAACATGGATAAAAAGTGTTGAAAAACTACATACAAGGCAGATGTGTGAGTCCAACGATTAAGTAGAGAGGTTTGGATAAAGGGGTTTCAGTGATTAATTATCAGTATCTAACCCTGACGAATATATATATATATATATATATATATATATATATATATATATATATATATATATATATATATATATATATATATATATATATATATATGCATAAATGCATCATTATATTTAAATTGCAAACATATGATGAGAGTTCTCCACATTAAAGACTCACGACTGACAGATCAACGTGCTACTATATTTCTCTTCAAAACAGTAGGAAATTAAATGACATTGAATGTGGACGATTTTAACAGTGACAAGATGACTGACAGGGTAGTTTAAATGGTGACAGAGCTATCCGTTAAAGATGACGAAATATTATGTCCCAAAGCTTGCCTACTCTTCTGCTGCACACTCAAAAGTATGTACCTTTGCTTCACAAAAAGAGTACATACTTAAAAGTAGGTGACTTGGGATGCAGCATATGTATTCAGGCATACTACTCTTTTGGCGTACTGTTTTTCACATACTATATAGTAGGTGAAGTATTCGATTTCAGACGCAGCGTAAAAGTCCATGAACATGAAACAAAGACCAAAATTGAACGTGACTATTAAATTAATGTTAAAAATAAATAAAATGTTAAATCAAATTAAACTTAATTAAAATGTTTTCAATAATAATAACAACAACAACAAAAACTGACATGTATGTGAAGATTTACTAAATTTTAAATTATGGTAATTCATTCCATTTTTTTATTTTTTTGGTAATGGGACTAAATAATAAATCTGCCAAGTCCACATTCTGGGTCAATCAGGGTTTGAGTGAACCCAGAAACTTTTGTTCTGTATCCAGTCTGCCTGCAAAATCACTCAGGCAAAACTATGCGCACCTGTTTAGAATGAGACAAGCGCATTCGCTAAAGCTGATGGTTTCACAGGGCAAAGCCACATGCACATGGGTCTGCATGAGGATGATGCCTCAACTGCTCCCCAGTTTGCATTTGGTTGTCAAGGAGATTGTCAGACTCTATGAACAGCACTGAGCCAAGTACATAGTGTTCTCTCTTTTATCAGACATGCATTCCCAATCCTCTTTTGTTCTATTAAATACAATGTCTACTCATATTGGGCTTGTTTTCTACAGCTGACAACACAAGTATACAGTTGAAAAATCTGATAATGGAATGATTCATTGAAACAGTTGGAAATAAAACTTATTTAAAGAGTTTTAAAATTAGAAAGTGTGCACAGATTTTAAGACAAATACAGTTAATAATCTGACAACTATTTGATTGATACACAGATATTCAATTAGAACATACATATATATATATATATATATATATATATATATATATATATATATATATATATATATATATATATATATAATTCATATATATATACAGCTTCATCTCAAGTTTGAAAGCCATGGAAAATAACTGTTGCCAATACAAAAGTAAAGTAGTGTTTACAGCTCAGTCTCTTTGTCGCTAACTCATGTTCTACTGTACAAGAACATCGTTTTTCCCCCCTAAATAATGGGAAAGTATGATCCTCCCTCTCTAGACAACGCGTGTCTCCTATTGGGCAGTGTAGATGTGCCCCTACAATGTTCCACCGCGCCAAAGAATCTGGTGCGCCTTTGCGCGGAGGACATGGACTTGAACGCATCACTCTCTCTCCATTCCCTTACGCATCAGCTGCACTCAGCAGCTCACATGGTGCCCCAATGAACCCTCGACCTCACGCATCGTCCAACATACAATGGATTAACCGGAAAGACATGAATGTCCGCACAGAGGACGGCATCAGCCTGTGCCAAAGGGCTCTCCAAATAGTGACGGAGCTGTGCCTCGCCGGGCACGTCGACCGGGAGAAATGCGCGGATATATTTCCTCTGGAGAGCAACATACCAGGTAAAGGAAATTCAGGTAAATTTAACTTAAACAACGTTCTATTATCCACTCACAAACATATTTTGTCCAGGAACTTTGGTTGGCCAAGTTAACGAGAAAACTTTTTCAAAGTACGAGTGCACGAAGCCAGAGCACTGAAAGTTTGAATAGTTCGCTCGCGGTCACTGAAACATTCTTAACATTCATAGCATTACCTGAAATCAGCCATCATAAACGGAGACAGTTCTACTTGTAGCGTATCATGCGCAACAAGTGTGAAACTATTATTTTCAATACTTATTTCAATAATATATAATATTACGCGTAAGACGTTTTCATGAAATACTGTAGCAAAACTCACTTCCCGATAAAACGCAGTGAATGGATTGCTGTACTGCAAGCACACATTTAATAGACATAAATGTGCATAGCCTACATATTTTCTATTAACGTCTGTAAGTGTTTTTGCCCGTGTTGGCAACAAATAAAAGTAGGTTTGCACGTTATTTTAATGTGTCCTTTTTGCAGTGTAAAGTATTGAGTAATAATAATTAGGCTAACTGCATGCACTTATTATAGGGTTAGTTGCATGTACTGTAATTATGCATACTTTATAGTTATGACTACAGTATCTACATGTAACGTGTAATTAGAACACTGTAAAATAATTTGTTAACTAAAGTAGTTATCTTATCTAACTTATCTATAAACTGTGCAAATTATGTTGCAACCTACCACTTACTGCTGTGAGAAATACTAATGCAAACCATGGACGTTTTGTGCATGAATTTTGATCCATGTTTGGTTTAACACATGTAATCAAAAGTTTTTTGTCTATCCCTAAAAAAGAAAAAAAAAAAGATCCTATTTAAAATACTAATGTCAGTTGGAATAGAGAATAAGTTTGTTTCAATCAAAATGAAACAAATACAGAAATCCCAATATCATAGGCTAAAAACAGACAAAACACATATATTGTGTGATAGAGTGGCCACGAATGCAGTAAAAACCAGACATTACATTAAATGACCACATGCTGATACAGATGATAATTTTATCAAACAGTCACCTCTGGAGGGTGGTGGTCATGTATGAGTGATTCCATCACTGTAGCTCATTTCTTATTAGTTAGTAGCACCATTAGCAGTACGGTGTTAAAACTCACTCTAAAATACAGCAAACAACTATAATTATGTGTTGCATTGTGCAGTGCATTAGGCAGCTGAAACTCTTGCACCTGTTGGATGCATATGACGGTTCAACAGTGCCACTCATTCAGGCCCTTTTCAGCATCAACACTGTGATATAATTAATGTTGAATCAAGTTTGTTCAGTGCCTGTGAACTGACTTTCTGTGTTCAGTTTTCCATTCTATATTAACTTTGGTTGCATGGGCCACTGACAAGGTGTCAAACTGTCAAAATTGTCTCTGATCTCTGCTTTACTAAACGAGCACATTTCAGTCTTCTTTTTCTTATACCTTGCCCTCTTTCTTTTCTTTTTCTCTCTCCCTCTTTCTCCTGTTTGTCTGTCATGCATCATTTATTGCTGCTGGTGCTCTCTGTCTGCCTGTCTGGTGTTCATTTATCTCCTTCCTATCCTCGTCTCCTTCGCTCCTCACCTTCTGTTCTTTATAATCTCCTCAACACACTCTTTCACACTCTTCTCTTTCCGATCTTCGCATACTTGCCTCTTTTTCTTTGCACTCTCTCTTCCTCTTGTTGCCTGTAGACATCTCTGTAAGTCTCCTAGCTGTGGTCGTAGGTTTCTGTGGGCTCGCCCTTTTGGTAGTCTCTCTCTTTGTCTTTTGGAAGCTGTGCTGGCCCATTTGGAGAAGCAAGGCACTCTCATCCAATGCTGACAGCTGCCCGCCGGGGGTGCTGCCTGAGGCCCCCCCGGCCCAACCTCCGGTGTTTCGTTCTGTTTCTCCTCGTCTTGAGGCCAAGGCAATTTCAATTGCGGGAAGACAGCCATCGCAAATTCAGCAAGAAGATGAGGACGACAAGAGGAGGAAGGTACCAGAAGTGAAGGTCAATGGCCGCAGCTCGGTTAAAATCCTGGAGGCAGCAATGAAGATCAGCCAGACCTCACCAGACATCCCTGCTGAGGTCCAGCAGGCTCTGCGTGGCTGTCTGAGCAAGCAGGCCAAAATCCAGAGGCAGACCACTGAACCTACCTCGTCCTCCAGGTGATACGCCAATTACATAATGAATTACATGGAGATCTACTTTTGATGCTTGATTGCACGTTGAATGACACTACAGAAGAGGGTTAATCATTCCATTACTACCACTTGAGTTAATAACTCATATTTAGCTTAGAAAACAGAACATATATTTGGTGCATTTGAGAGGATGTGTTGATGAAGAGCTGCCTTTACTGAACGATAAACATACTGAATAACCAGTGTGTACCTTTAAATACAGCAAATGACAGAGCAGCTGTTTTTTTTTTCCTTTAATGATTAGATATCCACATTTATGCATTTCGTGGCTGACTTCCAGCTAGAAATAAATCAACCGGATCGAAGGCAATGCAAAGCTACTAAGTAGATTAAGCCCCACAAGCATGTACAATATAGAGCATTTTTAATAATAAGAAAAATACAGCATATATATGTGTGTGTGTGTGTGTGGCCTGGTAAACCCTACATAATGGGGACAAAATGTCCCCACAAAGATGGCAATATCCAAAATCCTGTGTAATTTTTAACAATTAACCAATTATATTAATTATAATAAAAATATCCAGCATTTCAATTAAAGGAAATTAATTAGGGCATTACAATTTTAATTATTCTATAATTCTTGTGTTACTATTGTCACAACTCTTATTTTCACATATTCACCTCATTCATAGGGTGATGGCACATCTCCCGGTTGCTGCATACACCCATTAATCACCGCAGCTCACCAATCGGAGGACTAGGGTCACATTGCCATGGCAACAGCATTAAATGACCTTAGCAATTAAACAATCAGCTCTTCTTCTCTTTGTTTCACGTGGCACCGTGTTTAAAGTAAGCAGGGATGTAATTAGTGTTGCCACGCAATAGCACTGACATGCTGCGACTGTTTGTCCGACTGGGAAAAGGAGCAACAGCTGTGAAATTATTCTGCTGTGTCTGTGATTCTACGTTCCTCGTAGAACCCATTATTGAAAACCTACAGAAATATCATTAAAAACTTTAATGCAGCGTAACAAATAAGGTGTCTTTATGTTAATGAGGTGCAAGAAAAGGCCAAATGAAGCTGATTAAATGCCATTGTGAAAGTATGCAGTTGTAGGCACATTTTCCATTTTCTTTTTCCATTCATCTAATATCTCCACTACTTATCTTTGAAAGTACATCACTTTAACTTCACTCTAAATATTAAAGAAATACAGTAATAAAATAAATAAATAGGCCAATATGCCACAAGATAATGGAAAACCTTATTCAAAAGTCTTTAAAACAGGCTAAAATGTGAAGCTAGTTTCTCCAAAATGGCCATTTCATGGTAGGTTGATCACTAAAGTGAGCTGAACTATACAGAAGAGAGGATAGTTAAACTATTGCTAATGAGTTAATGCACTACTAAGAGGTTTTCTGGGGAAGAAACTGAAGATATATGAAATGCTATTACTGTATTATATAACTACTTACTGTTTTACAATGCCTCAAGTGAAGATTTCTTAGAAATTATTTGCAGCCACAACCCATTGAGTGCTGTAATGAAATGCATTATTTTCCACAAATCAAGCAAATGTATCTATTAAATGACGTATTTAAGATGGAATTCATGTCCGTTTCTATTGTGCTATATGTCAAAAGCGTTTATTGAAGTATTTGCATGTTAATTTGGTCTTAGTCAGCGTTTTTGGACATTGGTGCAGTCTCGTCATTGTCTCGTCTTAATCATGGAAAAAAATTATTAAATCTCGTCTCGCCTGACAAAATGAACACTAACTCATACCTACAAAAATGCTGTAATATGATAAAACACTATTGTTACATGAACAAAAACCAAGATCAAATGAGCTGAGAGGATAGTTCAGTGTATTCTGCAACAGGTGACAGGCTAATAAGACTTGAACATTTCCATCTCCTCCATCCTCTGCAATCTCTTATATGGGAGAGTGGAAATACAAATTGTGAATTCTGGCACTGGCTCACAGACTCATTCATTATTACACTTGGCAAGATATTTCAGAAACACCGCCATCAAACACTGGATTCTCTTCAAAACATCCGAAGACAGCAGATAATTACTCTCTTCAATTTATCATTGCATTGTGCTGGGACGCGCATACATGTGCAGGACAGACAGAGTTGGCAAAAGTAGAAAGAGAGAGAGAGACAGACTGACAGTGATGATAAGAGATCAAGTGAGAAAAATGGTGGAAAGACTTGTTTGGACAAACAAATATCTAAAAATAGATAATAGATACTAACAGAATTTAGCCAATTTTAATCTCACAAGTCCATTAAATGTTATAATCCATGACTCTTTAACATGCTGTCATTGTCATATGTTTGTTGTCCTAAAGGTGCTAGTTGCTAGGAAACACCAAGGATAAGTAGAGGACTATGATTTCCTCAGGAGCCATCGTGAGTGTTGAAAACAGGTTTTCTAGCAAAAAAAAAAAACTTCCAGGCCTAACTATTGATTAAATATCGTGAAGTTTACAGTATAAAAGTTTCACATTTCAGGGGTTCATAGTCAAGTCATAGTCAAATTTATTTAGCGGTGAAAGATCGAGAGACAACAGCAAATATATAGAGAGACTGATTACAGCAGTCAGAAGAGAGAATGATGTGAAATTTGCTGTCTCTCTCTCAGCCATGTAGTAGAAGCACCCTTGCAGCAGTTACTGCCAAGTTAAAATAACACAACATATAGCGTTACAAATGTAGGCCTACAGTATATAAAAAAAAAATTATTAAAATATGAAATAATTTACTAGATTTGCAATGTTGATAACTCTGGAAATGCGTCATCTCAGTGTGTGAAAACACTTTATTTTAAGGTGATGTAGTTACACGTTAACTACATGTACTTATTATAGTAATAACAGTAAATTATGCATACACTCTCAGAAAAAAAGGCACAAAGACTGTCACTGGGGTGGTACTCGTTCAAAAGGTACATCTTATACCTAAAGAGTGCATATGAGTATCTCAAAGGTAGATATCGGTAACAAAAGTGTACATTCTAGTACCTAAATGGTACATATTAGAACCCTTTTAAAGGGTACCATCCCAGTGACAGCTTTTGTACCTTTTTTTTTTTCTAAGTGTAATTACAAGTAACTAATGCCAAACCAAACCCTAACCCTAACTAAGTACATGTAGTTAATTAATATTCCTCAGTACTTATTTGAGTAAGTACAATGTAACTATTTCACCTTAAAATAAAGTGCAACCAGGGTCCATACTAAAGTTTTTATTGTCCAGGGCTGAGGAGTAACTACCTAAAAGAAGCATTGCTACTAACTCTCTAGTGACATCCTCTCTTCATACAGTATATAGTGCTGATTCATTTTAGTGAGTCAGTTCATTTAGATGAATAGGCAAATGATTTAATAAAAAAAAAAAAATCAAATTTATTCAAGTGTAATATTACAGGATTTTTTATTGTTCACTCATATTTATCTGTGAAAATGTAATGCTATCACCCTAATTGATTGATTGATTCAATTCATTCAAAATCCTCATAAATGTTGTTTTAAGTTTTTAAATGATATAATCTGATATATTTTAATAGATATTGTTCTTAATTGTTTTTTGATAGTAACTTGTATTGTTAATAAGTTTTTTAAAAGAGCAGTTTGACTAGTACAGTTTTAGAGTAGTTTCCCCAATACAAGGTGCATTACAAAACTAAGATTTTTTTTTTTTTTAACTATAAAAGTTCTCCTTTCATAGGCACAATTCTTTCCGCCGACACCTGCCGCGGCAGATGAATGTGACCAGTGTGGACTTCACCATGGACACTCTACCCGTGCGTCAGTCTTCTGCAGTCAGTATCGGCCGCATCAAACCTGAGCTGTACAAGCAGAAGTCTGTGGACTCTGAAGAAGGAGCCAAGGAGCCGGTGGAGACATGTGGAAAGCTGAGCTTTGCCCTCAGCTATGACTATGAGGAACAAGCTCTTGTGGTTCGCATTCTAAAGGCCCTGGATCTGCCCGCCAAAGACTTCACAGGCACCTCCGACCCTTATGTGAAGATCTACCTGCTTCCAGATCGCAAAAAGAAGTTTCAGACGAGGGTCCACCGCAAGACGCTCAACCCCATGTTCGACGAGGCCTTCTGCTTCCCTGTGGAGTACAGTGAGCTGTGCAATCGCAAGTTGCACTTCAGCGTGTACGACTTTGACCGCTTCACGAGTCATGACATGATCGGTGAGGTGGTGGTTGACAACCTGTTTGAGCTGTCTGACCTTTCACGTGAAGCTGTGGTTTGGAAGGACATCCTTGCAGCTACTACAGTAAGTACAATCCTTGTGCGTACAGAAAGCATAATTCATAAACTGTACTTTCCTCAAATCAATAAGACCAGATTCTGGCAGGGTTGTTCGTCATTCAGAGTTTAATTGAGAAAAGTCAATTCCTGAATTTGAATTGAAGTTTCAACGTGGATACAAAATTCCTGCTATTCTAAAATTCTAAAGCAAAATTCTGGATTTTCAGAGTTATGAAGTTCACAGCACCATTGTTGCAGTAAACTTGCATTTTGAAGTGATCTCTTATTCAAAACTTTTTTGAATTGATCATTTATTAGATGCACGCCATTCTGTTATCATAGGGACATCGGATTTATATTTTCATACAGAGCCCCTAAAGCAGGGGTCGGCAAGTAAATGTGGTATCGGGCTAAAAAAAAATTTGTCACTATATGGCGGGCCAGAACATAGTCATGGGATAATTTAAGAAATTCAAAAATTCAACTAGAATTGCCTGTGACAAACTGTTACTAGTAGTGAGCTGTTACTCTGTTAAAAAATTGGATAAATGAATAAAGCAGTAGTGACACGTAACCTAAGTATCTTCATTCACCAACTTGCAACACAAACCGCCTTGCTAAAACACATATGTGGGAGATGCGGATAAAAATGGATAAAATAACTAAAACATTATTATAAGGAAATATTAGTTGTCAATGCTTTTGCGTTCTCTCGTAAATTTTTTGCGTTCCCCTGAGAAACGTTGCATTCGCTCGCAAAACGTTTTGCGTTCCCACAAGAAACTTTGCGTTTGCTCGCAAAACCTTTTGAGCTCTTTGCGAGTGAACGCAAACATTTTTGCGAGGGAACACAAAGCTTCTCGGGGAACGCAAAACATTTACGAGAGAATGCAAAAGCATTGACAAATGATTTTTCCTTCACTCATATTTTTTTCCCACCACCATGTCCCTTTAGGGGCTCTGTAGTTTCACGCCCCTAAACATGATGCAAAACAAAATGAATTGTGATTGGTTGCTTTACATGCCAGTCAGATGTCCTCTTGGGCGGTCCTTAGCCAATGAAAGCTGGGATGGAGTCCAGACTATCTGCCATCAGTCTGAAGGTTTGGCTATATACTAACTGGTCATATACTTCTGTCTCAATCAAATTTATCTCAAAGGAAAATTGACTGCACAAGTGTGAAGGTCTCATTAATGGATAGATTGATCTGTTATGTAAAGCCAGGTGTGGGGGAGAGCTCATCTCCAAACTGACTCACCCTTTCAGGGCACCCACGTACCCCTTCCAAAAATAGTTCCAACTGCCAGTTTCCAGAGCCACAGGAAGCATGATTATCAAGCCAGAGCCTTCAAAGACAACCGTGACTACCCAACAGGTGTGGAATTGACTTCCGAGTACAATAAGAAATGTTACTGGCACTACATTTCAGGACTATGACAAAGGAACATTTTTAGGTTTCTTAGTCAGATTGGCCCTCATGATAATGACACTCACTCATTACGCCTCAGTTAATATATCAGAGCTTATGCAACTGCATCAGTCATGTTATTTACTGTGAGGGATTTTAAAGGACAGCACTTCTTAAAAGGATAGTTCGCCCAAGAAGGAAAATTCTGAATGAAAATGTCATTCCAAAGCTGTATGACTTTCTTCTGCAGAACACAGGATATATTTTACACTTAAATGAATATTACTGAGCATATACTACAAGATATCTGATTGGTGGATAAAGAAAAAGGGTTTGTGTACTTAGTTCAAAATCTACATCTGTGATTTCTCACAGGACCTGGAACATTAAAGCCTAGTTTAAGTTGTAATCTTGTTCAATTACTAGACAATCTGAAGAGGTGAATGGCATCGTCCGTCACACTCACCTCACTTACAGTGACTAAGTTGCATTAACAATGACGTTTCACTTTGCTTCCTGCTACAAAAACAAAGTGAATGGTGACAGCGTTTCATTTTGTTCACCACAGAGATTCTGTGATGAGTCATTTCTGTTTGGGAAAAGCAATCTCTTCCTCCTACTTGTTTGACGCAACAGTATCTTTCAGGCTCATTAATTTCCTGATTGTGTTGTTTTCAGCATATTTATTCATTTTCCTGTTGTTTGGTTGACAGGGATGCAGATTTCTGCGCCTGTCAAGTCACTTATGTTGTGTTTTGCTAACATTTGGATCACTCTCATGCGATTTCCTTCTCATACTCTCCACTGACTATTGCCCTCCCTCATAGCTACAATATAAAATTATTGATGTATTGGAACAGCAGTGTAGAGGTTTCGAGCTGTTTTTCTCAGTTATGAGAGTATCACAACTGCCCTTTAGGGACAAAAAACGACTCTCAGAACCAGACCAGCTGCTCTTAGGCCCCCAACTGTGGAAAGAAGCTAGTAACTCTCAATTCTTAAAATAGTCATAGATTGCAGCCTTGCGTCGTTACACTTCCGACTGCACATTGAAACCCTCTATTTCATCTTACTCTGACGTTTGAAGGTCTAATTTTGTTCTCTGTTTTTGGAGCACATTGATGCGGTGGTACAAGGCCATTCAGATCTGGAGGAGGGGAAGTTGGATAGTCAAAACAGGAAGGCTATTATTGCCCCAAAAAGATGTGTGAATTGTTTCAGACACGAACGCCGATAGGAGACGTGACTCTTGAACTAGCCCGTGGCTTTCTGTATAATTGTACGGATAACCAGAGACATGGGGCAAAAGGATAGGATGTGACAGAGAGGGTTTTGACGTCAGACTACACAGAGGCGGTACCACATCGATGTTAATCTCGTCAACAAAATTTATAACAGAAATGTAAAACAAAGACTGGATAAAGAAATGTGCAGCATGACCATGATAATTAAAATATACTGTTGATAAAAATTTGAGAAAAAAGATTTCACCACAAGATATTAATATAACACTAAAGTCCTATTCGTACAGTAATTGTTTATCATGGGGACGTAAGGTAGTTTTAACATTTACAGGCGCTTATCTGTGATTTTATTGCCATACGAATCCTCAATTTCAGTGTTTTTCTCCCACCACCTGCTTAAAAATATCCCCTACTGTTTTTTGACAAACATCAAAGTTGTGCGGTAATTTTATTGCTGCCGAATCCACATCTCTGAGTTTACAAGAAGAGATCACTTCAAAATTCACTGTTTAAATCCTTTTTGACCACTGCGGGGCACTGTACGTAACTGCTGCACTTCACTGTAATGTGCATGCATATATTTTTATTACTGAAATACTGGAAAGTATTAAAAAAGAACAATATTTCATCACTCCACCTCAAAAACAAGAAAGAGAAACAGGCTAAACATTTGAAATGTGGCAGCAATATATGCAAAACAATTTTAAAATATGTATTATATACAATTATATACAAACCCGATTCCAAAAAAGTTGGCACACTGTACAAATTGTGAATAAAAACAGAATGCAATGATGTGGAAGTTTCAAATTTCAATATTTTATTCAGAATACAACATAGATGACATATCAAAAGTTTAAACTGAGAAAATGTATAATTTTAAGGGAAATATAAGTTGATTTAAAATTTCATGGCATCAACACGTCTCAAAAAAGTTGGGACAAGGCCATGTTTCCCACTGTGTGGCATCCCCTCTTCTTTTTATAACAGTCTGCAAACGTCTGGGGACTGAGGAGACAAGTTGCTCAAGTTTAGGAATAGGAATGTTGTCCCATTCTTGTCTAATACAGGCTTCTAGTTGCTCAACTGTCTTAGGTCTTCTTTGTCGCATCTTCCTCTTTATGATGCGCCAAATGTTTTCTATGGGTGAAAGATCTGGACTGCAGGCTGGCCATTTCAGTACCCGGATCCTTCTTCTACACAGCCATGATGTTGTAATTGATGCAGTATGTGGTCTGGCATTGTCATGATGGAAAATGCAAGGTCTTCCCTGAAAGAGACGACGTCTGGATGAGAGCATATGTTGTTCTAGAACTTGGATATACCTTTCAGCATTGATGGTGCCTTTCCAGATGTGTAAGCTGCCCATGCCACACGCACTCATGCAACCCCATACCATCAGAGATGCAGGCTTCTGAACTGAGCGCTGATAACAACTTGGGTTGTCCTTGTCCTCTTTAGTCCGGGTGACATGGCGTCCCTTTTCCAAAAAGAACTTAAAATTTGGATTGGTCTGACCACAGAACAGTTTTCCACTTTGCCACAGTCTATTTTAAATGAGCCTTGTCCCAGAGAAAACGCCTGCGCTTCTGGATCATGTTTAGATATGGCTTCATTTTTGACCTATAGAGTTTTAGCCGGCAACGGTGAATGGCACGGTGGATTGTGTTTACTGACAATGTTTTCTGGAAGTATTCCTGAGCCTGTGTTGTGATTTCCATTACAGTAGCATTCCTGTATGTGATGCAGTGCCGCCCGAAGATCACGGGCATCCAGTATGGTTTTCCAGCCTTGACCCTTACGCACAGAGATTGTTCCAGATTCTCTGAATCTTTGGATGATATTATGCACTGTAGATGATGATAACTTCAAACTCTTTGCAGTTTTTCTCTGAGAAACTCCTTTCTGATATTGCTCCACTATTTTTGGCATTGGGGGAATTGGTGGTCCTCTGCCCATCTTGACTTCTGAGAGACACTGCCACTCTGAGAGGCTCTTTTTATACCCAATCATGTTGCCAATTGACCTAATAAGTTGCAAATTGGTCCTCCAGCTGTTCCTTATATGTACATTTAACTTTTCTGGCCTCTTATTGCTACCTGTCCCAATTTTTTTGGAATGTGTAGCTCTCATGAAATCCAAAATGAGCCAATATTTGACATGACATTTCAAAATGTCTCACTGTCAACATTTGATATGTTATCTATATTCTATTGTGAATAAAATATAAGTTTATGAGATTTGTAAATTATTGCATTCCTTTTTTATTCACAATTTGTACAGTGTCCCAACTTTTTTGGAATCTGGTTTGTACATTAAATATATAAACCAAGCAGCTTTATGTTTACCTCATGTAAATAAGAAGCTGCATTAACTTATTTCCACTCATTTTCATAGTTTTAAAATTAAAATGTCATCTTGAGATAAAGACAGAAAATCATTTCAAATACAACGTGTCTAGCTTCCTATTTTCAAACAGGATATTTGAATAATTCAATAATAAATAGGACATTGTTGAACTATTATTAAATTAAATATGAATTTATTCTTATTATTCCAAGCATATGACATTTTATTTCCTGCGGACAATTGTGTGGAAACTGACCACGTGAGCAGAGCATTCCTGGGTTTGTAGGATCACAAAACTTGCTCCTCCATCGTAAATATAAATCGGCATCCGAATGTTTTATCACTAAGGTGCCATGCAAATTCATTTTTACAGACATCCACATGAGAAACTGAATAGGGCTTAAGAATGTTTTTGAAGAAAAAATCTAGAATAAATTATAGCCTATGTTTCAAATAAATCAATGAAAAAAATCAATAAATGTCAGGCATTGACCTGCTGAATTTTGCACTTTCTTGACAACTAAAATATTATTTTCAATGTCTAAATGTACACTCCTTTTTAAATGTCTGGGGTCAGTGATTTTTTTTTTTTTTTTAATTAACACTTCCATTTAGCGAGGCATAAATTGATCAAAAGTGACAGTAGGCCTTTACAATGTTACAAAAGATTTCTATTTGTATTTTGTTTCAAATGTGGTTCTCTTTTTCAGGATTCATCAAATCCTGAAAAAATAATAAAAAAATAAAAAAATCATGGTTTTCAGAAAATCCTAAGAAGCACAACTGTTTTCAACACTGATAATAATAAGACATTGAGCACTAAATCAGCATATTAGAATAATTTCTGAAGAATCATGTGACGTGATCATGTGCATCACAGGAATACATTTTATTTTAAAATATATTAAAATTGAAAACAGTTATTTGAAATTGCATTATTTCACAATATTACAATTTTTTTTACTGTATTTTGATCAAATACATGCAACCTTTGATGAGCACAAGACACTTTCTGTAGAGTAAAAATAATACATTTTATGAAATATTAATTACATTTAAATTAACAGATATTTTTCCATCAGAACACAAACACTATGTCTAAAAAAAAAAAGAAACTGTGTAAAAATTAATACTGTTTGTAATCAATGATACTGAGAAATGGCATGCGATTTAGAACGCTGGAAAATAGGCATGTGGTACACCTGAAGTTTATACACAGTACCTACAGTACCACAGCGATTAAGTATGTACGCTTCTCCCTATTACGTAATCTGCTTTTTAATCTTTACTTGGACAGATTAATCACTATCTTTAGTTGCCTTTGAAAGAATAATGGCAGTCTTATTCCAGTACTGAGAGGCTGTAAATACCAAAATACACACTGGCCTTTTAGAATAATCTTTACCGCCTCTGCAAAGCTAATAAAGGTCAGGGAAGCTAGATTTGTCTCATTCAAAACTGAGAAAAAGAACCAGCCACCCAAAACATACGTCCCACAGTAACGCTTCCACACAAACACAGCCGTTATGAAAGTCTTCTTGGAAAAAGCTCAATTTCTCAGAAGAGCCATATTTCTGTACACAACTTTGTTTCTGAGTCACTGATTTTTTTTCCTCTAAAGTTTTTAATGGAGATATATATCCACTCTCTAGATCTAATATAGAGTAGATCAGGTTTAAACCCGATGAGCAAACATTAGTCCAATATTTCACTTGCTACGCATGTCTGAGTTGTCGGCAGGGCAAACAGACGAGTGTTTGGAGAGTCAGTAAATAAGGGTTTTGTTTGCAGTCGTATCAAGGGCTCTCTGAAGAGACGCTTAAGAGGAAAATCATATTACACTATTTGCTAAAAGGCTGATACCTGCAGATCATTTAATCAATAGTTTGTAATGCTAGTAATGCTTCAGCCATCTCTTGACGTCATGCAGTCAAATCAACTTGTTTTCTGTTTGCTGCACAAGTTTTCTTTTCAATACCTTTCTTTCTTTCTTTCTTTCTTTCTTTCTTTCTTTCTTTCTTTCTTTCTTTCTTTCTTTCTTTCTTTCTTTCTTTCTTTCTTTCTTTCTTTCTTTCTTTCTTTCAGGAGAGTGTGGATTTGGGTGAAATTATGTACTCCCTTTGCTATCTTCCCACGGCTGGACGCATGACCCTCACCGTCATCAAATGTCGCAATCTAAAAGCCATGGACATAACCGGCTACTCTGGTCAGTGTTAACCCTGATAATCTGTCAAGAACAACTTTACCATCTTTATGTTTGGGGACTTATGCAGGGGTGTCTAATCCTTCTACTAGAGGGCCGATGCCCTGCAGAGTTTCGCTCCAACCTACCCCAAAACACACTGTTAAATTTACTTAAATGAGATTAAAATGAGAACATGTATTTTCTTATTTAGTCTTACTGAGCCCAATCTACTTAAATATGTAAAACTGAAGTTTACTTAATTTACTTAAAGGTGCAGTATGTAATATTGACAGATAGTGGTTGAAATGGGTTCTGCAGTCCAAATTCAAAATATTGGAGGGAATCTTAGACTCGAAACTCACACAGGTTGCCAGATTGAGGACAAGCAACAGGAATGAGCGTATATTTGACAATGGATGGTGACGAGCCTGACAATGTAAGTTGATGAGTTGATTTATCCATATTTTAATTTGCCTTTTTAGATTTAAAAAAAAAAAATCCTGTAGCTCAAACAATAAGAGTGTGAGCTAGCAACGTCAAGGTCATGGGTTCGATTCCCAGGGAAAGCAAGAACTGACAAAATGTAAAAATGTATACCTTGAATGCAATGTAAGTCGCTTTGGATAAAAGCGTCTGCCAAATGCATGTAAATGTAGATAGATGCTGAGTCTTTTTAGGTTGGGTATAATCTATGATCTCTGACCCAGTTTGTTTGTTGGCTTCTATGGCTGCAATACGCTGTGTTTTCCGCCAACTGGCAAACCGGGGTGTTGAAATACTATTGGGTAAATTGGCAGTGGGTGGGATCACACAGATCAAAACAAAAACAGACATTCCGACACAGAACGCACATTTCAAAGTAGAATAACTGGCTGTAGATTAATTTTTGGAGAAAAACCTATGTGAACTTAGCATGGTATTTGTATGCTTCACTACAGTCACATGAATAACATTTTTAGTGTATGTTGCACCTCTCAATAAGCAATAGCTATACTAAATGTCAGTAACTTCCTACTTGTTCATTGCAAGCATTTACTATGCTAGTTACAGAAGCTTTAAATGTACAGTAACAATCAAGAGTCATATTACTCACTTTTTAACATTAATTAGTTGTGTATTGATAGGTAGACTTTACCTAATTCCTTTAAGTGTGTGTAATTTTTATTGAGCAGATTTTATAGGTTTATTATTTTTTTAAAGTTTTTCGCTGGTTCAAGTGTATTTAATTAGGGGTTGAAGGATATAGTGGCCCTCCAGGAGCAGGATTGGACTTAAATGATGATAAAATAATAATTACACTTTTAAAGTTTAAATACACTTTTATCCTCATTTAATGTAGACAGAAAATGTTTAAACTTTAATCTTGTGTATCACAAGGTATGTATGAAAAATGTCACTGGTATCCAGTGGATTAGTATTTTAAATACAAGAATGTATTGTAGAAAAATACAATAAAATAAATCTAATTAGACTATTGGCAAGAGTTTCCTTCAACAGTATGTACATAAATCAGCAAATGTCAAAATTATTGCATTTTCTTTTATGCCTAGAGTCTCTGCAACCCCAAAAAGATGTACAATTTTTCATATAGAGGACATGTGATGCATGTTAAGTTAACATCTTGTACATAGTTTGCATAAAAGTAGGAAAAGTCATCAACCTGACACATCAATGCAAATATGTTTTTGATATATTAAAATGCCTGTGGGGTCTGTCAGATCGCAAGCAGAACATGAGGGTTAAGACAGCTAAAAAGAAAATTTCTTCTATGCATAACATATTACCAAGGGTCTAAAAAAATGTGGAATATGAAAAATGACCAGCTTTATTTTTTGTGTGTTTTGAATCTAACTAGCTCCTAACAGATTCACTTTGATTTGTTTCCCTCACAGATCCATATGTTAAAGTCTCCCTCATATGTGACGGTCGGAGACTGAAGAAGCGGAAGACGACCACCAAAAAGAACACACTCAACCCTGTCTATAATGAGGCCATCATTTTCGACATCCCACCTGAGAACGTGGAGCAGGTCAGCCTGTCGATCACGGTGATGGACTACGACAGGTCAGTCCCTGCCTCTTAGGATAATATCAAAACAATAACTATTCAAATTCAAAACCTCCATCAATTCATGCGCCAAGCCGCTTGTCTTGAGGATGCTAGAGCCTATCCCAGTGTAAAATCACAACATGTTGAAGATAAATTATCCTGACAGGCAAGATGATGATGATTAGAATATCAAGTCAGATAACATGCTTGGCAGTTGTATTCAAATATTTGCAGCAAACATCTTAATCGAGAACATTCAGTCTGATCTTGTAAAACTCTGCTGTGCACCTTTATTAAATCAGACAGCAGCTATGCTGTAATTATGCCAATATAACATCAATGCACTCTCAGAAAAAAAGGTACAGTGCTGTCACTGGGGCGGTACCCTAAGGTACAAAAGTGAAAAGGTACATCTTTGAACCTTACTCACCCCTAAATGGTACATATTAGTACCTTAAAAGGTACATATCAGTAATTTAAGAGTGCATATTAGTACCTTAAAGGTACATATTAGTACCTTTTCGGTTTTGTACCTTAAGGTACCGCCCCAGTGACAGCAATGTACCTTTTTTTCTGACAGTGTGTGTAAAACAATGTGGGAGCATTTATGCAATGGTCCTGTTGATCAAGTACGATTGCTAATATTTCCACTGGTTTCCTCAATCTTTTTTTTATCCATTGTTTTGCATCTGGATCTAAAATGTACATCCTTTTCAGGCTAGCAAGCCGCTCACCAATGAAAACTTTTTCTACAACAAAGTCTTGCGTTCTGTTTCTCTTTCAGAGTTGGACACAATGAAGTGATAGGGGTGTGCAGGACAGGGCCGGATGCCGAGGGTCTTGGAAGGGACCACTGGAACGAAATGCTAGCTTATCCACGCAAACCCATCACCCACTGGCATGCACTTTGTGAGGTGAGAGACTAGAAATCAGAGGATGTCACTTGTCCATAAGGAAAGAGATGCATTATGATGCTGTTTTTATGCCATGTAAAATTTAAACATTTGGATTTGCAGGATTTAGTAAATGTTGTTCTGCAGATTTAAACACGTTAACGTTAATCTTGCACACACACACACACACACACACACACACACACACACACACACACACACACACACACACACACACACACACACACATATATATATAACACTTAATTTTGGCATTTACTGTCCCTTTTGAGTGTCATGGCAAAGCATGCTGGGAAATATAAATCCCAGCCCAGTTTCGGTTTAAGTTAAGTTAGTCTAAATTAAAAGAAACAAGTTATAAAACTCTGAACAATGAAACAATTCAGATTACTTAAAATGTGTGTTTTGAGAACTCAAATGAAAGAAAAAAAATTCTAAATACTCATGAAAGTTAATTTGTATAATTTGAGTTGGCTCTACTCAAACCAATTCATTATTTTTAATGTTAGGGTATATAGTGTAAGCAATGTTACTGATTTTATCTAAATCGTGAGGATTGCATTTTTTCTATGTTAAATGATTTATGAAAAATTCTTTTCACTGGCCCACCTTAATTTTTATATATATTTTTATAATAATTGTATTTAAATATATGTAACTAAAATATTTAGCACAAATACTTGGCTAAAGTTGCAAATAATTAAACATGTCAAAGTAACGTTTTAGATTTTTTTCAGTATTCAATTGTTTATTATACATTATTCATATATTGTCACTGGCCTCACCACAAACAATAATATTTTTTTGTTACACACACACACACACACACACACACACACACACACACACACACACACACACACACACACACACACACACACACACGCGTATTTAAAAGTATTTAAAAATTATTACTCAATATATAATTATATTAAAAGTTCAGGAACATACAAATATTTCTCGAAAATATTTTTACATTAATATTTATTTTGTGGTGGGACCAGTACAAATGTTGACGGTACAGACCTTATTCAGAGCAGCGCCATGACAGGTATAGACTTCCTGTATTTTTAATGGAATCCGCTGTAAAAAGCTCCTACATCACTTATAATTTTCCACAGCTCATGTTGTCTGGAATTTTTTTGTCTACTGAAATGAATTGGAAAGATGCAGTGTTTCTTCAGAAGAACAATCAAAAAACACAAATAACAGTACAACCCACTGAAGCGATGTATGTCTATCCCTCAGCCTCACTTTCATACCCATAAAAAAACCAAAAAAACAAAGATGGCACTGCTGTGAATAAGATAAAGATGATGACTATGTAACTGTGTTATGTAGTTTGAGCCCTAATGTGGTGCTTTGGGCTCATTCTGATCCATTTGCCATAAATCTAATATGTCCTAAACTACTCTGGTGTGATATTTTTGGTATGATCTGTCCCTGCAGTGGCCAGGAAGAGCATCCAGTTTTGAGAGTCAAGGATCATGTCCATCCCCAAAACCCCCACAGACCCCATAATATC
The DNA here is from genome assembly GCA_018749465.1 of Paracanthobrama guichenoti. Classification (NCBI taxonomy): domain Eukaryota; kingdom Metazoa; phylum Chordata; class Actinopteri; order Cypriniformes; family Gobionidae; genus Paracanthobrama; species Paracanthobrama guichenoti. Next base: position 5,150,671 of record CM031946.1, read on the forward strand.
CTGAAATCCGCACAATCCTAACTGCAAAACACATTTGGTTTGTATAATTAATATGGTATATTTTCCTCTAGTTGTAGCTTGTAATGTTGCATTTTTATTTGAAAAAAGGACTAAACAGTACTGGTATCCCTGCTACAGACACAATCATGTATCTAAATCTCGCAGTTTCTCTGACATTTTGCTTTTACTGGTGCTGAGTTTATGAGCTCCTAAAACAATAGTTTTCAGGTCACTTTGAAGCTGACAGTTGATATAATGTGAAGCCTTTTACTGTTTGACGGTATAATGATGCCATGACATTTTACAGACGCATGAAATGACAGTCCTTATCATTACATATTCTTGAATGTTTCAGTAACATATTCCTCTGTCTGGTGAAAATATTTGACAAACGTAATGCAGGGTTAGGGAGTGAAAAGAAGAGGTGTTTGAATATGAAATCAAGACCTGTTTGGTATGGAGAAACAATCACACAATCTTGTGAAATCATTTGCTTGTTAATTGATGCTCTTTGTTTGAATAAAACTGTTGTAGTATACTGATTTAAAGACATAAAAATTGTTCAAAGTTGTTAAATAAATGGAAAAGAATCCATAACTCAGCTGTAATACTGTATGTGTACATTGGATAACAAGATAAGAAGGTATCAACGTATAAAAAAGAGATACATAAAGGCACAAAAATCTAGCAGGTAGCTGTTTTGGAAGGTCACTAAAAGTTAACTTAAGCTGTCATAATGTGACAAAATGTTTCTTTTCTTTTTCTTAGCTACTATGTGTTGAAAATTAAGTTCAAAAGGGACTTACACAGTAGCCAAAGATGTAGCGTGTTTTGTTGCTGTTTAGAATGATGGTTCTCTCAAGTCATAATAGAACAAACATTATAAAACTGTTGTTTATGCCCAATATTATCAACATGCAGGATAATATTCATATCAATTCATATTCATTTAAGATTTTTAATCTTATTAAACATATGAAACACTTATCAAACCTTAAATTCTCAAATCTACAGTCAATCAATCATCCCTCTCCCACTGCTGTTCTCCGTCTTAGAGTTATTGAGGTATTGAACTGTCAGTGCTTACAGGCAAAAAAATTAAATAAATAATAATAATTATATATATATATATATATACACACAGATCAGGCATAACATTATGACCACTGACAGGTGAAGTGAATAACACTGATTATCTCTTCATCACGGCACCTGTTAGTGGGTGGAATATATTAGGCAGCAAGTGAACATTTTGAACATTTGAAGCAGGACAAATGGGCAAGCGTAAGGATTTGAGCGAGTTTGACAAGGGTCAAATTGTGATGGCTAGATGACTGGGTCAGAGGATCTCCAAAACTGCAGCTCTTGTGGGGTGTTCCCGGTCTGCTGCCCTGCGTGGCCTGCCCTGCGTGGTCTGATCAGACGGGCTACTGTAGATCAAATTGCTCAAGAAGTTAATGCTGGTTCTGATAGAAAGGTGTCAGAATACACAGTGCATCGCAGTTTGTTGCCTATTGGGCTGGATAGACCAGTCAGGGTACCCGTCCTGACCTCTGTCCACCTCTTTGGCCTCCAGATTCCCCAGATCTCAATCTAATAAAGCATCTGTGGGATGTGCTGAACAAACAAGTCCGATCCATGGAGACCCCACCTCACAACTTACAGGACTTAAAGGATCTGCTGCTAACATCTTGGTGCCAGATACCACAGCACACCTTCAGGGGTCTAGTGTAGTCCATGCCTCGATGGGTCAGGGGTGTTTTGGCAGCAAAAGGGGGACCAACACAATATTTGGAAGGTGGTCATAATGTTATGCCTGGTTGATGTGTGTGTGTGTGTGTGTGTATATATATATATATATATATATACACACACACACACATATATTTATTATTTTTTTGCCTGTAATCACACATCAATAACTCTAGGAATGGGAGACACACACACACACACACACACACACACACATATATTTCCTTAACAATGATTTCTGAAACTATTTTGAGAAACACAATTGTGCCTGAAAAAACAGACAAAGTAAATAAAAATGTGATGGTGTCTGACACTGCATGCTGTAAGAACGTTGTGTGTAATTCTGTTAAGGTGCTATAAATAATTCAATCAGGCATGTATATTCGCAAAAAATATACTACAGTATATGCAGATCCATCTTTAGATGACAGTCAAAAGGAAATCAATGTTGATGCATCATTAATGATAACGATTTCCGAAGATGCTTAGCATTCTTCATAGGGGTCAAGGATAAATTGGTTTAGGATAAAACCGTTATTTTCCAACAAATTAATAACATCTAAAGCAATTAACGCCATTGAAACTTCTTTCTTTCTTTCATCTGCGAAATAAGAGGTGAAGCACTGCCAACCGCACAAACTAAAGGTACAACTGAGAAAATTCACGTTGAAGTCATTTAAAATTAATAGACAATAGACATTTGCCTGTTGATTAATAGGTGTAGTTGAGTTTTATTTTGTCAGAGAACTAGTATTCATCTCGTGAAATCATCCAGCATCTATTCAGTCAGTATGCAAATAAATGGTATACCATGGTAATTGCACACCTAACTTGTTAAAGCTGGTATTCTGAGTGTTTTCTGGTGTGCCCATTAAGTAATAATGCAATCATGGCAATTACACAAATGGCTGTGTACTGTTAACTTTGATTTGCACATGAAGACAGTGCTTCTGCCCCAGAGCTCGGTCAGCATTATAGAACAAAGATGAAGTATTCTTGTAGCATGCTGATACCAGTACATTAAATATGGTTTAGAAATGTAGAGAGGTAGTATTTTTTATTTCATTTAACTTTGCCATTGCTGGCGTGTGTGTATATACTTGAGAATTTCTTCGATTTGTTATCTTGTTAAAGTGCATTTCTATGGACCGTTTGGTGGTTGGTTTGTACTATGGGCTCGTGATCTTGAATAACTTTATACACAATTTGCATATATTGTGTAATGCTTCTTAAACTTGTACAACTGTTTTGATTAGCACTCAACTTCCTGAGATGATTTCTTGTTGAGCTATTGATGAACTGCTTCTCAGTGATTTTTTGTCATACTTGCACCAGACAACTAAAATGATCGCTATGTATGTTGTTATGATGTGTACAGTTTGTGATAACTTTTGTAAAAAAAAAGAAGAAAAAAATGAAAGCAATGCAGTAAATATTTGAAATATAATTTTACTGGATGTTTCAAATGTATTTTAACTAAATAAATTCTAAATTGTCCAAGTGTATTTTACATTGTGTTGTATATTGAAGCTGCTTTATTTGTAGCTTAGAGTGTCAACTGAAAAATCGACAGATGTTACATCATTTTGCAACCAGTAGTGGCCTTTGCTCTGTTACACTTGAATGCTCCGCCTGTGCTCGAAAAAGAGTCCCACAGCTCGTGGGAGCAAAAATGCCACCAAAATGAATAAAAATGCCCCCAAAATACAAGATATGAGGGAAAAATGAGGCAAGATGTACTGGCTCACAATTAAAAGTGCTGTTTTCCCAAATATCAGCACGATTGCAAATGTGATGGGCCTATTCATTTTATACAACAGGTCGAAAAACACTAAGTTAATATTAGGTGAATCACATTTTAGAAAATGTATTGTCTGTTTTTGCTCTTTCGCCATCAAAAATAGTTCCAAAACAATCCACAGAGACATTGTGCGTCTCAGAGCAACACATTTAATTACTGAATGTATCCGCGTTTTTGAACAAATTGCGCTCACTCATAAAAACATTTGCTTTGTCCCTGAATGAATCAGTTTTGCAGTCGCGTTGCATAGAATGTTTTTTTTTTTTTAAATGAGCCTCCGAATTACAAAGGCCACCTTTCTTTTGTGATTAAGAGAAATATTCTGGGTAAATTTCAGCTCAAATGTACAGGCACATTTCACATCTCAGAAATGGAAACTAAGTATGGGTAAAGTAGAAAACGGTCCATTAAGAATAATACTGTATGTTCAGAGAAATGATGGACGTCTTTCACAATAGCAACTGAAGTGAAAAATCTCTGTATGCTGCGCTGTTCCAATTTTTCAGACAATTTACTTAATGGCGTCACACTGTTCAGATGTAATTAGGCTTTCTCTGATATTTAATAATTAATGACACAGACAGAGTGGGAAAGAGAAAGAGAGCATGAGAAAGAAAGACCTCAAAGGAAGATGAAAGGTAAGATGTTTGTCAAAGTGCTTCATATTTGATCATTTTTAAGTGAAAAATGCTTCTACAATATGATGATACAGCCCTATTCTGTTTATGGATTTAGTATAATTTATATATTTAAACATCTCAGCATTTAAAGGCTGTGAAGAAGAAGCTCTGAACAATTCATGTGCAGATACATGTGTTTGACCCACATCAAGGCCCTGTTTAACAAGAGACCTGAGCCAAATGGCTACAAGAGAAGATAGAAGCACCAGTCATATGATGCACGTATTGAAGAGTAAAGCACACAAAAGGAGAAGCTGCTGAAAGAGGCAATGCTTTCTATCTTACCTTTGAGCCTCGGACTGCTAAAAGGTGCTTCATCAAAAGCCTGGTGCACCTAAGAAAACCTTGATCAGGCTGACAGGCAACTGCCATTTCCTTCATCTCTGTGGATATCAAAGAGTCATCTGCCTCAGCGGTCTGCATCCATTCGGTCTGATGGGGAAAGAGAAAAGCAATTGGTTCTAATGTTGAGCTTATATCTTGTTACCATGAGCTATGAACTGCGAAGACCCTACAGTCCTGAGGCAAGTTCGTTTAACACAGCTCGGCCCATTATAAGAGTAGGAATTAAATCAAATCGGTTATTATCACAAAATAAATCCTGACAGAGCGAGCAAGTGGGGTTTGGTATGTTATGCAAAAATGTCCTTGATTATTTTTATACAAGAACAAAATGGCATGAGATTGACTGCCTGGGTCAAAATCTTTTATTGTAGAATGCCCCAACTGACCAATCAGAGTCAAGTATCCCATTTAAAATTGAAAATAGCATGATGCCAGTCTGCTAAAAAAACAACAACAATGACCGAAAAGCAAGTAATGCTGAATTAAACTGAATTATACTCTTATTATTTCTGCCATAGAAAGCTATTGAAAAAGTAGTAAGACTAGGCAGCAAAGTTGTACAATGCAATTGAAGTCTCCATCAATTATTCCAACAGCAATCAAGAATAAATATAAGAAGAAGAGTTTCAGGCCAAAGTCATTACAATGCACTCTTGGCTCCCATTATAGGAATGATTGGACATCTGAGTGGCCAAAGCCTGCATGCTGTTTGCATCTTGTAAAATCTACAGTGCATTTAGCCTCCTAAGATAGAGGCTGCCGGGCCAGCGTGTGTGAAAGTGTTCACCTTGTCAGTTTAATTGTTGGAACTGTCAATCAACAAGGCAACAAGGGTCCATTTATATCCCCTCGGGCTGAAGTCTGACATGTTCTCCATTCTAGCCATTTCTGGAAACTAATGCAAGATGTAGCCGATGATTGTGAACTACTTGTGCCTTCTCTGGTTAAGAGTGAGAGTGAAAGTGTTAAAAATCATTTTCAAGTCCTAAATTTTATTCTTACATTCTTCAAGGGTTACATAACTCTAAATTGAAAATTCTGTCATAATTTACACACACAAAAGAATATATCATAAAGAATGGTATTAATATTATATAATGTATTAGTATGTTTAATTATATTTTATTATTATATTATCAGTTTTTATTGTAATTATTTTTTAAGTTTTAGTACTTTTATTTTATAATTATGTGCTTTTGTCATTTTTATTAGCTTTTGTTTCTATTTCTTTTTAGCTTTAATTTATTTTTATTAAAATTACAGTTTTGGGCAATTTTAAACATTTATTTCAAGGCAACATTTAGATTATATTATACTTTATTTCAGCTTTATTTCAATGACAAAAAATTATTGTATGGACAAAAACACTTCATCAAACATTCTTCAAAATATCTTCTTTTGTGTTCAACAGAAGAGAGTAAGTCAACAATTCACTGTAAAACTGTAATATATATATATATATATATATATATATATATATATATATATATATATATATATATATATATATATTACTCTCTTCTGTTGAAAAGTAGTCTCTTCTCTCTTCTGTTGTATATATATATATATATATATATATATATATATATATATATATATATATATATATATATATATATATATATGAAGAGTTCCTCTAAAAGCCACTTTGGTCAAAAATGAGATAACGATACTGAGTGAATGCTCTCTGCATATAGTATAAGTTCATAAAATACTTTTACTTCAAACCCACTAAATCCCAGCCTCAGCCCATTCAGAAGACAAAAATGCTTATTTTAAAGAAGAAAAAAGATGGACTTAGAGGCTTTTGCATCTTAAGTCTTCATATATATATATATATATATATATATATATATATATATATATATATATATATATATATATATATATATATATATATATATATATTATTTCAACTTTAAAAAGTAAGTGTTCATGCTGCCTTAACACATTAAAGGGGACACATTATGCCCCTTTTACAAGATGTAAAATAAGTCTCAGATGTCCTCAGAGTGTGTATGTGAAGTTTTAGCTCAAAATACCCTACAGATCATGTTTTATAGCCTGTTCAAATTGCCACTTTTTTTGGGGTGAGCAAAAACACACAATTTTTGTGTGTGTCCCTTTAAATGCAAATGAGCTGCTGGTGCTCCCTGCCTGTTCTTTCAAGAAGAGGGCGAAGTGTCAATAGCTCATGCAACAACAACAGAACATGTCAGAAACTAATGGTGTTCAGTTCGAACCGGACTCAGACAATAATGCCTACAGAGCCAGAGAATAATGCTGGATGGAGATAGAACAGGTATAGTTTAGTTTAATTGCCATCTTGCTTTTATCCACTATTAGTACACGCCTGTTGTAGCGGACCCTGTCTGAATGATGGCCAAAACTTTACTGATGAGTTTTATGAAGTTTATTATTCATCACACAAAAGAAAAAATCAAGCGTCTGTTTTCACTCCAGAAAATAATCCTAAGAGCTGAATAAAACAGTACAAGAAGTACACATTAAAGTCTTAAACTCTCCTTGTATTATTATCAGCATACACAACAAATCACACAAAACACTCCTTACAAACTAACAGTAAACAAATATATACAGACCTTATGCCTTTTCAGGGTGCTTAATAAACTGGTAAACTTTATATCAAGTAAAACAACTTGGAATTGAACTGTAATAAAGTGCGTGCTTTCCCTTTCATTACTGCGGTGACCAGTATCGCTCCAGAGACTATAAGCTAGATCATGAATGGTTGGTACTGATCCATGCTTGAGCTTTAACTCTTTAGTAAAACCTGCCTTGAATTGTCCCTCGTTATGGCAATGCACCTGTATTGCTTACAAGACATTGTTGTCGCTGCTCGAGCGCGGAAAAAATGGCGGACAGTGTACAACTGGCTGAAGGCGAAAACTATGCTGATACGGAACAGGTCAGCGCCGCGGGTGGAAAAGTGTAGATTAAGGGGCGGTAATATTATAATAGATTCCCTTCCTACGTCAGAAGGGGAGAGAAAGGGGAGAGAAATCTGAGTGGCTCGTTTTTTCACATGCTTGTAGAAAAAGGCTTACCAAAACAAAGTTACTGGGTTGTCCTTTTTCACAATTTCTGGGCTGGTAGATGCACCGGGGACCCGATTATAGCACTTAAACATGGAAAAAGTCAGTTTTCATGATATGTCCCCTTTAAGTTTAGTCAACTTGAAATGAGAAGTAACTCATTTATCTAACTTGGATATTTGAGTTGACTAAACTTAATTTTAAGGCAGCACGAACACTTACTTTTAACACGAGGGTGATTAAATGACAGAATATCCTTTATTTAGGAACTATCCCTTTAAACTCAATATAACAATGTTGTTTAGGAGAGTCACATTGAATTCACTCTACATTTATCATCATCAGTCTGAAAGGTTTGATTGGTCCACTTTGACACAGAGTGACTTTGGGAAAATCTTTATAATTGCTTTTAAAATGAGACATTTACTGTGTTTAGGTAGCACTAAAACACAGCCATGACTCATTTAAATGGGCATCAGGCCTGTAATTGAGATTCAATTGCATCTAATGGCACATCAGGTGGTGGTAGTCAACTGCTTTGGTTTGGTGCAGGTATGATGAGGACTTCTCACCAATGTCCTTAAAACTAAGGTCAAAATAAGGAAAACCTTATAATATGCATGTCTGAACAATTTGTCAGACTGTACATTGTCAGAACAAGAAAGAACAGCTTCAGTCCTAATTGGTATATGATTAGTTGAGCAGGTCACAAAGACCTCGCACAAACTTCAAATGCAACTTTTTTTCTCATATAGTTTGAGTTTCTAATGCTTGTCATATTTATACTCCAATTTGCATACTTTTACATTTAAACTTGTAGCCTCTTTCTACAAACATTTACAGCTATTTCTTTTTTTTTTTTTTTTTTTAGTGAAGTAATCCCTGCACAGGATTTTAGCGGACAGCATTTTAGCTCAGCTGAAAACCTATCCTGTGTTGAATCTGTCACGCTGCCCTGTCTTTGATTTTGCATTACCGCTCTCCTGATCAGTGTGAGCCAGAGGTTATTCTGTGATATATGAGTGTTGTCATGTTGAGGGGACGTAGTGGACAGGAAGCTCATCTCTCATTATGAGGGTTGTTACAGTCAGCCTGTAATGCTTCACAGACATTGTGGTTCATGGATCAATCATGCAGCTGCCAGACGCAGATGATTTTAATGCTGAAAATGTGTGGATTGAATAATAAGCGGGAAGATATGTAGCAATACTCTACTAGACCCAGTGAAAATATGAACACAATGCTTCCATATGCATCTGACTCAAACACCACATGTCTCCTTCTGTAATCGTCAGCTAAGAGCTGTCATGTCATTTGAAGGTTTAATTATTAGAGGGCATCGCACTTCTGCTTAGTATATTTCACACATACTGGTTGAGTAGTCACTGCCTTATCTGACTGCTTTCCTGCATTGACATTATCCATAATCCATAATCCATGCATTGAATTCCTCAGGATAAACTGCACATCCTATCTATAAATTGCAAACAAATATGCTGACATAAGCATCAAATAATAGTTCAAAGCACTTAAAGCAAAAACTAGAAAGAAAAAAAAAAAAATATATATATATATATATATATATATATATATATATATATATATATATATATATATATATATATATATATATATATATATATATATATATATATGTCAGAGCATCTCCAAAACTGCAGCTCTTGTGTCAATTTTAGTCATAATGTGAAATAATTTCGTTAGAAAAATACCGTGACAAAGTTCAGTGTTTTATTCCTCCCAATATAACATACTCATCATATTTTGATAGTTTAATCAAACTTGCAGTGTCATTAAAAACAAATATCCCCTCTGGACATTACTTTTTACACATACATTTAATATAAATGTATTGAATACATATAATATAATGAATATATATTAAGCAAATTTTAATTTAATTTAAAACATTTTTTTAATTATTATTATTATTATTAATAAAGCTACTAACTCTTTTTTTCCAAGTATAATTTTTCACTACACATTTTACCACTATGCTCAGAGAATCTCTATCACTGTCCCCAGTGAACATTCTGCAGTTTGTTGTAAACAACTTAATCCATTACTGTCTTTCTTGAAACTCTGTCAGGAGCTCTCACACATATAAAATGCAGCGCCTACGTTTCAAGCTACTGACAGAGGTGCCGGAGGTGGATGTGTATTGATATGAGGAACCAGAAATAGACATTTTGCCCCTTGGATCAGAGTGCAGAAATCATCTTTCATTAGAGCTCTCTTTGCTGATATTCTTTGACACACACACACACACACACACACACACACACACACACACACACACACACACACACACACACACACACACACACACACATACAAACTCATGAATAAACAAGATGGGTTCATTTGTGTGTGTGTGTGTGTGTGTGTGTGTGTGTGTGAGGACACACATTTGTATAATGGCATGGGTATTACACTGGTATTACAATGTAAACGTGGTTTATGAGGACATTTCATACGTCCTCATATTTCAAATAGCTTTAAAAGCATGCTAAACAATGTTTTATTAAAAATGTAAAAATGCATTACGGTAGGGGTAGGGGTAGTGTAGGGGGATAGAATATATGGTTTGTACAGTATAAAAACCATTACGTCTATGGAATGTCCTCCTAATGATAGGTGCACCAACATGTGCGTGTGTGTGTACATGGAGGGGGGAAAGAGTTCAAACAGGGATGCAGTGCAAACAAAAGGCATGATCAAATATATAATGGAATCATCTAGCTTTTTGAAAATGACTGACAAGCAAACTTTTTAAAATCTGTTTTCATGTAACACTGGCACTGAACTAAGGCACATTCTGAAGCAACACCATGTTCAGATCTTAAATAGTTTGTGAAGATTGGGGCAATGGGTTTAAGGCTGAAGTGACTTTTTTTAAATGTTGAAATATTCAATGTTTTCTCTCATTCCTGCATAATATGCAAAGATAACTATAAGTAGCCATTTGTAGGCTGATTTCACTACAAAAATGTGAATGTGAACATAAAAATGTGTGCTCAGTGTTTGTTTTGAGCAAGCCTTTATTTTTTAATTACAGACACTAGAGGCACAAATTACACTTCAGCTTTAATGATGTTCTAGTAAAACAGGTACATTTTTCTTTGACATCTCCAAATTTATTTAGCATGCACCCTATCCAGTCCACTTCTTCGGGATTAGTGAAGGCATCCAGTACATGTGTTATGACAGCATCCCTATCACTTGCAGCACTCCAGCTCTAATTCCCTGGAATTATACATTTGACTTTGACTCACAATCACTTCACGTCGGCAGCACTAAACCTGTTTTTTAATCCAAACACATCACATTCAGTCAGTCAGCATGGTCTTGGATTTGAGCATGGTTGTCTATTCCCATTACTGAGTCTAATTTGACAATGCTATGTCGTAAATCGCTAGCAAGAACAAAGAAACGTGATGGTGAATTTTAATGATGACATTCATTATGTGATCAATGGAGAGTAAGCCATCATGGTAAATACAGCACCATGTTTATCTCCTGCTGTCTGCACACACTGTCCTGCTCTCAGAAGCACATCAATGGGCTATTTGGAGTACTAAATGGCCATGTTTCCTCCTTATTTTTAAATCGTTAATTTTTGAATGATTTTATATTTCATTTTGGACTATACCCTGATGGATGGAAGTAGACAGACAATAGCTAGACAGACAGACAGACAGACAGACAGAAAGACAGACAGACAGACAGGTAGGTAGACAAACAGACAGACAGACAGACAGACAGACAGACAGATAGATTCTAATGAGGATGGATGGATGGATGGATGGATGGATGGATGGATGGATGGATGGATGTTAAATTAAAAAAAATTCCAGTGTGAATTACCCAGCGGCACTCAATAGCTAAGCTCTGTCCATTGGAAATGACAGACAGACAGACAGACAGACAGACAGACAAACAGATAGACAGATAAACAAACAGATAGATAGATAGATAGATAGATAGATAGATAGATAGATAGATAGATAGATAGATAGATAGATAGATAGATAGATAGATAGATAGATAGATAGATAGATAGATAGATAGATAGATAGATAGATAGATCTGATGAGGATGGATGATTATTAAATATTACGATATTTTTTTTCCTTTGTGAATTACCCAGCGGCACTCAATAGCTAAGCTCTGTCCATTGGAAATGACAGACAGACAGACAGACAGACAGACAAACAGATAGACAGATAAACAAACAGATAGATAGATAGATAGATAGATAGATAGATAGATAGATAGATAGATAGATAGATAGATAGATAGATAGATAGATAGATAGATAGATAGATAGATAGATAGATAGATAGATCTGATGAGGATGGATGATTATTAAATATTACAATATTTTTTTTTCCTTTGTGAATTACCCAGCGGCACTCAGTAGCTAAGCTCTGCCCATTGGAAATGGTATTTCTATGAATGAGTGTTCGGACGCCCACTCCACACATCATGAGTCATTGACTGAGGCTTGGTGTTCTCAGAGTCAGTGTGGGTGCCGCCAACTGTGCACAGTTTGATCACTGTTTGCGAGACATAACCCAAGTTTGCTCTCACAGACATGCACACCAAAACACACACACACACACACACACACACACACACACACACACACACACACACACACACACACACACACACACACACACACACACAAACACACAGCTGTATCGGAATTTAAACAAGCTAACATGGATGCCATGGATGCTGGGAAGAGGTAAAATAAAATAGCATAATAAAAAAACTGAGAAAGACTAAATCCAGAAGAATTGCAGCAATGTCTCCAAGAAACTTCCCTACCTGAAAAACTATGTGCAAGTGTACCTAGGACAAAAGCTGTTTTAAACGCAAAGGGTGGTCACACCAACTATTGATTTGATTTAGTTAATAGAAGTTAACTGATACATAAAATCTATTTTTGACATTATTTTTGAAAGTATCCTCACCCTCACACTTTTACCAGTACTATAGCTTTGCAGGTCGGGTTCTTCAAGCGTCTTGGAGACGTTGCTGCAGTTCATCTGGATTTTGTTTGTCTCAGTTTTTTCTGTTTCCTCATGTAATCACAGACAGGCTCAATAATGGTGATATCAGATCTCTGTGTGGAGCATACCGGACACTGTCATATGCCTTGTGCATATAAAAATCTCACTGGATTATTACAATTCTAACGTGTCTATGACTTTTGCACAGTACTGTATATATTCCATAGCCTTCTTTCTCATCCATCAGTGCATGTGACCTACTGCAACACCACTACAGGCCATCACTTTACCTACTATGCAAACTCCTAATTTTGTCTCTGATCTCATCTGAACAAAAAGCAGGTGATTCTGGAGCCTTGAAGTAGTATTTAGCAAATATCTTTAGTATAATATACCCTAAAGTGAGATTGCTAACCATCTGGCACATAATCATCAGGCTTTTAACAGCAGGCAAAACATCTGTGGTCAGAGTTTGATGTCCATTACGGAAAGCCAAAGCTCTACTATTGGCTTGAGTGGTGACAGGCTGGAAATTTGAGAATAAGGACCATCAAGGGGGAGGTAGATTGATGCCCTGATGGTCAGGCTAAAGCTGTTTGATACCGTCGGCTAGACACAGGTCCCATCTCAATTTGGTGAGCAGCAGCGGAGATAAGCCTGCCAGGCGCATGCTGAGCCAGTCCATCCATTGGTGCCAAATAGAACGATAAGAGTGTGAGCTGGAGAGTTACAGGCATATCTTGCCTGCATAGTAAAAAAATAAAAAAATACTTCCAATATAAGACGGCACAAGAGATACAACTACCTCCATTTCCAACACATACAAACATAAACACACAATTAAGTCTCTCTGCAAATCACTGTTTTTGAAAGGTCATGAAATGAACAACTGTTTATATGTCCTCCATCAATCCATCTATTATTTCATTACAGGCTGAGAAGTTTAATGGAATGTTTAAGCCGCAGGGTGTAAAGATAGTTTGGGAGTTGCTTATTGTGGATTTGGCCTCCTGCAGTCTCTATGGAAACCCCCGTCTGCTTCTGCAGTCTCTGTAAGAATCTAATAGGTATACCTGCGTTCCCACGGCGACCAGACAGCAGATAAAACTGGTGTCAGTCACAGCCGTTCTTTGAGAACACATCCTTTATTGCCGAAGCGCACTCATGATTTAATTGCCTGTGAGTAACACTTCACATTATAACATCATCCAGCTGAACTGCAATGAATAGATCAGTGATTAATATGAGCACAATATCTGTATTGTGGAGCAAAGCTGTGAATTTTTTATTGACCATAGCAGAGCAGTGTGACCTAACATGGTCCTAGTTCTGACCGGTTAAAGGGACAGCAATTGGAGGAATGTGTAGAATTCGATAAAAAAAAAAATGTTTTTTCACTTATACAACACGATGAAGGATGGATAGAGAGAAACAGGGATATAGACATCACAATCACACTTATGTTAACAGTCAGTCACATGTTTCCACCTTGTGATCAAACCGTGAATTGCAGCTGAAATTGTGCAGTAACTTCATCTGTCCTGAAGTGACCCAGGGCTCCCCTAAGTCAATTTCGAGAATACAATACTTTATATATATATATATATATTATATTATATTACTTATATATATATATATATATATATATATATATATATATATATATATATATATATATATATATATATTATTATTATTATTATTAACAAAACACAAGTAGGCCTACAACAATACAACATTCATTGTGTAATAAAGACATTTAAAGGGATAGTTCACCCAAAAATGCCATCATTTACTCACCCTCAAGTTGTTCCAAACCAAACCTGTATGAGTTTCTTTCTTCTGTCAAACACAAAAGAATATATTTTAAAGAATGTTGCTAACCAGACAGTTGATGGCACAGTATTTCACAGTATATGTTTGACAGAAGAAAGAAACTCAGGTTTGGAACAACTTGATGGTGAGTAAATGATGGCAAAACTGCAGCATCAAGCATCAGAACTGCTTTAACAAACCAATGACAGTAATGGCAAAATAAATAAGTTCTCAAACCTGTAAGGTCCATACTATATATTCACATCTGGAGCACTTTACTTCAGAGACATTGCGCTGAAACAGGGCAACAAAGGCAGTTATAACAATTTCATTCAACTCTAGTCCCAAAACTCAATCATATTTAGCATGATAGCATATGTTAGCATGAGGCTAGGAAATTCTTGTTTACTCTGTCGGGTAGGTTAGTTTAAAAAAAAAAAAAAAAAAAGAAATTTAAAGAAAAGAAGAAAAAAACACACACATTTGAACAAACTGTCAGAACAGTAACTTAATTAGCCTAATGTTACTTTAATTGATGAGATACCATATGGTCATGGTCATATAATGGGGTCATTTTGACTCATTAACTCTTAAAATGTTTTGTGTTTAGACAAAATATAACTTACATTTTCTTGTAATGAGCATACATGATGTTATAAATCGTACTAATTTTATATTTTGCTAAACCGCTGAATTAACGCTACTGCTTTCCGTCGTGCTAGTTAAATTAAAGGGGCCGCAATCATTTTGATCAAAACCACACTCTCGTTAATAATGAACTATTTTGTTAGTTCGAATAAATTCTATTGAGAGTTTGCCGCATCTTTATTGCTAGTATGTTATTCCTAATTCAGGCTCTGAGTGTTTGTCCCCTGCAAATGCTGCTTTAGATGCTGTGAAACTTGCAGGGGAATATGTTATCATCATTATGTGAGAAATGATAATGGAAACTCAAACATGGACACATGAAAATGTTTTAATCACTTATTACATTTTAAATATTACAATTGGAGGAATACATTTAGTATGCATTAAGCACTACAATACCGTTGTATTTCCAGAAGATGGCAGTATAGAAAGAAAATCAGCATGCTTTAGGAAAGTATGCATAGACTTTAACACAAGTGTAGATGTGATACTGTAATTTGGACACTTTACCATTTACTTCACTGAAATTAATTACAAATGACAGAACATGATGAGATAGAGGTATTAATTTCACAGTTGATACTTGAGACAGAATTTCATAAAAACAATATTATTTAATACACTTGTTGTTGGATAGACAAGGTCTATATTATGAAATTATATAATATGATCTACATTTGTAAGGTCCAAGCAAAAGTTATGACTGACTGACTTGACTGATTGATTTTTTCATTTGGGGCACTATGCACAACCAAATATTTTAATATAAAATAAAATAATGTATTGAATGTATTGGATGTGACCTACATCAAGCTAATTATTCTCTGATAGGTTCTTTATTTTTGATTTGTCTGATTGGTCACTTACACTTACTCCTCCAGCACCATGGACAGCGACCATGATGCACCAGTGTAAAGCGGCTTCCGGAAGGAAGGAAATTACTCAAATAATATTTGATAAACTTTCTCTATTAAAGTAACGAGACATGAAATCAGAACAAGACAAGGAATCTTCTGCATTTCTCCAGGTTGTATGAAAAGGTTTAGGCAATAAAAAAAGAAATAAAAAAAGATTAATATAAAACATGTTGATTATACACTTCTGGGGGAATGGCTAAACACTAAGTTTTTAATTGTCTTAACACAAATTATTGGTCAGGAAATTAGAAAAATGTAAGGAAATGCATTACTTAAAAGCCATTGCTGTATCAGAAAAACATCAAAGGCAGAATGAAGTTTTTAGCAGAATATGGAAAGTTGTGTGTGGAGTGATGAATCACAATGAAACACAACTCATCACACATGGTGATGCTCCAGGTAGGTGTCTTCAAAAATCGGCTGAGAAATATAATAATAAATGCATCTCTACCACAGTGAAGGAAGAGCTGTCATTGTGTGTGGAGGTTTTTAAGATGTTGGCATTGGTGAGCTTTAATGCTTTGGAGTACAGGGGGATATTGCAGAATGGCTTGCTTCCCAAATTAAAAGTTGTTATCTAAAGAGGAATGATCAATGTTATTTTTCAGCAAGACAATGCAGACTAGAAGTCCACCAGGCTCATGTTTTGGCCTGGTCAGAGTCCAGATTTGAGCCCTATAATGAATATTTGGTTTCACGTTAAACTCAAACGAACTGGGAGACATTTACATTGAGAACAACACTGAATCTTCTTCCTGTAAAAAGCTCTCTGGAAGTTGGGGAAGGCTATTCTTCTTTCATGTACAGTATTTGTGCAATTCTGGATAATTTCCTGACCAGTTATTTGTGATTGAAATGGTTAAGACCATTAAAAGACCACTAAATATTGTGCCTTTTTTTTTTTTTTTTTTTTTTTTGCAGAGGAGTGTACTGTAAATAATCTGATATAAAAGCACCAGGAAGCAAAAAATAATAAAACAAATTATTATAAGAAGAAACAGTAGAAGCAGTAGCTGTAGGCAGTTCACGTTTTCTCTTCCTGTTCATTTGGCTCCTCTTCAACATACTCTGTTCATTAAAAAAACAAAAAAATTATCTGTAAATTTTGCAATATCATCAGAATTTATAGTCTAGACATGGACCAGCTGGTGACTACTTGAGCTGACAGCAAATTAAAATAAGATGGTGAACAAATTATTTGTTTTGGATGAAACTGGTTGCCAGAGGTCTGATTGAAATCCTCAGAAATTCCCTTTACAGCTCCAACATTTAATTCATGAGAGATGATATCATCATAATTCTTCATCAATAATTCTTTCCTCTAAAGATGTACATGCATATTATGTAAACCGTGTCACGCCAAAACAAACTGTAAAAATCACCTTCTCTCATGGTTGTGGCATCATCATAGGTCTCATTTGTGCAATCTGTGTCAAAATACGAAGATAATATCACTGTCTCTAAACAAGCACTAAGTTATATCTATTCTCCAACTTCAAATTTATTTTGAAGTAATAATTTTTGTATGGAAAATTCTCACAATTGGGTATATCATTGATGACATCATACTCCTCTGGAGCCTCTTTATCCATTTTGTCTGCATCAATGAAAAAATAAAGCATACCAATAAAGCAAGTCAGTTAAAACAGGGCACAATGTACTGTTAATATAATTTTCTGTAAAAAAATATTTTCTTGCAGAAAATTACCAGCACCTATTCCGTTTTCAAAAAAAAATTCTTAAAGTGTAGAACAAGTATTGCAACCAAAAAGTTGTTAAATGATGAACAGCATTAATAAGAGAGTTCAGAAACGCTGACATGGATATCGCTAACATCTGTACTGCGTACACACACAGCGCTGTGGTTTTCACTGCTGAATTCTGTGGTTAACGGCAGGAAGCCTAACAGGATTAACATTTCTTAACTTTAACTGTCAAAAAGAAGAAAAAAACTTTCATGTCAGCATGGTAAAATCAAATCAAATTAACAAACACTCATCACTTTGACTATTCAAATCTACAGTACAGTTGTCATTATTATTAATAATGGTGATCATTTCAGAAGCCTCACCCCTCTGAATGAAGGGACTGTGTCGATTAGTGGGCCTGTAATGGATCTCCTCATAAACAGCCTCCGTCTTTTTAGAGAGAGCTGTGAGTGTAGACAGACAAACCTGCTGTCAGTTCACAACACATGACTGATCACACACTGAATAAAACACAATATGACAGTCTCTGGATCTCTCCTACCTCTCCTCATCACTCTGTTCTGCTGAATCAGTATAAGCAGTGGCACTAAGAGCAGGAAGAGCACAACTCCCAGTACAATCACAAGCACGGAGAGAGACGCTGGAGGAGTTTGTGGAGGAGTGACTGATGTTGAGCTTGAGCGCACTGTCTGAGAAACTGGAGGAGAAGCTGATGTTGTTGTGGCAGGAGTAGTGGACACTGACAAATCTGGAAAATCTGTTAAAAAGACACAGACACATTAAAGATTATGCAAATACACAAGATTATTATTACTAAAATTATGTAAAAATGACTAATATCGGTCAGTGTGTTGCTGTGACCTGCACAGGTGAGTCCAGCGTGCTCTTTGTGGGAGCAGTCAGTGTGGTTCTTCAGGGAGAAAGGACAGTCCCACAGGTGAATCTCATTCCCTCTGCACTCGACTCTGTTCAGCCACACAACACCTTCACCAGCACCAAAGGCTGAATTCCCATCAGCCCTCAGTGCTGCTCCACAACCCAGCTGCCTGCAGACCACCTGAGCATCGCTGATGTCCCACAGATCATCACAGACTGAGCCCCACACAGCGTTATGATACACCTCCAGCCTCCCAGAGCACCGGCCCTCCCCTCCACTCAGTCTGAGAGGAACATGCTCTAAAATGTATGCATCATACATGTGGAGACTCATCAGTTATCTCTTACCAGATAGATAATTCACAAGTATATGTTTGATGAAAAAGCAAATAGGCAAGCATATTATTGCTCTCATTAAGGGAACATAACCTACTCACTTGAACACTGTCTCTGGTGAGGAGATGCTGAACATGTCAGAAGACTCTGTGGCGACTCAGGACACTGTTTCTCTGAGATTACAACATGTGAAACTCAACAGACCTCCAATTTAGATGAAAACTAAACTCTTATAATTTATAAACAACTTATAATTATGGTTTACTGTTTAAAAAATAAAAAATAAAAATAAATAAATAAAGAAGTGTAATCATTAAATTAAGTCTTACCAAAGCAAGTGATATTGGCCACCTCATTATCATAACAGTTGTTCTGGCCCCAGGGTAAAGATGGGCACTGCCACAATGTTTTGTCATGTTTTCGACATTTAAGATGATCTAACCACTTAAGAGTAGATCTCAGGCCCACTGAAATACTGGGTTCACTGCCAGATCTTCCACAGTTCAGCTCCTGACAGATCAGACTCGCTGTGTCTCTGTCCATCTGGTTTACACACACATTCCCCCAGGATCCATTGTAGAAAACCTCCACATTCCCTTCACAGCCCTCAGTTAACCGGATCTCTTTAAACTCTATATATAAGATGTTCAATTCAGTTCAGTTATTTTTATTTTTGTAAATTAACAACAACAACAACAACAAAAAAACTATTTGATTCCAAATACTACATTAATATTACTTTCTTGTTGTATATTGAAAGATTGAAAGTAGCAGCTGCTGGTCAATTATTTGAAATGATTCCTAAAATTTGTGAGACTTTACCTGAGCACACAACTCCTACATCCTCCTTGTGTTGACAGTCATGTTTTCCCCAGCCTGGAGAAGAGCAGTTCCACAGGGACGTCTCATTCCCCTCACACTCCACCTCATCCAGCCATATGGGTCCAGAACCAGGACCAAACCAGGCTGGTACCTGCTGGTTACTGAGGGCCACTCCACACTGCAGCTGTCTGCACACCACATGGGCATCTTTAATATCCCAGGAGTCATCACACACTGTCCCCCATGAGCCGCTGTGAAAAACCTCCAGCCTCCCTGCACAGTCTCCCCCAGAACCCACCAGCCTGATGGACCCGTGACCTGATATTCAGAGAGAGAAAAACACATTATTGATCACTAACAACTGAAGAATCTGCCCAGATGTTGCTCTTCTCACCAAGGCAGGTGATTGACAGCTGTTGTGTGGAGCTGCAGTTGAGAGTTTGTGGAGAGCTGCAGTTCCCCAGATGAGCTTCACTCCCAGAGCACTGGAAGCCCGTCACACACTCATGACTGTGTTCAGGACTGGATGAAGAGGAGCCGGAGAAGTTCAGAACAGAGCCACAGCCCAGCTGTCTGCAGACCACAGAGGATTCAGTGAGACTCCAGGAGTCCAGAAGAACTCTCCTCCAGACCTGATGGATGGAAACTTCCACCTCCCCCTCACACTGTCTCTCTCCAGACAACCGCACCAGACCATCATGAACAGCCAGAGAGGAATCTGATTGAAAGATGTGTCATTTTAATCAAGGTATTGCAAGGTAATTTATGTATTTAATGTTTTTTTTCCCCCCAATAAAATCCCCTCACCAGAGCAGATGACTCCAACATCTCGTCTATGAGAACATTCAGCTCGACTCCATGAAGAGATGGAACATTCTGAGAGTTTTGTTTCATTCCCATCACAATCAAACACATCAGCCCAGATTTCACCACTTCCCTCTCCAAACCAGTCTGATCCCACAACAGACACAGCAATCCCACAATTCAGCTGTCTACAGAGGACACTGGCCGCTCTCATATCCCAGCAAGCATCACACACTGTGCCCCATTTACTGAAGTACTGACGCTCAACTCTTCCAGAACAAGAGTCTGTGCTGTTTACCAGTCTGAGATCAGTGTAACCTGTGCACGGGTTATTTAAACAAAATAAAAGTTTAAGGACACTTACATCCCTTTAGAAAAGAGAAATTAACTCTTTATGTGTGCAATATTTATGTAAAGAGAGGTCAAATATTACTTAACCAGAGCATATTACTCCTACAGCATTGTCATGGGAACAGTCTGTATGTGATGAGTTGGATGTAGGACAGAATACAAAGTATGACTCATCTCCTCTGCACTGAATCTCTCGTGTCCACATCTGAGCGTCTCCTTTGCCAAAAGCAGCTTCTCCCAGCACCTGTACAGGAGCCCCACAGTCCAGCTCTCTACACACAACCTCTGCATCCTGCTGGTCAAAGGCAGCCGCACACACTGAAACCCACGTCTTTATTTGGAGTATCTCTAATCTCCCAGCGCAAAGATGAGATCCATTAATGAGTCTGGGGAGGCGACCTGTGTGTTTACATTAAATAAATAAACAACATTATAACTATTTCATTATTAACTTAAGGACATCAGTTCTATTCAGTTTCTTTTGCTAACAAAACATTTAAGATTGGACAGGCTTGCCTATGCAAATTACTCCAGCATCTTCATCATGACCACAGTTATTTCTACCCCATCTTCTTATTGTACAGTTCTTCAATGTTGTCTCTGATCCAGTACACTTCACTTCATCCATCCATATTGGTCCTGATCCTTGTCCAAAGTGAGCAGCACCAACTGCACGTAATGCTCTACCACAGTCCAGCTCTCTACACACCACTGCAGCATCAGTCATATCCCAGTCATCATCACACACTGTTCCCCACTGACCTCTATGAAGAACCTCCACTCTACCAGCACAAGGACTGTGACCACCAACCAACTGTACGCTGCCTGTACACAAGAATTGTGTATCTATGAAAGTCCATACATTTATAGATAAATTATGCTACTTTTTATTTATTTTTTTGCAGTTCACTTAAATAGTTGTAAAAAATCACTTTTGCATTTCACTCAAGTCATAAAAACAGCATGTATATTATAACACATCACATCAAACCAAACCAAACCAAACCAAACCACACCACAAGACCGTTTAATGCAATTACAAAAAAGAAAATAATGTGAAAGTGAGAATCTGCGTTTTTGCTTTTAGAAGCAATTTTGTATTAAAATAAATGAATAAAATAAATTACATAAATATACACACACATACATTACACACATATATATATATATATATATATATATATATATATATATATATATATATATATATATATATATATATATATATATATATATATATATATATATATATATATATATAGGTCAGTAAGGAATAAATAAATCAGTAAGGAAATCTAATCAATAAATATTACAGTTATTGGTGGTACACAGGAAGATCCTTATGTTAAATATAACAACTTTCATTTAATATGTTGAAAGGAACTGATTGGCCCTTTAACTGAAGATAAAATACCTGCAGTGGTGAGTGTGACGACTGTGGACATCAGTAGGATTGTCAGACAGATCTTCATCTTCCTCTGCTCGGCACTTCAGTACAAACTTTTCATCAGCTCTCTTAGCAATTCTGAAGAAAAGAGACTCTTGTCTGCTCTGGTGAGAAAGATAAAGGTAGAAAGAGGGGACGGGGCTTCTGACGACCACCAATCACACTCAGAGTTAAAGTTCAAGAGAACAGTTACAACAACAAATCAGGCAAGGCATTTTCAATTTTCTCCATATATATCAAGAGAATGCCACTGTTGATGAACAGGACTCCTCCTCTACCCTACACAGAGACTTTACTGAGGAGTCACACACATGATAAAGTGCTGATAAAGTCACCCAACTGTCATGAGAGTGAATGTGGGAAACACATCAGTGTACATACAGCGCCAAAGTCTGACACCTGCAGAGAAGAGATACAAGCAATGATAACTAACTGCTGACAACAAACACTGATAAGACATATCAAAGTAACAGTAAACAATATTTCATGGAACTTTATTGAATTTTGCATTTTGTTTACAAAAAAGTTTGTTGAAATAAAATGTGTTGCAACATTCCCGATTTCACAATAATGATAATAATAATAACAATGACACACAATATTCATGCACATTAACATGATTTTAATTGCTAAACAGAATATATTAAAATCAATTCAAAACAACAATCAAAAATCAAAGCAACAATCAAACTGGACACAAATATAAAACAAGTACATAAAACAAACATGCATGCCGTGTACTGTATGTCAGAAACCCTCTGCAGGACATAAAGTGAACAACATGCTCTTCTGTTCAGTTCAAAGAGTCATTACATTCTTATGAGGTAAAGGTCCTTGACCACGGCTGCTGTTTGTAAACGTATTTCCAAAGTACATATAAGTGGCCAGACTCTCCACCATCAGTGGGTCTACATTCAAAAGGAAAATTATATTTTTATAAGTTGAAGACACTGTGAAGTGTTAAAGACTGGAGCAGTGGAAGTTAAAGCATCTAGAATTATAACAACTATATACAAATTGATAGATATGTTTCAGTGGAATGGGATCACAAAACAATGTGATTTGTAAAAAAAAAAAAGAAAAAATGTAACCTTTGGGAAAAAGCCATCTGAAGGAATTGAAAATAATCAAAGATATTTGATTTTTGAAAATGAACAAAGACATTTGCTTTACTGTTTTCAACCCCCATCTCTCTCCAGAAGGGCCATTTGGAATTCCTAAAGACAAAGAAATGCTGAAGGCCTGTAGGCCAAATGTGTGTCACACCTGTAACACCGTGGGGGAAGTTTGGTCTGATTGGTCAGTTTGAATGTCTCACATTAGGGTTTCAGTCACATGGTCAAGGAATAGATAAAAGAAGATTGTAACAGTTGCTCTGGGTCTTTTATTCTCTGGCTCTCTCTTCTTGGGGGTCTTCTCTTTGGCTCTTCTCTTCTTTGTCTCTCTCTCCCCCCTCTCTCTCTCTCTCTCAGGTAACATTCATGCTGGGTACGATTAATGGTATAGGGTACGATTAATGGTATGAAAAGTTTTCATCATCTCATACATTTATTTTGTAACTATTTTAAGTGTAACCATAACTAGATTTTGTCATTCAATTCTTTCAATTACAAATGATGTGCTAACTAGTTTTGATTTGGTATTGACTTTGAAGTGTTACCTATTGCAATACAATATAGTCACATTATAGCAACGCTCTCCCACATGTTTAGCTATTGTAACTGCGCTTATTTCCATCGTTGGTATAAGCTGCAGTGGGTGGTAAAGACGAGAAATGTACAGTTTTCTATCATCTTGCTGTTTCTTTAGTCATTCGGCAACCCTGCAGTCAGAACCACTGTAGGCGATCCACCCTTACACATCAAAGCAAAGCATTTTTTGTTGTTGTCAAAAACAGATTAACCCTTTCATGCATGGAGTCCACTACAGTGGACATATATTTGGAAGCCATTTTGAACCATTTAAGTTTTATTACCATGTCCCAAACACTAACTGGCAACCCCCCAAAGCGTTGTCTACAATTCCATTTAATTATTGTCTTTGTGTCTCTTTGTAGTTTTGAGATATTGCATCATACATTCAAAATGGCGGAGGAAAGCGGAGATGCACCAAGTACCTCAGGAATAAGTGTTAAATCCTTTTATTCTCAGATAACCAGACAGGAACAAAAAATATTTTTCAGCTAAATAAGATGTTACAAATACTTTTATCCAGATTTTAATAATATATTTCTCGTACATTCTCGTACAGAAAATACATCTGTCCACTCCAGTGGACCAAAGGGTACATTGTGCCTATTTGGCCTATATTTAGAGTCCACCTTATTTTGTATGTTTTAGTTAAAATTATGATATAATTTACAGTTGAATAGTTTTATTAAACAGCAATATTATTACAGTCTATATTTCATTATTAGGTCATATAAAATGTAGGCATATACATATGTTATACATTTCATAATTGTTTTTAATTGGTGGAAGAAGGTAAATCAAATGAGACTAATTATGATACTAGTTTTCATTGGTTTCTAATAAAAATAGTTCACATTCAGTCAGTCACGTTCAATGTTACGTCAGGTTACAATATTGAGACCTAGAATGATATGTTTTTCAAATGTCCACTCTATTGTTGTTGTTATTTAATGTTAATGTTCTTATGTGTATTCGTACTTGCTGCTCTTAGTTTTTTTTTTTTTTTCAGACCAAACAATGAGTTCAATTGAAGCACTTTTTATACCGTCGATGCATGGTGTCCATTGTAGTGGACAGATAAGTAACTCCTCAAAATTATTGGCATGATTTTTCACTTGTTTAAAAGTAAAAACAAACATAAATATAAATATATATATATATATATATATAAATATATATATATATATATATATATATATATATATATATATATATATATATATATATATATATATATATATATATATATATATATATATATATATATATAAAACTTTGTGATTCAATAATTCATGCATTAAAGGGTTAAATGTAATTCGTTCAGAATATTACATAAAAGATTGGTGGACAGAATTTGAAACTTGTATAGCATCTAAAAGACTTAAACTGCAGACCACTTAAAAGCTTTGAAAGGATTTGAGGCAGTGGGTGTGGTTTCAGTTATACTGTCCCTCCCCTGTTTTCCTGGCTCCTCCCCACATCATCATAGTCTGTTAGAAAACAAAGCATCAAAACACATCAATATTGACAGTCAAGTTAAATAAGCTATCATAATTACAAAAATGTATATTATAAAGGAACTATAAAAACTAAACGTAAATTCAGTGTGAATTAAAAGTAAAAGGTGTCAGTAACGTACCAAACCTGTCACTCAAATACTCCCTGGCATTCTCCACATCATCATACTCCTCCTGAACACCCTCTGATATAAATGTTTCTATTATTAATTACATGAGTTTATATTACACTATGATTTAAAGACAAACAAACAAACAAAAACCATGTCATTTGACAGAGTAATTTGAAACCCACACCTGCTTTATCATTGGAGAACTGCTGTACAATAATGACATCATCATAGTTTTCTGGCAAGTCTAAATAGACAAAATAATGAAACATTTAGTGCATCCATTAAATGTACAAAATTTGGGATCTTGAAAGTGCATATGTAAAATTAAAGTGCATATAAATCTATATTGTTCAAACCTGTAGAAATGATAATAAGAAATAAACCTGTATCATGAGATCTCAATTATATCATCATAATTCTCAGGCGTGACTTGCTGCTCTTCTAAATGAGTTAACAGCAAGGAGGAAATAAACAAAAACATCTCTGTTACGCATTTAACCTGAGTTCTCTGAAGAGGGAACAAGACGCTGCGTCATCGCTGTGGGAACGCCTCTGCGTGATTGTGTCGTGAAGCACGTCTGGAATCAATCCAATGGAGTGACAGAACATCATAGACGAGTGACATCATCAACCAGGAAACTATAAAGCAAGCCTGCACCAAACACAGTTAGCTTCTGATAAGACTGAAGCAAGACGATCACAGGGAGCATGGCAGGGCAACACAGCGTCTCATTCCCTCTTCTGGGAATTAAGGTTACATACATAACCGAGACGTTCCCTTTCAAGGGAACTTCCGCTGCATCATCGCTGTGGAAACGCAATACCCATGTCACCATAGGAGCCAGATGCCCATCTGTGTGAACATTGTGCACTAGGAAGCAAGCACCCATTCCCCTGGTGTAGAGCTAAGGTCAAGTTCGTAAAACCTCACAAACGTGTGTGGCGAGGATCAGCCTGCCGCATCACACACTTCCTCTAGGGAAACCCATGACAATAAATCTTTTGAAGCAGCCATACTCCTAGTAGAGTGGGCCAGTACTGCCAAAGGTGAAAGCTGACCAGCCGCCTCAAAAGCAAGTGAAATTTGCGCCCGGCATGGTTAAGGACTTCCTACACCCTAGGCCAGGCTATATTCCTAAAGTTCCTACTAATATTGTAAGACCAGTTATACTGCAGGCATTCTGTCCTCCTCCCTTATGGATGTCAGACCAGGAAAAGCTTAATCTGTTCTGCCCTGTGCAGGCATTAGACACTTATGTCCACAGAGCTGCCCTGTGGAGGAAAGATGAACAACTGTTGGGTGCTCGGCATTTGTGCTGACTGTGCTAAGATCAGTCAATCGAGAATGCAGATACCCTGCTTTCCTGTAGCTCAAACAATAAGAGCGTGGCGCTAGCAACACCAAGGTCATGGGTTCGATTCCCAGGGAAAGCAAGAACTGACAAAAAATGTGTACTTTGAATACAATGTAATTCGCTTTGGATAAAGGCATCTACCAAATACATAAATGTAAATGTATACACAAAGGAACCAGAGCCGCATCCACACATTTTGTGAAAGTGCAGGGGGACAGAGCTAGACTGAATGGAAGGACCCAATACTGGTATGCTTCTCCCCCAAAAGTGAACCTCAGGAAATTCCTGTGCTGTGGAAGGATGGATACATGGAAGTATGCGTTTTTCAGATGTATCGTGAAAAACCAGTCCTAGGACCTGATTTGTGACATGATCTGTTTGAGTGTGAGCATCTTGAACTTGAGCTTTGCTACAGCACAATTGAAATAGCGCAGATCTAAAATTGGACACAACCCTCCATCCTTCTTTGGCACGATGATGTACCGGCTGTAAAATCCTGACTCCCTGCTGGGAAGAGGGACCCTTTCTATAGCCTCCTTTCGCAGAAGAGTCTGGACTTCTTGAGACATAACCAGAGCCTGCTCGGGGCCCACCACTGTGGACAGGACGAGGAGGACGCATTCTGAACTGGATAGTGTACCCCTTTTCTAATATCTGCAGGACCCAACAAGATATATTTGGAAGATTCTCCCACTCTATCAAAAAATCCACTAGGGGTACCAGTCTCTCGAGATGTATTTTGAGCCCTGTGCGAGGAGCTCGTACCCAGCTTCTGCTGCTCCCGCCCACCAGCAGCAGCTGGGACATGGGACTTTCAGGGAAGGAACTTTTGGAGCACTGCTGCTTGCTTCTTTGCCTCCTGGAACCTATCAGTGACTGTGTTGACAGCATCACTGAATAGGCCCTTAGGAGAAAGCAGGGCGTCCAGCAGAATGCTCTAATCCTTCTCAATGTCAGTAGGGTTCAGCCACAAATGCCTCTCTGTGGCCACTGTTCGGGCCTTCTCCCTGGTGGCACGGAGAGCTAATTCAGCTGAAGACCGGAGCTCACTGATAACATCAGCTCCGATCTCCTAACGGTCCCCCAGGTCAGCCTGGTATGCTTGCACGATGGACATAGTATGCTTTGCCCACCAGCACTGAAATGGCTCTAAGAGGCTTGGTGGGCAGTGTCGGAGCCTTTAGGGACGATGCTGATTTGGGAGAGAGATGGCTCGCAAGCAGTCTTTTCCATGACAGCAGGAAAAAACAGGAAAAAACTGCGGGTCCAACGTGGAGGCTGACCCGTGCATGCGGGCAGGCAGGAAAAGTACATCTAACTTGCTTCTTTTCAATGAACGCTCTTGTCTTTCCTGTGGCCAATCTAAGCTTAACTTGGCAGCGACTCAAAACCTCCATCAGATCCTCACTGGCAGGGGAATGAAGTAGCGAGTCTTCCATTTCCCCTGCAGTGATACTAACAACATCCAGTTCCTCAGAACTGGATAGTTGCAGCACCGGTGCCTCAACCGGGGTGGAAGAAACCGCAGTGCAGCCATCCGAACTCTGGATAGAGGCACTGGATTTGACAGGTGAAGGCAGAGATAAGGCAGCACCTATCTCTAACCTCTCTGTCAGATCCATCTGCGAACCCCACGACTGGAGCCGTTGCTCTGCCTTGGCAGAAGCAGGACCTGAGCCACGGGGAACTTGATCCGAAACGCTCTCCTCAAAGAGCACGCAGCGGGACCGCAGTGTTCTCATGGGCATGAGATCACAATGCTCACAGGCAACTCCCTCGAGAGCTGCCTGAGCATACTGCACTCCCATACAAACAACACACATCAAGTGTGTATCCCCACCCATGATGAATCGAGGGCAGGAATGAGCACACTTTCTAAAATGTTGTTCGCTAGCCATAATGTCAGTCGTCTTTTTTTTGTGTGTGTGGTGAAAAACTCCTGCTTAGCTCAAACTACAGAATGACAAAAACACCAAGCTTTGACAGAGCGCATGCTGAAGACACAGAAGCTAACTGTGATTGTACAGGTGTGCTTTATAATTTCCTGGTTGATGACGTCACCTGTCTATGACGTTCCATCACTCCACTGGATTGATTCCATACGTGCTTCATGATGCAATCATGCAGAGGCAGATGACGCAGTGGGAGTTCCCTTGAAAGGGACAGGGTAAGGGTGACTGACCTTTTGGCCCTTCAGTGGTGGTGAAGTCATTATAGTAGTCAGGTGCGGCTCCTACTGCAGAATTTGCTTTAAAAAGCGTGGATGAAAGGGAAAAAAGATTCAATAAATCCTTATCTGAATTATTACGTGCTGAATGGTTTATATAATTTAAACTCAGTTAAGATGAGTTAAGAAGTGAATGTTTTTAATTAATTTAACATCCATTAATTTCTGTAAAGTATGTAGCAGATAAGATTGTTATATTTGAGTCCATCTAACCTGAAAGAAGCTCATCAGGATCTTCATACCCAGAATGCTGTTCTTCAGAAAAGACACTTCCTATTATGGAGATCCATCAGACACATTCATAATGATTACCCTTTAGATCTCCACAATCAGACTCTCTGACATTTACTCACCCCTCTGAGTGAAGTGATTGTGTCTGTGATGAAGCTCCTCATAAACGGCCTCAGTCGTCGCCTTCTGTCTCCTCTTAGAGAGAGCTGTGAGTGTAGACAGACAAACCTGCTGTCAGTTCACAACACATGACTGATCACACACTGAATAAGACACAATATGACAGTCTCTGGATCTCTCCTACCTCTCCTCATCACTCTGTTCTGCTGAATCAGTATAAGCAGTGGCACTAAGAGCAGGAAGAGCACAACTCCCAGTACAATCACAAGCACGGAGAGAGACGCTGGAGGAGTTTGTGGAGGAGTGACTGATGTTGAGCTTGAGCGCACTGTCTGAGAAACTGGAGGAGAAGCTGATGTTGTTGTGGCAGGAGTAGTGGACACTGACAAATCTGGCAAAACAGACACAAACACATTCATATTATTGATATGAATACACAAATGGTATTAGCACTAAAATGATGTAAAAATGACTAATATCAATCAGTGTGTTGCTGTGACCTGCACAGGTGAGTCCAGCGTGCTCTTTGTGGGAGCAGTCAGTGTGGTTCTTCAGGGAGAGAGGACAGTCCCACAGGTGAATCTCATTCCCTCTGCACTCGACTCTGTTCAGCCACACAACACCTTCACCAGCACCAAAGGCTGAATTCCCATCAGCCCTCAGTGCTGCTCCACAACCCAGCTGCCTGCAGACCACCTGAGCATCGCTGATGTCCCACTGATCATCACAGACTGAGCCCCACACAGCGTTATGATACACCTCCAGCCTCCCAGAGCACCGGCCCTCCCCTCCACTCAGTCTGAGAGGAACATGCTCTAAATCACATCACAGAGATATAGACATTGGCCAACAATGTACAGTTCTGTAAGCAGCGACACCTACAGTGGGGTATGTGTGTGGTGCAATGTTAAAGGAGTCATGAACTGCATTTTTTATTTTATTTTATTCTCATTGTTCTATGACGTCCACTTATAATACTATAAAAATTTTTTTTTTTTTTTTTACATCAAATAACAAACTAATTTAGAAGTAACAGACTATTCTATCCTGTTTTTGAACCTCTCTTTGAAACACTCCGTTTTGATGGGTGTGCTGTACTCAAGAGTTGGAAGTAAATGCCCACTGCTATGATTGGGTAACAATTCTGCATATTAAAATAATTTTCAACATCACCGACATTACACGTGTGGAACTGTTTTCAAAACTTCCAATGTTAAAAAATGCCTTGTTACATAGTTGAAACATTTGCCAACAATGTGATCCATTTATGTGTATTGCATATACATGATTTATGCATGTAATTTTTTGCCCCAAGCACAAAATTACATACATACATTACATATGGATCTTATGATCTTTATGTTCTTCTCCATCAAATAAACTTACCTGAATACCCTCTCTGGTGGGGAGATGAGGACTCATGACTCTCTTGCTCTAATCACAAGTTAAATATATTGTATTATATTATATACATTTTATGCATATACTCAAATCATTCATTGTTAATTCAAATAATTCATCATTAAAAGACTACTCTCGTATTGACTGGTGAAGGAAAATGCATAAGTTTTACCTGAGCAGGTGATTTTGGCCACTTCATCTCTTTCGCAGTCATTCTGTCCCCAGGGTGAAGATGGACACTGCCACAGATTTGAATCATGTGGTCGACATTTCACTTTATCCAGCCAGTTAGGAGCTGATTCTACTCTTGGTTTAGAATTGGAAAAAGCACTAGATCTTCCACAGTTCAGCTCCTGACAGATCAGGCTCGCTGTGTCTTTGTCCATCTGGTTCCAGCACACATTCCCCCAGGATCCATTGTAGAAAACCTCCACATTCCCTTCACAGCCCTCAGTTAACCTGATCTCTTTAAACTCTAGATGAAAACATGAGACCAACGTCAGCTTTCAATCCAACCCCATTCATTTCAACGACTAACATATAGCAGAACATATTCATAAAAATATTTTATATTCAGTTACTGTATTTAGTTTTTAGTTTAGTTTTAAACAGTTTTTAACAACACTGAACTGTTTACCTGAGCACACGACTCCTACATCCTCCTTGTGTTGACAGTCATGTTTTCCCCAGCCTGGAGAAGAGCAGTTCCACAGAGACGTCTCATTCCCCTCACACTCCACCTCATCCAGCCATATGGCTCCAGAACCAGGGCCAAACCAGGCTGGTACCTGCTGGTTACTGAGGGCCACTCCACACTGCAGCTGTCTGCACACCACATGGGCATCTTTAATATCCCAGGAGTCATCACACACTGTCCCCCATGAGCCACTGTGAAAAACCTCCAGCCTCCCTGCACAGTCTCCCCCAGAACCCACCAGCCTGATGGACCCGCGACCTGATATTCAGAGAGAAAAACACATTATTGATCACTAACAACTGAAGAATCTGCCCAGATGTTGCTCTTCTCACCAAGGCAGGTGATTGACAGCTGTTGTGTGGAGCTGCAGTTGAGAGTTTGTGGAGAGCTGCAGTTTCCCAGATGAGCTTCACTCCCAGAGCACTGGAAGCCCGTCACACACTCATGACTGTGTTCAGGACTGGATGAAGAGGAGCCGGAGAAGTTCAGCACAGAGCCACAGCCCAGCTGTCTGCAGACCACAGAGGATTCAGTGAGACTCCAGGAGTCCAGCAGAACTCTCCTCCAGACCTGATGGATGGAAACTTCCACCTCCCCCTCACACTGTCTCTCTCCAGACAACCGCACCAGACCATCATGAACAGCCAGAGAGGAATCTGATTGAAAGATGTGCCACTTTAATAAAGGTATTACAAGGCAATTCATGTATTTTTTTTTCCAATAAAATCCCCTCACCAGAGCAGATGACTCCAACATCTCGTCTATGAGAACATTCAGCTCGACTCCATGAAGAGATGGAACATTCTGAGAGTTTTGTTTCATTCCCATCACAATCAAACACATCAGCCCAGATTTCACCACTTCCCTCTCCAAACCAGTCTGATCCCACAACAGACACAGCAATCCCACAATTCAGCTGTCTACAGAGGACACTGGCCGCTCTCATATCCCAGCATGCATCACACACTGTGCCCCAATCATTTAGAAACTGAAGCTGCACTCTTCCAGAACAAGAGTCTGAACTGTCCGTCAGTTTGGCCTCTGTGTAACCTGTGCAAATAACTTTTGTCATTACAAGGCTATTTACAAAAAACATCTATCATACAACATTACTTAACCACACTGTAACAATGCAAAAAAAAAAAAAAAAAAACTGTGAGAAGAAAGTTTGTAATATAATAAATTTAAGATTACAGTATATTCTGCATATATGACAGAGAATCTATGAAGAGGCAGTGAATATTTATAATTTACCAGAACATATCAGTCCTACATTATTTTCACTGGTGCAGTTGTGTTTGTGTGATGATGATATTGAGCAAAATGAAATCTGAGACTCATTTCCTCTGCACTGAATCTCTTGTGTCCACATCTGAGCGTCTCCTTTGCCAAAAGCAGCTTCTCCCAGCACCTGTACAGGAGCCCCACAGTCCAGCTCTCTACACACAACCTCTGCATCCTGCTGGTCAAAGGCAGCCGCACACACTGAAACCCACGTCTGATCATCAAGTATCTCTAACCTCCCAGAGCAAAGATGAGACCCAGCAGCAAGCCTGGGGCGTTTATGACCTGTTTGCATTGCATGAAAGTAGTACTTTTACATATTACATTTAACACTCTGTGTTTTCTTATATATTTACATCTTTAATGTATTAATGTAGCTTGAAATGGATTTTTGTATGATTTTTTTAAAGGAGATATTTAGCAGAGACTGCACTTCACATTATTTTCAGAAAAGATTATATATGTATGTGTGTACATATATAACACACACACACACACACACACACACACACACACACACACACACACACACACACACACACACACACACACACACACACACACACACACACACACACACACACACACACACACACACACACACACACACACACACACAGGTGCTGGTCATATAATTAGAATATCATCAAAAGGTTGATTTATTTCACTAATTCCATTCAAAAAGTGAAACTTGTATATTATATTCATTCATTACACACAGACTGATATATTTCAAATGTTTATTTCTATTAATTTTGATGATTATAACTGACAACTAAGGAAAATCCCAAATTCAGTATCTCAGAAAATTAGAATATTGTGAAAAGGTTGAATATTGAAGACACCTGGAGCCCCACTCTAATCAGCTGATGAACTCCAAACACCTGTAAAGGCCTTTACATGGTCTCTCAGTCTTGGTTCTGTACGCTACACAATCATGGGGAAGACTGCTGACCTGACAGCTGTCCAAAAGACGACCATTGACACCTTGCACAAGGAGGGCAAGACACAAAAGGCCATTGCAAAAGAGGCTGGCTGTTCACAAAGCTCTGTGTCCAAGCACATTAATAGAGAGGCCAAGGGAAGGAAAAGATGTGGTAGAAAAAAAGTGTACAAGCCATAGGGATAACCACACCCTGGATTCAAGATTCAAGAGTTTTATTTGTCACATACACAGTTATATACAGAATATACAACCGGCAGTGAAATGTAAACAGGTCCGCTCCATGGACAGTGCAAATTCACAGTTAAAAACACAAGGAAGAAATTATAATAGAAATAGGATAAAAAAGTACTATATATAGATATATATATATATATATATATATATATATATATATATATATATATATATATATATATATATATATATATATATATATATATATATATATATATATATATATATATATATCTGTAGAATTATAAATAATCAAGTCAAGTAGAAGAAAAAAGTAAAAAATAAGAATAAAGAAGTGGAATAAAATAATTAAGTAGACTGTGCAGTGAGTAAACTGTAGACTTCTAAATATGTGGTTAACAAATGTATAAGAGTATAATGTGCAAACAGGTTTATAACAGGTTGTTACACAGTAACAACGAGAACAGAAAGTGCTGTGCAATGTCAGTGTATCAATGTTTATCCTGAAGTGAAGTCACGTGGTGTTAAGTGACTGAGTTCAGGAGTCTGATGGCCTGGGGGAAGAAGCTCCTCCTGAGTCTCTCAGTTTTGGCCATCAGGCTTCGGAAGCGCTTACCAGATGGTAGCAGCGTGAAATGAGGGTTTGCAGGGTGATTAGAGTCCTTGATGATCTTAGTAGCTCTACCTTTGCAGCGTTTGGTGTAGACGTCCTGCAGAGACAGGAGAGCTGACCCTGAGATACGCTCGGATAAGCGCACAACTCTTTGCAGGGCTTTGCGGTCATGACTGGTGCTGTTCCCATACCACGCTGTGAGGCACTGAGTTAATACACTTTCTATCGCCCCTAAATAGAAAGTTTTCAGGATAGCTGGTGAAACCCTGTATTTCCTCAGCTGGCGCAGGTGGTACAGTCTTTGCCTGGCTTTTTTCACCTGTGTCTGAATGTGAGCAGTCCAGGTCAGGTCCTCGGAGATGTTTACACCCAGGTACTTGAAGCTGCTCACTCTCTCTACTGGTGACCCGCTGATCATTAGGGGGGAGTTCCTGAACGAGCCTTTGTTTGTATTCGGGAGTGAGGAAAATGGTGGCATGATCCGATTTGCCAAACGCTGGAAGTGACCGTGCTTTATAGGCATTCTTGAACGGAGAGTAGCAATGATCCAGCGTGTTTGCTCCTCGTGTAGGACAGGAGACGTGCTGGTGAAAGTTTGGAGAGGATTGTGAAACAATCAGAGTCTGGAGGAAGAGAGGAGAGGCACACAATCCACGCTGCTTAAGGTCCAGTGTAAAGTTTCCACAGTCAGTGATGGTTTGGGGTGCCATGTCATCTGCTGGTGTTGGTCCACTGTGTTTTCTGAGGTCCAAGGTCAACGCAGCTGTATACCAGGAAGTTTTAGAGCACTTCATGCTTCCTGCTGCTGACCAGCTTTATGGAGATGCAGATTTCATTTTCCATCAGGACTTGGCACCTGCACACAGTGCCAAAGCAACCCGTACCTGGTTTAAGGACCATGGTATCCCTGTTCTTAATTGGCCAGCAAACTCACCTGACCTTAACCCCATAGACAATCTATGGGGTATTGTGAACAGGAAGATGCGACATGCCAGAGCCAACAATGCAGAAGAGCTGAAGGCCATTATCAGAGCAACCTGGGCTCCAATAACACCTGAGCAGTGCCACAGACTGATTGACTCCATGCCACGCCGCATTGCTGCAGTAATTCAGGCAAAAGGAGCCCCAACTAAATATTGAGTGCTGTACATGCTCATACTTTTCATGTTCATACTTTTCAGTTGGCCAAGATTTCTAAAAATCCTTTCTTTGTATTGGTCTTAAGTAATATTCTAATTTTCTGAAATACTGAATTTGGGATTTTCCTTAGTTGTCAGTTATAATCATCAAAATTAATAGAAATAAACATTTGAAATATATCAGTCTGTGTGTGATGAATGAATATAATATACAAGTTTCACTTTTTGACTGGAATTAGTGTGAAATAAATCAACTTTTTGATGATATTCTAATTATATGACCAACACCTGTGTATGTATATATATATATATATATATATATATATATATATATATATATATATTTTTTTTTTTTACATATCATGAAATTTAGAAAGTGTGGAATGCTTTAGATTTAGTATTATTCACCTGAGCAAATGATTCCAGCATCACCATTATGAGTACAGATAGGTTTTTTCCACCCTGCTGATCCACAGTTTTTCAATGTAGACTCTGTTCCATTACATAATACAACACTCATCCAGACTGGTCCTGATCCTTGTCCAAAATCAGCATCACCCACAGCATCTATAGGTTCTCCACAGTCCAGCTCTCTACACACCACAGCAGCATCAGTCATATCCCAGTCATCATCACACACTGTTCCCCACTGACCTCTATGAAGAACCTCCACTCTACCAGCACAGCGACTGTGACCACCAACCAGCCTCACTTTCATTACATCTAGAGAGAAGGGAATACAGAAAAAAAAGAGAAAAAAATCAAAAGAGAAAGGTATAAAAATAATGGCATACATATTTGCACATTTTTTACTGTCAGTGGTGTAACTACTGGCTATGTAGTATTTGGACCACTGAATAATGGTAAATAATAATAATAATAATAATAATAATAATAATAATAATAATAATATGTAAAAAAGAAAGTTTTCAGAGTAAATAAATACTATTATTTTGTAAAATTCCCTCAATGATATCACAATTCAAGTATAGACAAAAAAAAAAAAAAAAAACACAAAAAAAAAACAACTTCCTGATTTGTGAAAAGATACTTTAAAAGCACAATAATTTTAGCTAATTCATTAAAATTGTGGAGGTGACCTATCAAGTGTTTTTAGAGTGGGCCACATATGATCCTAGTTATACTATTGGCTGCTCTCATATTAACCTAACTCTTACCAGCACACAGCAGCCCCTGGTGATCATCATGAGAACAGTTGTGTTGGTGTGATGGTGATTTTGGACAGAGGTGAATCTGAGACTCATTTCCTCTGCACTGAATCTCTTGTGTCCACATCTGAGCATCTCCTTTTCCAAAAGCAGCTTCTCCCAGCACCTGTACAGGAGCCCCACAGTCCAGCTCTCTACACACAACCTCTGCATCCTGCAGGTCAAAGGCAGCCGCACACACTGTGTGCCATGTGTTCCCATGAGAAATCTCCACTCTTCCAGAGCAGTGAGAATCTCCAACAAGCCTGACACCTGAGAGAAAATAAATTTAATAAATTACAAAACAAATAAATAAAAAAAAAAAAATACATAAATGCCTTTCCAATAACTTTTGAACGGTATAGTACAATGTTACAAAAGCTTTCTATTTCAGATAAATGCTGTTCTTTTTTTATTGTAACTTTCTATTCATCAAAGAATCTTAAAACAATTTTTTTACACAACTGTTTTTAACATTGATAATAATCATAAATGTTGCTTGAGCAGCAAATCATCATATTAGAATGATTTCTGAAGGATCATGTGACTCTGAAGACTGGAGTAATGATGCTGAAAATTCAGCTTTGAATCACAGGAATACATTTAATTTTAAAATATTTTCAAATAGAAAACAGTTATTTTAAATTGTAAAATAATTCACAATAATACTGTTTTTGCAGTATGTTGAATCAAATAAATGCAGCCTTGGTGAGCAGAAGAGACTTCTTTAAAAACATTTAAAAAAATCTTACTGTTCTCAAACTTTTGACCGGTAGTGTATGTATGATATGTGTATGTATGATGTATGTATGTGTATGTGTGTGTGTGTGTGTGTGTGTGTGTGTGTGTGTGTGTGTGTGTGTGTATATATATATATATATATATATATATATAAATATATAAACACACACACATACATTATATATATATATAATAATATATATATACACTCACCTAAAGGATTATTAGGAACACCATACTAATACTGTGTTTGACCCCTTTCGCCTTCAGAACTGCCTTAATTCTACGTGGCATTGATTCAACAAGGTGCTGAAAGCATTCTTTAGAAATGTTGGCCCATATTGATAGGATAGCATCTTGCAGTTGATGGAGATTTGTGGGATGCACATCCAGGGCATGAAGCTCCCGTTCCACCACATCCCAAAGATGCTCTATTGGGTTGAGATCTGGTGACTGTGGGGGCCATTTTAGTACAGTGAATTCAATGTCATGTTCAAGAAACCAATTTGAAATGATTCAAGCTTTGTGACATGGTGCATTATCCTGCTGGAAGTAGCCATCAGAGAATGGGTACATGGTGGTCATAAAGGGATGGACATGGTCAGAAACAATGCTCAGGTAGGCCGTGGCATTTAAACAATGCCCAATTGGCACTAAGGGGCCTAAAGTGTGCCAAGAAAACATCCCCCACACCATTACACCACCACCACCAGCCTGCACAGTGGTAACAAGGCATGATGGATCCATGTTCTCATTCTGTTTACGCCAAATTCTGACTCTACCATCTGAATGTTTCAACAGAAATCGAGACTCATCAGACCAGGCAACATTTTTCCAGTCTTCAACTGTCCAATTTTGGTGAGCTTGTGCAAAATTGCTTAAATCACCTTTCTTTCCCATTCTGACATTCAGTTTGGAGTTCAGGAGATTGTCTTGACCAGGACCACACCCCTAAATGCATTGAAGCAACTGCCATGTGATTGGTTGATTAGATAATTGCATTAATGAGAAATTGAACAGGTGTTCCTAATAATCCTTTAGGTGAGTATATAACTACTGTTCGATGTTAAAATTATAAAATGTTTGTTACAGACATAATAAACCATATAGTGCTCACATTTTATATTAGGTGTCCTTAACTACTATGTACATCAGAAAAAAAAAGTACTGGTTTACTGAATGAAGTGCTGAATGTACTGATTTTGCTCATATTGTACTGCAAAACCCTTGTGCTTTTATTAAGATGGGATACAGGTAAGGTTAGGACATGTTTGGTGGTATGGTTAGGTTTAAGGGTGGGTTAAGGTGTAAGGGAGGAGTCAACAATGTAATTATAGAAATTAATTACAGCAGTAATTACATGCAGGTATTTTTTCAGTACAAGTACAATGTAAAAACATGTATGTACACAAATAAGTGCATTTTATCAAATGATTAATTTAAATGTTAATACAAAAAGTAGTTAAAGACACTTAATATAAATTGGGACTATAACAGTGCCAGACTTAAACCAGGCTTAGACTTAAATGCCATACACGGACTGCCAATGGGCCACTTACTGATATTTTTGAACACACAATGGCCAAAGCATTAGTCAAAATGGCAAGCTCATATCTGATTGACTTGCTTTAAGAAACTTTTAGAAGTTTACATTTGTTGGCTGCATACAGTATGTCATCAAGGATGACTCTTTTCAGAAAACTAACCAATAAAAAACTGACTGTTATTCCTTATGAGGTGTAATTTCTTTCTTTGGAAGGTCACTTTTCTGAAATGAGACAGCCTTGAGGATGTATGTGGCCAACAAATGTGACATCTGGAGGCCAAGGCCTTCAAAATGAGACACAGCAATTGTGTTTACAATGTACTGGCTGGGTACAATAAGAGCTTCTGAGGAAGAAATAAACTAATCATTAGATTAATTAGATCTGAATTTAAATCTATTATTGGTGTTTGCTTGACTGCACATTTATCCACCACTAAACGTCATGTAAAAACAAAATAAGCTCTGTTTCATCGTGGTTCATCAAGATGACATCTTCCTGTCTACTATAAGTGGGCAGTTTATGCCAATGGTAAAACATTTTTTTATTATTATTTATTACATTTATTGATGATAAAAGAAATTCTAGATCTTTTGACATGTGGATCATTAGTAATGCAATAAGTTCCATTTTGGAGCAGCTCACCTGAGCAGATGACACCAGCATCTGTATAATGATCACAGTCATAATCAAGCCATTTCATCGATCCACAGTTCTTCAGTGCAGACTCTGATCCAGTACACATGACAAAATTTGTCCAAATTGGTCCTGATCCTGGTCCAAAATGAGCATCACCCAGAGCATCTACAGGTTCTCCACAGTCCAGCTCTCTACACACCACTGCAGCTTCAGACATATCCCAGCCAACACCACACACTGTTCCCCACTGACCTCTATGAAGAACCTCCACTCTACCAGCACAGCGACTGGGACCACCAACCAACCTCACATTCACACTGTCTGTATATTAAATAAAGTCAAGAGAATGATAGATATTAATGAACAGTCACAAAAAGAGAGTTAAAGGAATCACACTAAGAGAGAGAGAGAAAGAAAAATCTTTCATGTAGACTTTATAAACATAAAAGAAATCCACTCTAACCTGCACACACCAGTCCAACATCATTATCATGAGAACAGTTGTGTTGGTGTGATGGTGATGTTGGGCAGAGGTGAATCTGAGACTCATTTCCTCTGCACTGAATCTCTTGTGTCCACATCTGAGCGTCTCCTTTGCCAAAAGCAGCTTCTCCCAGCACCTGTACAGGAGCCCCACAGTCCAGCTCTCTACACACAACCTCTGCATCCTGCTGGTCAAAGGCAGCCGCACACACTGAAACCCACGTCTGATCATCAAGTATCTCTAACCTCCCAGAGCAGCGAGAACCTCCAATCAGCCTGACCTCTAAAAAAAGCACAGTGATTATAAATTAACATTTCAGAACAAAAAACATACTCACATACTACTACTAATAAATTTTAAGTTTTAAGTTTACCTGAGCAGATGACTCCAGCACTCTTATTATGACACGTGCCATTAAAACCCCATGTAACTGATCCACACCTTTTCAGTGCAGTCTCTGATCCAGTACATAGTGCATTATTCATCCAAATTGGCCCTGATCTGGATTCAACTTTAGCATCCACAGGTTTACCACAGTCCAGCTCTCTACACACCACTGCAGCATCAGCCAAATCCCAGCCAACACCACACACTGTTCCCCACTGACCATCATGAAGAACCTCCACTCTACCAGCACAGTGACTGGGACCACCAACCAGCCTCACATTCTTTTTTTCTAAGTGACAGAAGAATACATGGAGAGAGAGAAAGAGACTATGAGAAAACAGTAGGATATTAAAAAGATATTACTCTCATATTGTTTTTCTCTTACCAGAACAGAACAACCCTAGGTTTTTATCATGTGAACAACTGTTTTTATGTAAGGATTTTGGGCAGAGGCGAATCTGAGACTCATTTCCTCTGCACTGAATCTCTTGTGTCCACATCTGAGCGTCTCCTTTGCCAAAAGCAGCTTCTCCCAGCACCTGTACAGGAGCCCCACAGTCCAGCTCTCTACACACAACCTCTGCATCCTGCTGGTCAAAGGCAGCCGCACACACTGAAACCCACGACTGATCATCCAGTATCTCTAACCTCCCAGAGCAGCGAGAACCTCCAACCAGCCGGACTTCTGAAAGAACACAGACAATTATAGTTTTTCTCATTCACCTGATCCAAAATGAGCATGTCTTTTATATGCTGAATGAAAATCTTAAGTGGACTTGTCCCCAAAGCCGGAGCTGAAAATGGGTAGCTATAGGCCTGGTGGAGCATCACCAGAGAAAATACTCAGCACCTGGTAATGTCTATCTAATTATGCTGCCCTGAAATATAGTGACTAATAACGTGTTTCAAAAGGAAAAGGTTTAATTTAACATATTTTATTGCATTTTATTACACGGCTCTGTGAAATACTTGTTACTGATTGGTAGCCTACATTATCGTGTCATCTAGTGGTATAACAACCGGTAAAAACTGATAACACAGGCTCACCCGAGTAAGTCAGTGCTATACGCTTGCTAGGAACGGTTTTCTTCGTGGAACTTTTGTCTTTTGTTGAGCTAATAAAATATTAAAATTCAAATCAATATTTTGTGTAGAATTATTTAATTATGCCATAATTATGCCATGGTTACATTGCGGACTCGTTCTTGTGTCATACAAATAGAGCTGCTATAGTTTCATCTCAAATCGCTTATCCCCACTGTCATTTATAAGTGGTTATTTATAATAAGTGGTAGGCTATGACTGTTCCATATCCCTTAAATGTCTGTCTAGTTTGAACTTGCTAGCAACTGCTTTCTTTACTGAAGCTTTGCGTTTAAAGACCTAATAAAATATTTGAACACAAGTCAATATTTTGTGTCTAATTATTTACTTTTGTGCCAAGTAGCCGCTTCGCGTCGGGGTCCTGATCACCCTGTCAGGATTTATTCTGCGATAACAACTGGCTGGACGCACATTATCCCTTACATATCTTACAGTCATTCGTATTGTAAACATTACTGGCTTACATATTCTAATACCTTATCATATATTATTTTAAGGCAGTGGCCACTAAGCGCAAATAGCTGTAGATGCTATTTACTAAGTGAAAGAGCATACTAAGTGAAAATAGTGATATATTCTGATATATTTACACCATGTAAAAGTAGAAGTTCTTTGCAATGTGTAAATAGTAATTACATGCAATTTGACAGATACATAATATTTGCATTGTTGTACATTAACAGGATGCAATAAGAACAGAGTGTAAATGATAAATATATTTATTAAAATTATTAAATGGATGCCATTAATGGGCTTTTCCTATGTGATATGATGGGAAAAGGGAGAAGAGTGAGCTCGGCAAAAGCGGATTCGAACCCGGGTCGATCGTGTCAAAACCTAGATCTTTAAGCCTTACACTTTATGCTTTACTGACTACAACACTGAAGATGTTGAAATAAATTTTCGTCTTGTTTGGCCCAACCAGGCACTGTTAGGTGGAGCTAGTGCAAATAGCACTTGCCAACAAGGCACGCTGTTTGCTTTTGGTGTAAATAGACACTCCGTTATTGGCATGTGTTCTTTGTCACTTTTTTGTATGTGCATGTACGTGTATTGTTGCTTTGGTGGTATTGCAAAACAATTATGCCAATGAAGTAGGCCTACTTTAATATTTCTGAATTACAAATTAACTTGAGTACGAGTGTAAAGTACTCTCAGTTAAACATACAATTAAATACATTTTTAAGTAAATATAACTAAATACATGTTATTCGTTACTACCTCTGCTTTTTTAAGTTTAATTAAAGTAAAAATAGATGAAAGGGTTATATGAAGGGTTTAGTAAAGACAAACATATTGTTTGTGGTGACAGGGTTTGGGACAGTTTACCTGAACAGATGACTCCAGCATCTCTAGTATGATCACAGTAAGACTTATACCATCCTGCTGACGCACAGTCCTTCAGGTTGGATTCTGAACCAACGCATCTGACATGACTCCTCCAGACTGGCCCTGATCCTGGACCAAAATGTGCCTTAGAAAGAGCATCTACAGGTTCTCCACAGTCCAGCTCTCTACACACCACTGCAGCATCAGCCAAATCCCAGAAAAGATCACACACTGTTCCCCACTGACCTCTATGAAGAACCTCCACTCTACCAGCACAGCGACTGGTACCATTTACTAGTCTCACATTCACATCATCTAATACATTAAACAATGAAAATTAGAGAGAAGCATATTGTGACTTAATACAGTATATGATTATAATGTCATGAAACACCACATTATTGTCAAACCGTTTAAAGCAAGCACAAAACTAAAAAGCATAATATTCTGGCTACTTAAGATAATTGCTGAAATTAACAATGCTTATTTTCTTACCAGCTGTGATGAGTATTATAACTGAAGACAGTAAAATGAGCGACAGGCATCTCTCCATCTCCCCCTCTGCTTGATTAATTCAACATCCAGTACAAGCTTCTCCGCACTGATGATACAGAAGTACAGGCATCCTCTCAGCCCCTTAATGAGAGAGAAAGAGGTCCGACACCCTCCAATCACACTCACTGTTACCTTATTAGACAGAACAGAGGAAATCATCAAACAACTTCA
The DNA here is from genome assembly GCA_018749465.1 of Paracanthobrama guichenoti. NCBI lineage: Eukaryota > Metazoa > Chordata > Actinopteri > Cypriniformes > Gobionidae > Paracanthobrama > Paracanthobrama guichenoti. The sequence goes on from CM031946.1 coordinate 5,194,760, forward strand.
GTGACAAATCAGAGGAGGCTTTTATGATTTTCTCCATATATATCTAACTGTCAGTGCTGATGAACTCCTCCTCCCCACCCATCAAGACACACACACGTCTTTGACTTACAGGAGACAGGAAACTCTCCAGTTTATATACAGCATCAAAACTCAACACCTGCAGAGACGAGATAAACTGATAACTGTTAATGTCCTAAACACAGTCTATGTATACATATGTTAGCATGACATTAACACATAATAAACTCAACTTCGTATACTATTTTAAATGACATAAAAAATAAAATGTAAAAAAAGTTAATAAATGATTGCAAGAGCACAGTGCACAAGTTAGCTTTAATCTCACCGAGGAGTCGAATCTCACCGAGGGGTGAAACATTTCTTCTATGTATGTCAAATAATTGCTTTGACTAATGTGAAATTTACCTAATTCCACAAAAGTGGTTTCATATTTATCCGTAGGGTTTAATATGGTGTTGGCCCACCCTTTGCAGCTATAACAACTTCAACTCTACAGGGAAGGCTTTCCACAAGGTTTAGGAGTGAGTTTATGGGAATTTTTGACCATTCTTCTAGAAGCGTATTTGTGAGGTCAGACACTGATGTTGGATGAGAAGGCCTGACTCTCAGTCGCCGCTCTAATTCATCCCAAAGGTGTTCTCTCGGGTTGAGATGCAGGACTCTGTGAAGGCCAGTCAAGTTCCTCCACACCAAACTCCATGTCTTTATGCACCTTGCTTTGTGCACTGGTGCGCAGTCAAGTTGGAACAGTAAGGGGACATCTCCAATCGGTTACCACAAAGTTGGGAGCATGAAATTGTCCAAAATGTCTTGGTAAGCTTTAGCATTAAGAGTTCCTTTTACTGGAACTAAGAGGCCAAGCCCAACCTCTGAAAAACAACCCCACACCATAATCCCCCCTTCACCAAATTTTACGCTTGGTACAATGCAGTCAGGCAAATACCGTTCTCCTGGCAACCGCCAAACCAAGGCGTGTCCATCGGATTGCCAGACAGAGAATCATGATTCATCACTCCAGAGAACACGTCTCCACTGCTCTAGAGTCCAGTGGCGGTGTGCTTTACAGCACTGCATCCAACACTTTGCATTGCACTTGGTGATGTAAGGCTTGGATGCAGGTGCTCGGCCATTAAAACCCATTCCATGAATTCCACGCACTGTTCTTGAGCTAATCTGAAGGCCACACAAAGTTTGGAGGTCTGTAGCTGTTGACTCTGCAGAAAATTGGCAACTTCTGCGCACTGTGCGCCTCAGCATGCGCTGACCCCGCTCTGTGATTTATATGTGGCCTACCACTTCATGGCTGAATTGCTGTTGTTCCCAATTGCTTCCACTAATATTATAATACCACTAACAGTTGACCTTGGAATATTTAGTAGTGAATACATTTCAAGAATGGACTTATTGCACAGGTGGCAACATATCACGGTACCACGCTTGAATTCACTGAGCTCCTGAGAGTGACCCATTCTTTCACAAATGTTTGTAGAAGCGTCTGCATGCATAGGTGCTTGATTTTATACACCTGTGGTCATGGAAGTGACTGGAGCATCTGAATTCAGTGATTTGGAGGGGTGTCCCAATACTTTTGGCAATATAGTGTATCTGCCAAAGCATCCTGTACTGCATCCTCAAACACTAAAATACGTAATAAGTATGAGTAATTTTACAGTGTAGACAAGAGCTTTTAAAGTGATTTCTTGTGAAATGGCAAGAAGATATAAATATAAAACAAAATAAATGAATAAAATAAATTAAAATACTAAAATCAACACACACACACATTAGCAAGGATATTGCGCGCGCACACACTCAGGAGTCCCAAGAGTCATTACACATGTCCCCCATGAGCCACTGTGAAAAACCTCCAGCCTCCCTGCACAGTCTCCCCCAGAACCCACCAGCCTGATGGACCCGCGACCTGATATTCAGAGAGAGAAAAGCACATTATTGATCACTAACAACTGAAGAATCTGCCCAGATGTTGCTCTTCTCACCAAGGCAGGTGATTGACAGCTGTTATGTGGAGGCACAGTTCCCCAGATGAGTGTCACTCTCTATAGAGTATATATTTGTCATTCAGTATTTATCTAAAATATGCTACGTTTATTAAAATGTTTACCCAATGAAACCCATGACTTCATTATAGTGTGAATTTGCTCACCAGAGCAGATGACTCCAACATCTCATCTATGAGAACATTCAGCTCGACTCCATGAAGAGATGGAACATTCTGAGAGTTTTGTTTCATTCCCATCACAATCAAACACATCAGCCCAGAACCTCAACTCTACCAGCACAGTGACTGTGACCACCAGCCAGCCTCACTTTGCCTGTACACAAGAGTCATTTATCTATTAAAGTCCATACATTTATAGATACATTTTTTTTTCCTGTGGTGTGAAAAATCACTTTTGCATTTCACTCAATTAATATGAAAATCAGTTTTATTTTTCATATAATAAATAGATATCAATACAAACAATAATCTATATAAATGAAATTAAGAGAAATTAAATATTACACAAGTTATTGGTGGTACACAGGAAGATCCTTATGTTAAATATAACAACTTTCATTTAATATGTTGAAAGGAACTGATTGGCCCTTTAACTGAAGATAAAATACCTGCAGTGGTGAGTGTGACGACTGTGGACATCAGTAGGATTGTCAGACAGATCTTCATCTTCCTCTGCTCGGCACTTCAGTACAAACTTTTCATCAGCTCTCTTAGCAATTCTGAAGAAAAAGAGACTCTTGTCTGCTCTGGTGAGAAAGATAAAGGTAGAAAGAGGGGACGGGGCTTCTGACGACCACCAATCACACTCAGAGTTAAAGTTCAAGAGAACAGTTACAACAACAAATCAGGCAAGGCATTTTCAATTTTCTCCATATATATCAAGAGAATGCCACTGTTGATGAACAGGACTCCTCCTCTACCCTACAGAGACACTTTACTGAGGAGTCACACACATGATAAAGTGCTGATAAAGTCACCCAACTGTCATGAGAGTGAATGTGGGAAACACATCAGTGTACATACAGCGCCAAAGTCTGACACCTGCAGAGAAGAGATACAAGCAATGATAACTAACTGCTGACAACAAACACTGATAAGACATATCAAAGTAACAGTAAACAATATTTCATGGAACTTTATTGAATTTTGCATTTTGTTTACAAAAAACAGTTTGTTGAAATAAAATGTGTTGCAACATTCCCCGATTTCACAATAATGATAATAATAATAATAACAATGACATTATATCCATGCACATAGTCAGATTTTTATTGCTAAACAGAAAACATTTAAATCAATTCAAAACAACAATCAAATTGGACAGAAATATAAAAAAGTACATAAAGCAAACACATGCTGTGTACTGCAAGTCAAAAAACATGTAAACGCATGTAACCATGGTTCCCTGAGAATAAGAAATGAGACACTGCATCACCTAGAGGGCGCTATGGGGAATGCTTCCGGCATGACTGGTGTCTGAAGCATGTGTACAAACACAACAATGAACTTGACATTAGAGCCCTGCACGGGCCTCAAATCTAGGCCCTAGCCTGGCCCGTGTCCGACAGCCTATCAAAATTCTCGGCCCGAGTAATAAAACGGTTTGCGGTACTCCCGCAAAATAGAAACATCTCAAAACAAATAAACTGTTGCACAAACACAACAATCAACTAAAACAAAATAAAAACGATTTACAGGCGCAAGCATAGGGGTTTCCATTTATAACATGTTTTTGCAGTATTGTGCAATGTTGCCAATCACAGACATATGCACAATATGCAGTTGTTTTGCCACTAGCGGTCACCTATTCAAAACAAAGGCGTAGCTTGATGATGCCAAGATTGAGCGCAGATTCATGGGAGATGTCGTCTTTACCTCACAGCCGGTGGAAAAGAATCGGGATGGGACTCGGGCAGAAATCATGTTCATGGATGAGATTATTAACGTTACTGTAGTATGAAGCAGAGCTGGGAGAAATGTGGCCGCTGGAGCGTTTGCTAATGAGAGACGAGTGCGAAACACGACTGGAGAGCAGCAGAACTTTTATTATGCCACAGTCACCGCTTCCGTTTCTTCCTGTCAAGTGTATGTGGGGTAACCATAGACTGTAGGTTTCTGAAGAGCATTTTTTAAGTCGGCCATTGCCATCTTGGCAGCGCGTCACCGCACGTCACTCTTGGATAACAGAAAATGGGCAAAGGGACGGGACGTGGCTGAAGCTGAGGTGACGTGATGACTAACAGACAGCAGACAAATGGCTAGTAGTGACAGCAGCAGCAATCCACCTGTCACTCAAAGTGGCCACACCCTTAATTATGCAGAACTTTAAGGCTTAATATAATTTAAACAAATAAATTATAAAAACATTCACCCCCCCTCACATTTGTTATGGAGGACAAAATTTGCTGTATAGTCCACAACCACAACTTTTACCAGGCTGTAAACATGCTTTTTCTGTAAACATGCTTTTTCTGTTCATTTTAACAGAAAGAGATGAGGGTCAAAGAGATTCTGCTCCCTTTTGTGAAGGCTTCAAGTATTGGCTTCAAGAGAGACCGCGGGAGGTTGCTTCTTCGAGGTAACGCAGCGCTCTGCATGTTCGCTCCGCAGCTACTATGAGAGACTCGTTGACACACTGCAGTAAACTAGATCGATATTAGGCATGGTAAAACATGGTATTCACGGTAAATCAAGAAAAACGAAATTCAAACAATAAGACTATATTTGTGTTGAGCTATATAACTATGATTAGTTTTCTGTCTATACATGCATCCAAACAGTTGTTCTCTTGTCTAATAAAAAATATTAAAGCATCTCAGGTGTTTCCATGGTTTCTACAAAAGAAAATTGTTATCCACTCCAACATCTGAGTTTTTGTTCAGTACTGAATTCTGCATGCTGGCAAATACTCTGATCAGAGAAAGTGTAGACATTAAGAAAGATTCATTGTGCAGTCAGCTTCATTGATAACGAAGCTTTGTGAGATCCTGATGAACTGAGATGTCATCTTTTCAGGGATTATTAAGAGAGCACACTTTGTGAGCATTCTGCTATGCCAAACCATGCATGCGCTTGCTTTTATGTTAAATTACTAAAAAATATATATTTTAAAAATGTGTATGTCAATGAAGTAGTTTAATGCAGGCTTTTGCAGACGGGAGTGGGACAAAAAATTAATGTTGCTGACGGGAGAAGGAGAAGGTAACATATTTTTGTGGGAGTGAAAAAATCTTGCGCAGGTCTCTACCCTAGAGGGTGCTATGGAGAAAAGAATATCCATGCCGCCATGCTGATGAGTGCCCTATTGGCTGAGTTAAGTCAAAGGACTCAAAAGGAGTCCTTATCCCTAAGGTGCACACCTGCAACGTGATCATAGACCGGAGCTTCTCGAGAACGGAGGCCTCAACAGGATGACTCTAAAGAGTGGAAGCCTAACTATGTTCATATTCAGCCAAGTGTCCAAAGAGGCTAAAACAGACCCTAACACTCAGAATAACACTCACCAAATGCAGTATAGAGAAAGCTCATAACTTAACTGGCCCGTGAAGCTCCGCAGAGTGGAGGCCTGAGTATAACGACTCTCACAATGAGAGGAGGCCTAGCAACACTCCACACTAAGGTCTGTAGCCAAGGAGGCTCCCAGAGGGTCTACAACCGAGTGTACTACCCTTCCGCCTAGCCGAGCTCTAGGAGAGGAGGCCTCAGTAAGACGACTCTCTAAAACGAGAGTAGACCTAACAATGCCCCACACTCAGGACATATGCTCAATCCCGCCAACCCGCAATAGCGGCCGCGGGACCCATACTAATGAACACTAACCACTATCCCGCAGGAGAGAGCAGAATGGAAAAAAACTCCTCACCTGTCTCTTGCAGTCTTGTGAATGCATCATACCAAGTGCATCTAGTTTCTTAGAAAAGTCAACAGCATTCCACCCAAATGCGCGTCCCACATCCCTTGTGAATAGGGACGGCACTAACGGAGTCTTTCATTAAGCGCACCTCACTCATGCACAAAACGCACCAGATGCAAAGTGCTTCATGAAAAGCTGGGCAAAGTGTTTCTCCATGATATTCGCTCCTAACACATACACAGACAGACAGTTTCCAGAAGACAAGTAAGAAGATGATGTATTTCACAGGCCTTTTATACTCATGGTCGCACCAGTGGTGACATGCCTGCCAATGTCAAGTTCATTGTCGTGTTTAGACACATGCTTCAGACACCAATCATGCCTGAGTCATTCCCCACAGTGCCCTCTAGGGGACGCAGAGCGAGTTCCCTTTAAAAAGGGAACCCTCTGCAGGACAGTAAAGATCCTTGACCACGGCTGCTGTTTGTAAATTTATTTCCCAAAGTATATTCCAATGTTCTTTAGCAATATATATGTGTCCACCATCAGTGGGTCTACATTCAAAAGGAATATGATATTTTTATAAGTTGAAGATGCTGTGAAAAGTTAAAGACTGGAGCAGTGGAAATAAAAACATCTAAAATTATAACAATTATATACAAACTGATAGATATGTTTCAGTGCAATGGGATCACAAAAACAATGTGATTTGTAAAAACCTCTGGAAAGACAATTTTTTTTTTTTTTGAAAAAGCCATGAAAGCAAAGCATTTTTTCCTGTCAAACATTGATTAAATGCAATTGATTTAGTAGATTTCAATACCAAATATTACATAAAAGATTGGTGGACAGAATTTGAAACTTGTATAGCATCTAAAAGACTTAAACTGCAGACCACTTAAAAGCTTTGAAAGGATTTGAGGCAGTGGGTGTGGTTTCAGTTATACTGTCCCTCCCTGTTTTCCTGGCTCCTCCCCCACATCATCATAGTCTGTTAGAAAACAAAGTATTATAAATGAACACATCAATATTGACAGTCAAGTTAAAAAGCTATCATAATCACAGAAATTGATATTATAAAGGAATTATAAAAACTAAACGTAAATTCAGTGTGAATTAAAAGTAAAAAGGTGTCAGTAACGTACCAAACCTGTCACTCAAATACTCCCTGGCATTCTCCACATCATCATACTCCTCCTGAACACCCTCTGATATAAATGTTTCTATTATTAATTACATGAGTTTATATTACACTATGATTTAAAGACAAACAAACAAACAAAAACCATGTCATTTGACAGAGTAATTTGAAACCCACACCTGCTTTATCATTGGAGAACTGCTGTACAATAATGACATCATCATAGTTTTCTGGCAAGTCTAAATAGACAAAATAATGAAACATTTAGTGCATCCATTAAATGTACAAAATTTGGGATTTTTAAACAATGCATATGTATAATTAAAATGCATATAAATCTATATTGTTCAAACCTGTAGAAATGATAATAAGAAATAAACCTGTATCATGAGATCTCAGTCCAACAGTGATTATATCATCATAATTCTCAGGCGTGACTTCCTGCTCTTCTAAATGAGTTAACAGCAAGGCGGAAATAAATAAAAACTGCTTTTACTATTCAGAGGCCCAATAGCTAATTTAATTTAGTGAAATCAGAAAGTCACTGACCTTTTGGCCCTTCAGTGGTGGTGAAGTCATTATAGTAGTCAGGTGCGGCTCCTACTGCAGAATTTGCTTTAAAAAGCGTGGATGAAAGGGAAAAAATATTCAATAAATCCTTATCTGAATTATTATGTGCTAAATGGTTTATCTAATTTAAACTCAGTTAAGATAACCTGCTAAGTGAAAGTGAATTAATTTAATATTCATTTATTTCTATATGTAGCAGATAAGATTATTATATTTGAGTCCTCTGACCTGAAAGAAGCTCATCAACATCTTCATACCCAGAATGCTGGTCTTCAGAAAGGACACTTCCTATTATGGAGATCAGACACGTTGAATCATATTGACAGTTTGGCACGCATTGAATCACAACACTAACCCTGCATCATTTCAGATAACACACAAAAGTCCCACAAATGGATCTATGCGATTTACTCTACTAACCTCTATGAAAAAAGTGATTACCCCTTTGATCACCACAAACACTTTGACATTTACTCACCCCTCTGAGTGAAGATACTGCTTCTATCAGCGGGTTTGTGATGAAGCTCCTCATAAAGGGCCTCAGTCGTCGCCTTCTGCCTCCTCTTAGAGAGAGCTGTGAGTGTAGACAGACAAACCTGCTGTCAGTTCACAACACATGACTGATCACACACTGAATAAGACACAATATGACAGTCTCTGGATCTCTCCTACCTCTCCTCATCACTCTGTTCTGCTGAATCAGTATAAGCAGTGGCACTAAGAGCAGGAAGAGCACAACTCCCAGTACAATCACAAGCACGGAGAGAGACGCTGGAGGAGTTTGTGGAGGAGTGACTGATGTTGAGCTTGAGCGCACTGTCTGAGAAACTGGAGGAGAAGCTGATGTTGTTGTGGCAGGAGTAGTGGACACTGACAAATCTGGCAAAACAGACACAAACACATTCATATTATTGATATGAATACACAAATGGTATTACCACTAAAATGGTGTAAAAATGACTAATATCAATCAGTGTGTTGCTGTGACCTGCACAGGTGAGTCCAGCGTGCTCTTTGTGGGAGCAGTCAGTGTGGTTCTTCAGGAAGAGAGGACAGTCCCACAGGTGAATCTCATTCCCTCTGCACTCGACTCTGTTCAGCCACACAACACCTTCACCAGCACCAAAGGCTGAATTCCCATCAGCCCTCAGTGCTGCTCCACAACCCAGCTGCCTGCAGACCACCTGAGCATCGCTGATGTCCCACTGATCATCACAGACTGAGCCCCACACAGCGTTATGATACACCTCCAGCCTCCCAGAGCACCGGCCCTCCCCTCCACTCAGTCTGAGTGGTAGGTGTTCTAAATTACACATATATAGAAGATAATACATTAATATATCAAGAAAAGTGCAGCAGTGCCTGCAGGGGGGATTATTTGTGTTGCGTGAGATTAATTCTGGTGACATGACTGTTATGATGTTCTTTGCCATTAAATTAACTTACCTGAACACTGTTTCTGGTAGGAAGATGCAGAGCATGTCAGATAGCTTCGAGGGGACTCTTTCTGTTCTGGATTTTCATGTTAGAGCATTATAAACATTATTAATCTTTGTTAATGTTTATTAATAAAAATGCTAATGTTAACTAATTAAATCAGTGCCTCAAGTTCATTGTGGGTAGATGACATGAAGCGGTCTGAGTTAAACTACACTGATAGGTGGGCGTTAATATCCTACATACAGCTGCAGATCACAGTGAAGTTCAGTGGGATTTTTGTCCACAGAATTATAAGCAGCACTCCTTATGTGGGGAGTATTTTAACTACAGGTGCTGCAAGCCGTGCTCCTTTTCTCTCATCAGTCTTTGGCACAGAATGCAATTCATAAAGTGCTCAAAATGGAAATCCTTAATATTATTGGCTTGAGCCTGAGCTCATTTGTATTCTTAGTAGTGTTCAAAAAGTTTCTGTTTAATTAATTCAGTTTCTATGGAAACCAGAACAAGACAACGGAAGTTTGAATCTGTTGTGGCAGCGCTCATTGGTTGCTCAGGAAAAAAGGTGGATAATATATTATATTATACCTTACCTGAGCAGGTGATTTTGGCCACTTCATCTCTATTGCAGTCATTCTGTCCCCAGGGTAAAGATGGACACTGCCACAGATTTGAATCATGTTGTCGACATTTCAATTTATCCAGCCAGTTACGAGATGTTTCTACTCTTGGTTTAGAATTGGAAAAAACACCAGATCTCCCACAGTTCAGCTCCTGACAGATCAGACTCACTGTGTCTGGTTCCATCTGGTTCCAGCACACATTACCCCAGGATCCATTGTAGAAAACCTCCACATTCCCTTCACAGCCCTCAGTTAACCTGATCTCGTTAAACTCTAGATGAAAACATGAGACCAACCTCAGCTTTCAATCCAGCCCCATTAATTTCAATGACTAACATATAGCAGAACATATTCATAAAAAAATTGTTACTGATTTGTAAAATTTTGATATATACAGTTGCTGAAAAACAATTTTTCACAACACCAAACTGTTTACCTGAGCACACGACTCCTACATCCTCCTTGTGTTGACAGTCATGTTTTCCCCAGCCTGGAGAAGAGCAGTTCCACAGGGACGTCTCATTCCCCTCACACTCCACCTCATCCAGCCATATGGGTCCAGAACCAGGACCAAACCAGGCTGGTACCTGCTGGTTACTGAGGGCCACTCCACACTGCAGCTGTCTGCACACCACATGGGCATCTTTAATATCCCAGGAGTCATCACACACTGTCCCCCATGAGCCGCTGTGAAAAACCTCCAGCCTCCCTGCACAGTCTCCCCCAGAACCCACCAGCCTGATGGACCCACGACCTGATATTCAGAGAGAGATAAACACATTATTGATCACTAACAACTGAAGAATCTGCCCAGATGTTGCTCTTCTCACCAAGGCAGGTGATTGACAGCTGTTGTGTGGAGCTGCAGTTGAGAGTTTGTGGAGAGCTGCAGTTCCCCAGATGAGCTTCACTCCCAGAGCACTGGAAGCCCGTCACACACTCATGACTGTGTTCAGGACTGGATGAAGAGGAGCCGGAGAAGTTCAGCACAGAGCCACAGCCCAGCTGTCTGCAGACCACAGAGGATTCAGTGAGACTCCAGGAGTCCAGCAGAACTCTCCTCCAGACCTGATGGATGGAAACTTCCACCTCCCCCTCACACTGTCTCTCTCCAGACAACCGCACCAGACCATCATGAACAGCCAGAGAGGAATCTGATTGAAAGATGTGTCATTTTAATCAAGGTACTGCAAGGTAAGGTATGCATTTAATGTTGTTTTTTTTTTTTTTCAATAAAATCCCCTCACCAGAGCAGATGACTCCAACATCTCGTCTATGAGAACGTTCAGCTCGACTCCATGAAGAGATGGGACATTCTGAGAGTTTTGTTTCATTCCCATCACAATCAAACACATCAGCCCAGATTTCACCACTTCCCTCTCCAAACCAGTCTGATCCCACAACAGACACAGCAATCCCACAATTCAGCTGTCTACAGAGGACACTGGCCGCTCTCATATCCCAGCATGCATCACACACTGTGCCCCATTTACTGAAGTACTGAAGCTCCACTCTTCCAGAACAAGAGTCTGAACCATTCATCAGTCTGAGATCTGTGTAACCTGTGCAAAGAACTTTTGCCATTACAATGCCCATTTGAAAAACATCTATCATACAACATATCTTGTCTGAGAAGATTTTCTCTTTTTGTGTGAACTATTATGTAAAGATGGGTCAAATATTACTTAGCCATTCAGTAACAATGCAAAAATAACTTAGGAAGAAAGTTGTATAATCTAATAAAGTATATCTAAGACATGACAGATTATCAACAAATAAAAACAAATAAAGAGACACTTAATATTAATTCTTTACCAGAGCATATCAGGCCCACGTTATTATCACTGGTGCAGTTGTGTTGGTGTGATGATGAAATTGAACAGAATGAAATCTGAGACTCATTTCCTCTGCACTGAATCTCTTGTGTCCACATCTGAGCGTCTCCTTTGCCAAAAGCAGCTTCTCCCAGCACCTGTACAGGAGCCCCACAGTCCAGCTCTCTACACACAACCTCTGCATCCTGCTGGTCAAAGGCAGCCGCACACACTGAAACCCACGTCTGATCATCAAGTATCTCTAACCTCCCAGAGCACAGGTTAGGTCCATTAATGAGTCTGGAAGGTTTATGGCCTGTTCATATTACAAGACCCACAGTGCACAGTAGACAAAAACACATGCTTGATAATTAATTGCAAATAATAATAATGCAAATATGTTAATATACAAATATTTAAATATAAAATAGGTGGAAACAACAAGTGTGGAATGCAAGTGGAAGCAAAGCATTATTTACCTGAACAGATGACCCCAGCATCCAAACTGTGAGTACAGACATGTATGCTCCATCCTGATGACCCACAGTTCTTCACTATAGACTCTGATCCACCACATAAAATAGTATTTACCCAGATTGGTCCTGATCCTGGTCCGTAATAAGCATCACTCAGAGCATCTACAGGTTCTCCACAGTCCAGCTCTCTACACACCACTGCAGCATCAGCCATATCCCAGAAATCATGACACACTGTTCCCCACTGACCTCTATGATGAATCTCCACTGTACCAGCACAGCGACTGTTGCCACCTACCAACCTCACTTTTTTTCACCTATATGTGACAAAGAAAATAAAAAGAGAGATTATAAATAAAAGTAAAATACTTAAAAGATATTACTCACATTTTATTTGAACTCTTACCAGCACAGAGCAGCCCCTGGTCATTATCATGAGAACAGTTGTGTTGGTGTGATGGTGATGTTGGGCAGAGGTGAATCTGAGACTCATTTCCTCTGCACTGAATCTCTCGTGTCCACATCTGACCGTCTCCTTTGCCAAAAGCAGCTCCTCCCAGCACCTGTACAGGAGCCCCACAGTCCAGCTCTCTACACACAACCTCTGCATCCTGCTGGTCAAAGGCAGCCGCACACACTGTGTGCCATGTGTTCCATGAGAAATCTCCACTCTTCCAGAACAGCGAGAATCTCCAACTAGCCTGACTCCTTAAGTAGCAAAAGATAAATTATAAACAGTTTGATAGTACTTATATAAACTTTATCTATTAGTGTAATTATTGTCATTCATTTTCTACCACAAAGAATCATGAAGAGGAATCAAGGTAAAATAATTAAATAATTTATATCTCTTATATTCACTCTTTTAAACATACTGAAAGTTAATTAAGACTGGGCCTGTCGAATACAGAATGAATGAATGAATGAATTAATTAAATTAAAATAATGAAAGAACACCCTACAAGTTTCAGAACTCAAAACTTCTTTGTTAGTCCAAAACCAGCTTTTATTGAATCCAAGCTTAGAAAGCGACTTGTTTGAAATTGTGTCGCATTATGACTATTATGTAATAGTGCAACAAAAGACCGCCTCTGCACAATCAAATCAACGCCTACTTCTACATCATCACATCTTCAGCTCAGCCCATTGGCACGTTAATGAGATGAGAAGAGAGATGCAAGACTAATCTCAACAGCTGTAATAGTAAAAACAAAGTAATTTTGCGAGGGTTCCACTTGTAATACTTATTTTATATGCAGTATGTGATTTATCATGTAATGTAGTTCTGTGGTGTATATAACGGCTTATCAGTGTATAAGTGTATATTTCTTATCAGTGTATATTTCATTTCTTTGTTATCTGATGAGGAACCACTTGGCTCAAAACATCACCTGTGGTGAGAACATGAAAATAATATTTTTCTGTTGTTGCTGTGGTGTGCCAACTTTTCCTTCCTTTTTAATTTTTTTTTTTTTTTTTTTTTTTTGTGGTTGAGCACCCTCATTGAGCTTTTTAGCCAATTAGATGTGGGCACTTTGTTGAATTTATATGCAAGATGTTAGCCAATAATAGCAGTGGGCATTTACATTCAAGTCTCACAGCAGACATGTCCTTCCAATAGGGCATTCAAATCAGAGGGCTAAAATGATGGTAAAAAATTGCCTTTTATTTCTAAATTGTCTTTTTTTATGTAAAAGCACACTAATATTATCAGTGCACCTCAGGAAACATTATAAAACAATACAAAAAGTGCAGTTCATGACCCCTGTAATAATATAAAAATGGTGGGATTTGGAGCAGCTAACCTGAGCAGATGACTCCTGCATCTTTAGAGTGATCACAGTCATAAAATCCCCACTGTATTGATGCACAGTACTTCACTGTTGATTCTGATCCAGCACATAACATAAGACGTGACCAGACTGGTCCTGATCCTTGTCCAAAATAAGCACCACCCACAGCATCTATAGGTTCTCCACAGTCCAGCTCTCTACACACCACTGCAGCTTCAGTCATATCCCAGTCCTCATCACACACTGTTCCCCACTGACCTCTATGAAGAACCTCCACTCTACCAGCACAGCGACTGCTACCATTTACTAGTCTCACATTCTTTTTGCCTGTAACAGAGAGAAAGAGAGATAGAGAGTTTGAAAATGAGAGATTGGTATCTTGACTTATGGTATCTATCTATATAATGAATAGCAAGAGCCAAGAAAAAGACATGGGAATTAAATTAGATTTTTCTTGATGAAAAAAAATGGCCAGACCTTCACACATCAGTCTAATATCGTTGTCATGAGAACAGTTGTGTTGGTGTGATGGTGATGTTGGGCAGAGGTGAATCTGAGACTCATTTCCTCTGCACTGAATCTCTTGTGTCCACATCTGAGCGTTTCCTTTTCCAATAGCAGCTTCTCCCAGCACCTGTACAGGAGCCCCACAGTCCAGCTCTCTACACACAACCTCTGCATCCTGCTGGTCAAAGGCAGCCGCACACACTGAAACCCACGACTGATCATCAAGTATCTCTAACCTCCCAGAGCAGCGAGACCCTCCAACCAGCCGGACTTCTGAAAGAACATACGAATTTAAGGAATGAAACTTATATCAGTTATTTTATTTTCCTTCCTAAAAAAAAATTGTGAATTAATTTTTCGCTTTTTCAAAAACAAAAAACTTTATTGAAACTAAGCTACAAAAACAGCTCATACTAAAATAATACGATTATTCATATTTTTGGATGTTATGGTTTGCTGACATCAGGGCCCTGTTTTTGCATATATATTAATTCATTACATACATAGTTCAAAAGTTTGGAATAACTTTGAAAAGTTTATATTTTTGAGAAAAAAATATGTTCTTACCAAATTGATCAAAAATACAATAAAGACATTTGGGTAGTACTATATTTTACAGTACAAATGTTTCACATTTACATATTATGTTCTGTGAATTATTTTTTAATCGTAACTAACATTTCTTTTTCTTGCAGGCTTAACACATGTATGCTTTTGAGAACAAAATGTGCCAACACTTCAGCCAAAGCTAGTGTGTTGAAATAACGGAAGCATATGGACATGGCTATATGGCTGACTAAATATAACAATATAATACGAGCTGAAGTAATAAAAAAAACTAATTTGCTTTGCTAGTAAAAGACGGGCGGTGAGTTGCTGGATTGCACATATATGTAGAACCAATTGTATTAGAGAAAAATGATGTAATGAGTCATGTTATCTTTGCCATGTACCTGTTCTATATAAACGGTTGTATTATTTGCTGGTGGGATTCTCTGTGATTGATACAAGATCCATTCAAAAGGCATTGTCTGTAGTCTGTCTGGTTACTGCTGCACAGCAGGTCAGTGGAACACAGCAGATCTTATTCCCACGTGATAGTGTTCATAGAGGGTGAGACGTCATCTAACTCAGAGTGAGGCTCTTAGGCATCCGGAGTTACCGATGCGGTCAGGTAGCTATGTCCCGGTTTCACAGACAGGTCATAAACTAATCGAGGATTAAGCCATAGTTCAATATAGGGCATTTTAAGTATGCATTTTAGTCTGGGACTAGCTTAAGCCTTGTCTGTGAAACCAGGGATATAATTCTTAGGCATCTGGGTTTTCCAATGCGGTTAGAGTAGCAATACTTCGGCATCAGGTGTTGCTGACATGGTCAGAATGGGAGTCACCTGAGGATAATGTGTCGGGGACAGCGGTTTAACTTAAGTCAGGTGCATAGGGAATTTCTTTCACAGTACTTACTGTAGTAATTACAATAACTAGGTACTAGCCCTGAACCTACCCCTAAACTTAATCTTAACCCATGTAGTTACCCTATATTACTCAGTACTTGCTTGGAAAAGTAGACTGTAAGTAAAGTGAAAGTGCACGCACTGAAAAATAAAGTGCAACCAGCATTATAATTTACTTATGACATGTTATAAATTAGTTTTTCAAAATGTAATGTTTAAATAACATTCCATCAGCGGCAATGATAAGTTCAGTATTTACATTTCCTGTTTGTTCTCAGGTCTATTTTAAGTCCAAAGGGTAAAATAGGCATGAGTTAAAAAAAAAAAAATTATTATCTATAATAACACAAAATGTTTAGTTTACCTGAACAAATGACTTGAGCGCTCTTATTGAAACACTCGTCATGAATACTCGATTGCATGGATCCACATTTCTTAAGTGTAGACTCTGATCCATTACACATTGGATTTTTATTAAGATTGGTCCTGATCCCAGACCAAACTGTGCATCCCCAAAAGCATCTACAGGTTGTCCACAGTCCAGCTCTCTACACACCACTGCAGCATCAGCCATATCCCAGCCAACACCACACACTGTTCCCACTGACCTCTATGAAGAACCTCCACTCTACCAGCACAGTGACTGCTACCATTTACCAGTCTAACATTCCTTTTGTCTGTAAAAACAGAGAGAGATAGAGAGAGAGAGAGCGAGAGATTGGTATATTGACCCATTTACTACACTAAACATATTGCACCACCATAATACCAAGCCATTTCAAAAGAGCTCTCAATGATTAATAAAATGAATTATAGTTTGTCTAGTTGAATAAACAAATATTTTTGCCTATATGAAATTAAACATCTGAAATGTATGTTTTGGTACATCTGAAACCAAAAATAAATGAATGCAATGAGAAAACCTCAAAAGATTTAAGTCTAATTATTTTGTAGACCTGAATTTAAGGAATCATGTTTTATGCTTTCAGCTTTTAGAATTTTAGGCTCTGATATATCTGCAAGCAAAAATAAAAATCTGCTTCCTTCTACTGACACCAATATTTTATGAACACCAGTTCAATCTCTGCTTTTTCTTAGGATTGATGACCCACACCCACCCTTTGAATTGCACAATAACACTCGCCCAATCACTCTCGGCATGCACTCAAATTGGGAGAGATGCAACATAATTAAAACAGCAATTTAATAAGTAATGCATTTTGAACTCCTACCAGCACAAAGCATGCCAATGTTGTGTTCACAAGAACAGTTGTGTTGGTGTGATGGTGATGTTGGACAGAAGTGAATCTGAGACTCATTTCCTCTGCACTGAATCTCTTGTGTCCACATCTGAGCGTCTCCTTTGCCAAAAGCAGCTTCTCTCAGCACCTGTACAGGAGCCCCACAGTCCAGCTCTCTACACACAACCTCTGCATCCTGCTGGTCAAAGGCAGCCGCACACACTGAAACCCACGACTGATCATCAAGTATCTCTAACCTCCCAGAGCAACTGGAGTTTCCAATAAGCCTGACTTCTAAATAAGACAACATAGATCAACAAAACATGGCATATACAGCATATCTACAATATATATATATATATATATATTTATGAAGATCATGATTTGTCAACTCAATTTTATTTTAGTCATTGAATGACTGAATAATAAAAATGTTAGAAAAAATTGCATTAACTTAAGTTTTAGAAACTGATATGGACGCACAAATCTCGTACACAAATATGACTTAAATGTGCAAAATAGTTTACCTGAGCAGATGACTCCAGCATCTTTAGTATGATCACAGTTGCGTTTATCCCATCCCAATGCTCCACAGTTCTTCAGTGTTGACTCTGATCCAGTACACATGACATAACTCATCCAGACTGGTCCTGATCCTTGTCCAAAATGAGCTTCATAAAGAGCATCTAAAGGTTCCCACAGTCCAGCTCTCTACACACCACTGCAGCATCTTTAAGGTCCCAGAAATCATCACACACTGTTCCCCACTGACCTCTATGATGAACCTCCACTCTACCAGCACAGCGGCTGTGACCACCAACCAGCCTCACATTCACACGGTCTAAATATTGAGCAGAAGCAAAAGAAAGATGAAGAAACTTTGTGCAGGGCTGGATCTCTTTAGCTGTTAAAATGGTTTTGTATAAAGGAATTGCATAACAGATGCCATGCATTATTGTTTTTTCAGTCAAAGTGAAGGACTGAGATGTTTATACACTGATGAGCTAAAACATTATGACCAGTCATTGTCCAGGAAGGACAAACCACAATCCGGCATCAGGTTGTTGGGCACTCAAGGCTCATTGATGCCAGTGAAGGATATCCTGTCTGGTCTGAGCCAACAGAAGGTCTACTGTGGCACAAGTCACACAAAATTGTGTGTCACAACACAGTGCATTGTACTCTGCTGCAAATGGTGCTGCGTAGCTGCAAACCAATCATAGTGCCTACCACCCACCATCGAAAAGTGCTGGAACTGGACCTTGGAGCAGTGTAAGAAGGTAACCTGGTCTGAAGAGTCTCTTTTTCTTTTACATTAAGTGGACGGTCGTGTATATGCGCGCTGTTTACCTGGGGAAGTGATGGCACCAGGATGCACTATGGGTCAATGACAAGACTAGTTTGATGCTCTGGACAATGTTATGCTGGAAAACCCTGGGTCCGGTCATTATTGTGCACGTAAATTTGACACGTGCTACCTACCTAAACATTGTTGCAGCATATTAGGCATAATGTTTTGGCTCATTGGTATATTGCAGTTAAATAGTTTGCAGCTGACCAGAGAAAATGTGTACAAAATGACACTTTATTTTTGCCATGAGCAGACAGGTAAAAATAATAATGCATGTCTCTAAGGGTTTCTGTAAAAAAAAAAAAAAAATCCTTCCTTATTATGCATTATTATTATTATTATTATTATTATTATTATTATTATTATTATTATATTGTTTTTTGAGACACCACATGACAGTCAAGCTTAATTGTAAGTAATTAAAGAACAAAATAATCTGAGAACATTTCTGGAAATAACTTCATCTCTATCATTCCTTGTGTACTTACCAGCTGTGATGAGTATTATAACTGAAGACAGTAAAATGAGCGTCAGGCATCTCTCCATCTCCCTCTGCTTGATTAACTCAACATCCAGTACAAGCTTCTCCGCACTGATGATACAGAAGTACAGGCATCCTCTCAGCCCCTTAATGAGAGAGAAAGAGGTCCGACACCCTCCAATCACACTCACTGTTACCTTATTAGACAGAACAGAGGAAATCATCAAACAACTTCAGTGACAAATCAGAGGAGGCTTTCGTGACATTCTCCATATATATCAAAACTGTCAGAGCTGATGAACTCCTCCTCCCCCACCCATCAAGACACACACACACAAACGTATTTGACTTAAAGGAGACAGGAAACTCTCCAGTTTATTTACAGCATCAAAGCCCAACACCTGCAGAGACGAGATAAAAGCACTGATAACTTACTGTGAATGTCCTAAACACTGTCTATCAGTGTATGTTAGCATGACATTAACAAGAAACAAAAAAGCTATTAAAAAAGTAAATGTTTACCAAGAGCACAGTGCACAAGTAAGCCTTTATTAAACTAATGAGAGGCAGAAAATACCTAAAACAAATCATCACTAAAGCTAATTTTGTGAAACCTTTCATATACCTCAAAAGAATTCCTGTAACTAATGTAACATTTACTTAATTGAACAAAAGTGGTTTCCTTGAGGGTGGCCCACAAAAACCATAATTATCAGTGAAGATAAGCCTGTTGTTCACCTTGTGACCAGCAGAGAGAGCCAGTGGACTACATTTCTGCTAAAACACCTTGTTTTGCACATTCATAATTCCCAACCCTCTACAGTGCGAGTAAATCACTCGCACTTGCGAGTAAATCTTCACTCTAGGCAACTAAATAATATCTATCATTAGCCATTGGCTAATACATGCTTAGATTTTACTCACCAGTGTGTGTTAGAGGCTAAGAATAAGTTTTGCATAGATATAGTCACTCGCTGAACACTCAGAGAAATAGTTTCGCTCTCCATCAAGCGATCTGTCTATTTCAGTTCAGCTCAATGGATGCGTGCGCACCTATGTTTGACCCATAGACAGTAAAATAAATGGACACAGCGACCCCATAGACTTCAACGGAGAAAAGTGAAGTCAATTAGAAGCACTCACTTCCTGATGGCTGAGAGTACTGCGCAGCCTCAGACTGAGCTTGATGACGCAGATGTGACGTGAGCAACCTGTCTGACAGTTGTAAGTCTTCTAGTAGTTGTGCAAATTAAATTTGAATCACCGAATCTTGCAGAGATTTTGGCTCTTTGTGGGCTTCTCCCCAGACTTTATGACTCCCTGATTGCCTCATCGACAGTAAAAGATTGCCTGCGAGCTTCTCCTCCTGTCTATACAGATCTATACGGTAATTTCTCTACTGTGCGACAGAGAGTCGCGTGGTTATGATGCAATCGTTAGCCTATTTTTACAGAAACGGCTTCTACGGGGTGATAACGTAAGGTACAAAGTAATGGAGCCATTTATACATTGTTGTGTTTCTTTAGAAATAAACAATGGACAAATGGAGTCTTTAAACGCCTCAGATGTAAAGTTATTCACTGTCAAAGTGACGCCAAAATGAATGGGAGTCAATGGAATGCTTAACAGCAGGTGATGGCTTGGTTTGCAATGGCTGCCCCTATGGAAGGTACGCTTTCCGGGTGCTGGATTACCCCCTTGGACGTACCATAAACTAAAGTGTGAAGGGTCAGCCGTCGCTTTGAGGGAGCGCTGTGTTTCTCACGCACACACTCACACCAAGCCTGTAGCACACCTCTCAGAAATGGAAGCCTCCGTGCCTTGATCGCCCCCCCGGTGGCCAGTCCCAGTATAGGTCATTACCCCCGCCCTTCCGTGTTTTCTAATGGATGCGAGACAAACTAAACAATCAAATTACATTTCAAATAATTTGTTTCCCAAAGTTGGTTTCTGTCATTTTAGGTAGTTTTTAATCATGATGATTCCATTTAAAATGTTCGTTTTTTAAATGAGTTTTAGTTAGTTATTTGATGCTATAAAAACAGGGGGTGTGACGTCATGATTGACAGCTGAGATTGACGGCTGAGATTGAAGGCTTCTCTGAGTGTCACTGAGGCACTAATGGATTTTTTTCAGGATTTTTGGGAGGAGATTGGAGCTTTAGCTTTAATTTCTACGTTTTCATAACTGCTTATTTCACACCGACATAATGAATTGTTCTGTATCTGCGAGAATGTGGGCGGGATTTTAATATCGCACCCTTTACTTCCTGGTCCCGAGATCTCTACTGCAGCCAAATCTCATGCAAGATGTCAGCGCCATATTCGGACCTCAGAAGGCTTCAGTAACTTAAAGCGGAATAGAATTAAGTCGCATACTCCATATTTTTTACGACCTATAACTCACATGCAAAAAGAGAGAGTCTTACACATGCAGTATCGACACACTACGTGTAAACCATATTCTTTGTAGTATTTTCCTGTCAAATCATTTGAAATTATTCAGCTTTTAAGAAGCAGAAGATATGCGGCAGTGGGCGGGACTAATGCACAAACAACAATCTCATTGGCTGGCGCTCATCTATTACCTTCACTGTTTTGATTTCAGCAAATCAGTTTGAGCAACGCTGACAACATGATTAATATTCATAAACCCAGCAGCTCATCAGTCTTTAGTGCACTGTATATTATTAATAGTAGAATTACTGTAGTAGTAGTACTATCTTATTCTTATCTTATCTCTTCTATTACTAGTATATATTTTTTTACAGAAACTCTGAATGAACAACAATATCTTAAGCACCACCACCAGTCCTAAATTCAGTTAAAACATCAAACATGCATTCATGTGTGTGTGTGTGTGTGTGTGTGTGTATATATATACACTCACCTAAAGGATTATTAGGAACACCATACTAATACTGTGTTTGACCCCTTTCGCCTTCAGAACTGCCTTAATTCTACATGGCATTGATTCACCAAGGTGCTGAAAGCGTTCTTTAGAAATGTTGGCCCATATTGATAGGATAGCATCTTGCAGTTGATGGAGATTTGTGGGATACAGATCCATGGCATGTAAGCTCCCATTCCACCACATCCCAAAGATGCTCTATTGGGTTGAGATCTGGTGACTGTGGGGGCCATTTTAGTACAGTGAACTCATTGTCATGTTCAAGAAACCAATTTGAAATGATTCAAGCTTTGTGACATGGTGCATTATCCTGCTGGAAGTAGCCATCAGAGAATGGGTACATGGTGGTCATAAAGGGATGGACATGGTCAGAAACAATGCTCAGGTAGGCCGTGGCATTTAAACAATGCCCAATTGGCACTAAGGGGCCTAAAGTGTGCAAGAAAACATCCCCACACCATTACACCACCACCTCCAGCCTGCACAGTGGTAACAAGGCATGATGGATCCATGTTCTCATTCTGTTTACGCCAAATTCTGACTCTACTATCTGAATGTCTCAACAGAAATCGAGACTCATCAGACCAGGCAACATGTTTCAGTCTTCAACTGTCCAATTTTGATGAGCTTGTGCAAATTGTAGCCTCTTTTTCCTATTTGTAGTGGAGATGAGTGGTATCCGTGGGGTCTTCTGCTGTTGTAGCCCATCCGCCTCAAGGTTGTGCGTGTTGTGGCTTCACAAATGCTTTGCTGCATACCTCGGTTGTAACGAGTGGTTATTTCAGTCAAAGTTGCTCTTCTATCAGCTTGAATCAGTCGGCCCATTCTCCTCTGACCTCTAGCATCAACAAGGCATTTTCGCCACAGGACTGCACGCATACTGGATGTTTTTCCTTTTCACACCATTCTTTGTAAACCCTAGAAATGGTTGTGCGTGAAAATCCCAGTAACTGAGCAGATTGTGAAATACTCAGACCGGCCCGTCTGGCACCAACAACCATGCCACGCTCAAAATTGCTTAAATTGCCTTTCTTTCCCATTCTGACATTCAGTTTGGAGTTCAGGAGATTGCCTTGACCAGGACCACACCCCTAAATGCATTGAAGCAACTGCCATGTGATTGGTTGATTAGATAATTGCATTAATGAGAAATTGAACAGGTGTTCCTAATAATCCTTTAGGTGAGTGTATATAAATATAAATATTTCTTAAAAGCATTTCTTAAATATATACATGTGTGTATTTACAAACCCGATTCCAAAACAGATGGGACACTGTACAAATTGTGAATAAAAAAGGAATGCAATAATTTACAAATCTCATAAACTTATATTTTATTCACAATAGAATATAGATAACATATCAAATGTTGAAAGTGAGACATTTTAAAATGTCATGCCAAATATTGGCTCATTTTGGATTTCAAAAAAAGTTGGGACAGGTAGCAATAAGAGGCTGGAAAAGTTAAATGTACATATAAGGAACAGCTGGAGGACCAATTTGCAACTTATTAGGTCAATTGGCAACATGATTGGGTATAAAAAGAGCCTCTCAGAGTGTCTCTCAGAAGTCAAGATGGGCAGAGGACCACCAATTCCCCCAATGCTGCGGCCAAAAATAGTGGAGCAATATCAGAACAGAGTTTCTCAGAGAAAAAGTGCAAAGAATTTGAAGTTATCATCATCTACAGTGCATAATATCATCCAAAGATTCAGAGAATCTGGAACAATCTCTGTGCGTGAGGGTCAAGGCCAGAAAACCATACTGTAGTGGAAAAGAAGTTGCGAGACAGAGCATCAGCATCAATGTTGCTTTTTCCAGGTTTATACTGTGCATTGAAGTTGTATGTGGACAGTGCCGCTAACCACCTGTGACCAGCTGCATATGAAAGCGGTCTTGTCCTTGTCTTCATCAGCCATCTGGATCTGATAATACCCACTCTGTAGGTCCAAGACGGAAAACCTCCTGCTGCCCGTAAAGAATCTAAAGCTTTGTCAATTTGTGGCACTGTATACTGATCTGGGATGGTTCTTGAATTTAGGGTCTTATAGTTGATACACATACGCACCATTCCGTTCTTCTTCCTGGCCACAACAATGGGGGAAGCATATGAACTTCAGGACTCTTTGATGATTCCAGCAGCCAACAACTCATGAAGATGACGACGCATGTCATCGATGTCAGCAGATGCAAGCCTACGGGATCTCTCTAGAAACGGTGTGTTGTCACTCAGGCGAATATGGTGTTCCACGCCTTTAGCAGATCCCACATCCCATTCATGGAGTGAAAAGATAATTCAGCCTCTCTGACAGTTTTGGGATAATCTGTCCTTCCAATATTTTGGAATTGGCGAATCTTTGAAATTAAACAAGCCTGGATCTATAGGTGATCCTCTTTCTCCACAGTAGTAGCAACTTAACTGGTGTATCCGTATGCCACCACCGAACCCACAGCAGTACAGACTTCATTCTGCGATACATTCATTAGTAACACAGGAAACCGATTCACTGCGCTTCTTTTAACAACTGTTGGATTAGACTTTCGTCTTTCAGCTTCTCGCACCTCCTCTTCCCGAATCTCATGTAGCAGATCTAGGAAATCAGGTCGGATAATCTTCCGTTCTCTCAGGTGTAAGCAGATCTAGGAATGTGAATAACTTTCCTGTTATTGTCACGTTCAGTTTAGTAGCCTGATTTTGACTATGTGCATGAAGGTTCGGGAGAGCACGTTCAGATAATTGACACAAGTGGAGAGCACTCAGCTAATAAACAATAAAATTTATACACAGCAGTCTTATCTCCGTTTATTGACAGTTTATCAGCATGGACGGCATTTCCGGCAGTTTGCCCCGCCCGCCAACCCACTCACGCTGTATACATGGCTCCACACGCTGCTAAAATCTTTTCCTTGCAAATTTATAAGCTACCTAAAAACCCTTTCTCGGCCACTTTCATCAGCATTCACGGTAAAAGAATTTCTGCTTTTCCCGAGACGTAATTGTGTCTTTGCCACGATTCACAACCACCCGAACTCAACGTTTATCCTAGCCTTTTTTTGGCTTTCTTAGATGCTTGGAACTCGCTATCACTTCCAAATTCGAAAAAATCCACCCCACCATCTCAGACTTATCAGTACTAGATGGGGAAACAATCTCATATTTATTTAAGCAAAGTAAGACTGATCAAACCAAAAAGTAATTTTATCTACATTTTTAACATCTCATCGTAATCCAACCATACTAGTCAGTTCTGGCATATCTTCAATGGAGAAGTTCTCGGGCCAGATATAAGTCTGCCCGTATAAGGCCGCACACTGCTCCCATCAAGAAACGGTGCGATCCCTCTTGACTGGTCGCTCCAAATTACAACTGCTCCCTGTTTGTGGGCCAGCAGGGCCTGTCCACCCAGTGCCACGAGCCACTCTCACGGGCCCACCTGGTCAAGTAACCAGCCCCCTTCTCGAAATGCCAGCCCGCCAAGCTCGGCACTCCTTTGGGGGGTATTTAGCCAGGCAGCTGTCCTATGCTCTTTAGCCTTTGGGGGGTACTCTGGGTTCGGGCCAAATTCCAAGCTCAAGCCCTCCCTCAGACAGCACGCCAAATATGCATTTAAATTTACTCTCTGTAAATTATATGTAAGTGTGAACTTGTGAAATGTTTTATTAACAAGGTTCGGGAGGAGCATGTTCAGATAATTAACACAAGTGGAGTCACTTGTGTCTCAGTTAATCAACGATAAGAGGTATATATACACGCAGCAGTCTTACCTCTGTTTATTGACAGTTTATCAGCATCCCCTCCACCACCCCTTCTCCACACTTTAAGTTCTAACCACTTACATACACGGGGAGGTGGTGGGTGGTGGGTGGGGTGGTGGGTATTCTAGGTTGGGCCAAATTCCAAGCTCGAATCCTCCCCCGGACAGCATGCCAAATACGCATTTAAATTTACTCTATAAATTATATGTAACTGTGAACTCTTTAATAGAAAATATAGTCATCAATTCAATTAAGCAAATCTAAAACAAATACATGAAACAAATGATTTCAGTTATAAACACTGAAGGTTTCAGCTCAGAGTGCATGTCATGTGTTTCTGACAGTCAGAAACTCCTTCTGCAGGACAAAGTAAAATTCCCCAAAGTAAATTCCAACAACTTTTAGCAAAATATAAAAAAAACAGCAACGGGTCTATAAAAGCAATAATATTTGTATATGTTGAAGGTGCTGTGAAATGTTAAAGACTGTGGTGGCAGGCTACATGATAGAAATGCATGAATCCAGTGAAATAATAATAATCTGAAAAAACTTAAAAAACTTAATTCAAACATTTTGAAAAATTCAAACATTTTGAAAGCAATGCATTTGTTTCTCAGAAATTGTAGCTGAATTAGAAGATTTCAATACAAAGTGCAACATAAAACATTGCTGGACTGCAGCTCAAACATACAGTATATAGGATCTTAAACACCTAAACTCTGCAGATCACTTAAAAACTTTGATTTGAGGCGGTGGGTGTGCTTTGAGTTATGCAGTTCCTCCCTGTTTTCCTGGATTTTCCTCCACATCGTCATAGTCTGTTAATAGAAAACAAGAGCAAATTCATGGATCAATATGCTTTAAAAATGATTACAACAAGCACAGTGTTTCAGTCCATTTAAATTAGCTATTGAGACTACAGACATTAATTGAACAGAAGAAATTGATAATATAAAGACTAAACCAAAGTTAGTAAAAAAATAATTTTTTTTTTAAGTGTCAATAACTTGCCAAACATATCACTCATTCCTGATGTTCTTCACATCATCATATTCCTCCTGAACACCCTCTGATATAAATGTGTATATTATTAGTTACATGAAAAAACAGTCTTCATACTTTTACATGCCACTATAATTTGACAGAAAAAAATAAAACCCTGTTCCAATGCAGAAGTGTATAATTTGAAACTCACACCTTTTTATCATTGGAGAACTGATGTAAGACGAGGGCATTGTCATAGTTTTCTGTTAAGTCATCTACAACAAAATAATGAAAATTAAATGCATCCATGAATGTAAAAATTCTGGATAATTAAAATGCACACACACACACACACACACACACACACACACACACACACACACACACACACACACACACACACACACACACACACACACACACACACACACACAAACACAAACCTGTAACATGATGTCTCTGTTCAGCATTGATTACATCATCATAATTCTCTGTTGTGACTTGTTGTTCTACTAAATTATTTAACATGAAAGAGAGAATAAGCTCTTTACTCTTTACTCTAATTATTTTAAGTGGAAAGTTTCCACTGCAGCGAGAATGAGTGAAAAGTTTCACTGTGATCAGTTCAATTCACTGACCTGATGATGGGCCTTCAGTGGTGGTGACATTATTATAGCAGTCAGGTATGACTCCAGATTTTGCTTGGAAAAGGAAAATACATAATAATAATAATAATAATAATAATAATAATAATAATAATAATAATAATAATAATGATAATAATTAGAACATTTAATTGAACATGCATACTTTTCTGCATGCAAGTACAAACCCGATTCCAAAAAGTTGTGACACTGTACAAATTGTGAATAAAAACAGAATGCAATTTTCATAAATTTCAAATTTCATATTTTATTGAGAATAAAACATAGATGACATATCAAATGTTTAACCCTTCTACAGTCTTCATTTGGGAATTACACTCCCAGGGTCTTTGGGGTCTCCACAGACCCCAGGCAACAAAATGTAATTTTGTAACAAAACAATTGTTTTTTTATTAAGACCAAATGTAATTTTACTCAACATCTGTGCAGTATTAATTTTTAAATTTATATAAATTTACAAGTAAATGGCTGCAGAGCTCCACTAGCCTATTTGCTATGTGCTATTTGACTGACTGAAAGACAGTATTTTTCAGTTGGATTCATATCTAAATGAAATCACAATTATAACAATTAAAATTAATTAATTTTGTCAAAGTTTAGCATTGTTTTGTACTGAAAAATATTTTCAATGATGTTACATTATGATTAGAATCAAACCTGAACAAGAGAAAAGTGGGAGTCTTTAGAGTTTATCATTTATTTCAAACATCTGACTTTCTTATAATTCTACAAATTTAATCTACACTTCAGTTACTAACTGTAAGAGAACAAAAATGAACAGAAATGAACAGTTATATTACATATTGAGTAAAAATACACAACATGAACATCAAAATGCAATGAACTGAACAGCAATAACAAGCAATAACAAATGTATTCCTGTGTGTGTGTGTATGTGTGTGTGTGAGCATGTTCATTTTGCATTGTGGATGTTTTATGCATTGTTAGAAGTGTGCCACTGTGTCGTTTCTGTTTTTGAGGATGAATTTTGTCCATTTCTAGACCCTGAGTGTGACTTTTTTTGTCACACGAGCATAAAAACAGATATCGTTCCAATTTTTATTTTTATTTGTAGATCTAGAGAGTGTTGACAACCATACAAAGTCTCATGCGATTTTTTTATTTATTTGAGCAAGCGTCCTTTGGGGTCAGAAAAGACCCAAAGAAGAGACCGGAGGAGAATGGTTAAATGAGAAAATATCATTTTAAAGGGAAAAATAAGTTGATTTTAAATTTCATGGCATCAACACATCTCAAAAAAGTTGGGACAAGGCCATGTTTCCCACTGTGTGGCATCCCCTCTTCTTTTTATAACAGTCTGCAAACGTCTGGGGACTGAGGAGACAAGTTGCTCAAGTTTAGGAATAGGAATGTTGTCCCATTCTTGTCTAATACAGGCTTCTAGTTGCTCAACTGTCTTAGGTCTTCTTTGTCACATCTTCCTCTTTATGATGCGCCAAATGTTTTCTATGGTTTTCTATTTCAGTGCCTGGATCCTTCTTCTACACAGCCATGATGTTGTAATTGATGCAGTATGTGGTCTGGCATTGTCATGTTGGAAATGGCAAGGTCTTCCCTGAAAAAAACAACGTTTGGATGGGAGCATATGTTGTTCTAGAACTTGGATATATCTTTCAGCATTGATGGTGCCTTTCCAGATGTGTAAGCTAACCATGCCACACGCACTCATGCAATGACATGGCATCCCAGTTTTCCAAAAATAACTTAAATTTTGATTCGTCTGACCACAGAACAGTTTTTCACTTTGCCACAGTTCATTTTAAATGAGCCTTGGCCCAGAGAAAACGCCTGCGCTTCTGGATCATGTTTAGATATGGCTTCTTTTTTGACCTATAGAGTTTTAGCGGCAGCGGTGAATGGCACGGTGGATTGTGTTCACTGACAATGTTTTCTGGAAGTATTCCTGAGCCCATGTTGTGATTTCCATTACAGTAGCATTCCTGTATGTGATGCAGTGCCGCCTAAGGGCCCGAAGATCATGGGCATCAGTATGGTTTTCTGGCCTTGACCATACACACAGAGATTGTTCCAGATTCTCTGAATCTTTGGATGATATTATGCACTGTAGATGATGATAACTTCAAACTCTTTGCAATTTTTCTCCGAGAAACTCTGTTCTGATATTGCTCCACTATTTTTGTCCGCAGCAATGGGGGAATTGATGATCCTCTGCCCATCTTGACTTCTGAGAGACACTGCCACTCTGAGAGGCTCTTTTTATACCCAATCATGTTGCCAATTGACCTAATAAGTTGCAAATTGGTCCTCCAGCTGTTTCTTATATGTACATTTAACTTTGGGCTCTTATTGCTACCTGTCCCAACTTTTTTTTGGAATGTGTAGCTCTCATGAAATCCAAAATGAGCCAATATTTGGCATGACATTTCAAAATGTCTCACTGTCAACATTTGATATGTTATCTATATTCTATTGTGAATAAAATATTTATGAGATTTGTAAATTACTGCATTCCTTTTTTATTCACAATTTGTACAGTGTCACAACTTTTTTTTTTTTTGGAATCGGGTTTGTAGGTAAAATTATTATATTTCAGTCCTCTAACCTGAAAGAAGTTCATCGGCATCTTCATATCCAGAATAATGTTCGGTAGAAAGGACACTTCCTGTTATGAAGGAGTATTGCCATCAGAAATGTTCACAATCACAACTCAGACAAAACCCCCATATCCTTTGGATCATATAACACTAACCATTTATAAATGCAGTGACACACAAGGTCCCTACAACTGAATCAATATGAATTACTCCACTCGCAACCCCGAAAGAATGAAGTCTGCTGATCACTACAAATCAAGCACCATGACATTTACTCACCCCTCTGAGTGAAGTGATTGTGTCTGTGATGAATCTCCTCATAAACGGCCTCAGTCGTCGTCCTGTGTCTCCTCTTAGAGAGAGCTGTGAGTGTAGACAGACAAACCTGCTGTCAGTTCACAACACATGACTGATCACACACTGAATAAGACACAATATGACAGTCTCTGGATCTCTCCTACCTCTCCTCATCACTCTGTTCTGCTGAATCAGTATAAGCAGTGGCACTAAGAGCAGGAAGAGCACAACTCCCAGTACAATCACAAGCACGGAGAGAGACGCTGGAGGAGTTTGTGGAGGAGTGACTGATGTTGAGCTTGAGCGCACTGTCTGAGAAACTGCAGGAGAAGCTGATGTTGTTGTGGCAGGAGTAGTGGACACTGACAAATCTGGCAAAACAGACACAAACACATTCATATTATTGATATGAATACACAAATGGTATTAGCACTAAAATGTAAAAATGACTAATATCAATCAGTGTGTTGCTGTGACCTGCACAGGTGAGTCCAGCGTGCTCTTTGTGGGAGCAGTCAGTGTGGTTCTTCAGGGAGAAAGGACAGTCCCACAGGTGAATCTCATTCCCTCTGCACTCGACTCTGTTCAGCCACACAACACCTTCACCAGCACCAAAGGCTGAATTCCCATCAGCCCTCAGTCCTGCTCCACAACCCAGCTGCCTGCAGACCACCTGAGCATCACTGATGTCCCACAGATCATCACAGACTGAGCCCCACACAGCGTTATGATACACCTCCAGCCTCCCAGAGCACCGCCCTCCCCTCCACTCAGTCTGAGAGGAACATGCTCTAAATCACACATCACAGACAAGGGTACAGCAGAGAACTGTCACAACAGAGGTGCTAGGATGGGTGTGTGTGTGGTCAGGTGTATATCTGAAGATGAAATCCTGCTGGTTCCCCATATTATAACAATCTTACATTGCATACAGCTCTCATCATTTTTTATGTTTGTTTATATCAAATAAACTTACCTGAACACTGTCTCTGGTGGGGAGATGTGGAGCATATCAGATAACCGAGAGGACTCATGACTCTCCTGTCCTGTAATTAAATGTTAATTATAATACACAAAGTTTCATGCATATACTCAAAAACATAAATGTTAATGGACTGTACTGTTTAGTGATGGCTCTTACCTGAGCAGGTGATTTTGGCCACTTCATCTTCATTACAGTTGTTCTGTCCCCAGGGTGAAGATGGACACTGCCACAGATTTGAATCATGTGAGTCGACATGTTACTTTATCCAGCCAGTTAGGAGCTGATTCCAGTCTTGGTGTAGAATCAGACAAAACACCAGCTCTTCCACAGTTGAGCTCCTGACAGATCAGACTCGCTGTGTCTCTGTCCATCTTATTCCAACACACATTCCCCCAGGATCCATTGTAGAAAACCTCCACATTCCCTTCACAGCCCTCAGTTAACCTGATCTCTTTAAACTCTACAGGAAAAAGGTGTGGAATTCAGGTTATGCTAAATCTAAAGCATCACCAAAATAACTGGTTAACTCTTTCCCCACCAGCACAAAAAATTGCCAGCCACCCCAGGGACCATTTTCACAAAAATTTAATAGTCCATAGAATATTTTGAATATTGTTCTATGAATATCTGAGCATGCAATATATCAAAAGAAAGAGCTGACCCTCTTCTTTTAAACAAAACAAAAAAGCAAAACATTTTATTCTAGCTTCATGCATTCCTTTTTATCAACACTTGAATATGAGTAAGTTTCATAAAAAAGCAACATTTTTGAACAAAAAGCTGAAAAAAAAAAATATATATCACGTTTTTGTGAAAGACTACATCCAGATCAGATTCAGAACGATGATTAATTACAGATGGAGTAGATCGAGTCCATCAACACCTCTAATGCTTGCATAGTCCTATAGCTTGTACTGCGTCCACATTTTATTCAACAACATTATCTGATTGCTTGTTTTACTGCGTCTTCCCTCGCGTGTGTTTTAATCAGGAGATTCAGTACTCATTCAGAAGATGCGTAAATAGCGCCCCTAGCGTCTAACAGTGAAAACACAGAAACCTGGAAAATTCTGTGTTTGGCGGGGAAACGTTTTCTCACAAATAACTGAAAATTCTGTGTTTGGCAGGGAAAAAGACTAATGAATGCTGCCTGCAAGCACTGATAGCATCTAAAACATTACATAATAATATGTTTTAAAATGTAGTATATTTTGTGAAAAACAAATACATCTATGGCAAATATTAACATTAACACTAGTGTACTGTTTACCTGTGCACACAACACCTATACATTCCTCGTGTTGACACATATGCTATCTGTTTTAGGTTTTGGTTTCATGACTTCATGTTACAACACCTGTTTTACATTCCTGGGCAAAAAGCCCACTGAAAAAAAAAAAAAAAAGCCCACGAAAAGAGGCGGGCTTCGGGCTATGGCGGCGTTTCATCGCGGCAAATCGTTTGGTTTGACTGAATCGATGCATGAGGTGTCTTGCACGTATCACGACAAATTACGCAGTACTTTGTATCTAAGGGTTACGTTAGTAAACGAATACGCTTTCCTTGCGATACTATACGCAGTACTGTGTTTGTCTTATTGATATAAATCACGACAAGGCGCTACAGGGATAATACAATCACACGCTGTGCTAGGCAAGATGACAACTAAATAAAGAGAGAAGCGCTTGACAAAGGGCTCCAAGACACTCAAGTTTAAGTCATCCACCAAAACACCATTACTAGAGCCTCCAGAGTCCTAGTTTACGTATATATGGAGCAGACAGTAGTTACTCAGTCGGGAATATAACAAGAAAGCACGTAAGTGCAGTAGTTTATGCAGAAAGGACCTGCGATTGAAGCGCAGGGACCTCCAGATTATAAAAATCTAACAAATGTGGATGGTGAGGCCCAGCCGGACGCCGCACAGATGTCATCAATGGAAACACCAGAGGACCACACCCATGCAGGAGGCCATGCCTCTCATGGGTGTGCTCTGACTCCCAAGGGACATTGGAGGAGTACACACAAGAGCTATGATGTCTATCCATCTAGATAGTCTAGGCTTTGTGACCGGAAGGCCTTTCATGCGACCACCAAAGCAGACAAAGAGCTGCTCCATCTGACAAAAAGAGGTGGAGGGATCAAAATATGTCCTCAGGGCTCTGACAAGACAGAGAAGGTTCAATTCCTGTTCATCCTGAGAAGGAGGAAGGGTGGAGAGAACTACCATCTGTGCCCTAAAGGGGTAGATAGAACTTTCGGGATGTATCCATGTCTAGGTTTCAAGATGACAGAGTTGTTAGGCCCAAACTCAAGACACTGAGGGCTCACAGAGAGTGCCTGCAAATCTCCCACACACTTAACCGATGCCAATGCTAGCAAGCAAGGCAATTTTTAGCAACAGGGTCGAAGGTCAGCAGTCTGGATTGGTTCAAATGGGTGACTTTTAAGGCCCCTAAGAACCACAGACAGGTCCCAAGTAGGGGACCATGAGGGGACGAGGAGGTTTAGCCTCCTGGAGCCTTTAAGGAAGTGAACAACAAGGTTGTTTCTTCCTATAGACTTTGCCCCTGCTATAGGAGCGTGTGTGAGGCTGCTATAGCAGCAACATAGACTTTAAGAGTAGAGGGAATGGCCTCTCTCCATTAAATCTTGAAGAAATTACAATATCTGAGATATGTTAGAGGGGGTGCACGCGCCCGGGTTTTGCACCAGGAGGCGAAGATGGCACACTTTGAGGCATAGAGACATCTTGTAGCGGAGCTCTGGCCTGAGAAATAGTGTTTAGGATATTCTCAGAGGAGGTTTAGGGGCTCCTGTTGAGAAACCACACATGAATTGTCCCACAGGTCTGGGGTGCCAAATTGTCCCTCTCTCGCTTGGGAGAGGGTCCGTCTCAGAGGAATCGGCCATGGCCTCAAGGCGATAACTGAGACAGCTCAGAGAACCATGGTTGGGTCCTCTAAAGCCGCCAAGAGGACCTTGTATAAGCATAAAGCATAAAGAAGGAGGCTGAGCCAATCGTGGAGCCAGTGCATACCTGGCTTTTGAGAAAAATACTGGGCAGTGATGATTGTCTTCTGAGGCAAAGAGGTTGACCTCTGCCTTCCCAAAAACATCCCAGATCTTCTGAACCAAGCAGGGGTGGAGCAACCATTCCTCTGAGGAAGGTTGCTCTGGGACAACATGTCACTTCCCTATGTTCAGTGCGCCATGTATGTGTGCTCTAGGATGGTTTTTGCCAGAGTGAAGAGGGGTTTTGAAGAGAAGCCGCCCTGGTGATTTATGAAGGACACCACCATCCTATTGTCTGATCTGACCAAGATGTGGTGTCCACCAGAAGAAGGAAGAGAAAGACATGGAGAACTTGATATACTGACATAATTTCTAGGCTGTTGATGTAGCTTGCTTTCCAGATCGCTCCAAGCCCCAAAGGCTGGGTGGTTGCACAGAGCTCCCCCAACCTGTCTCTGGAGGTGTCTGTGAAGACAACTTTCCTCTTGTCCATAGCACCTATTGCCACGCCTTGCTTGAACCAGCAAGGGTTCATCCATGGGAGCCAGGGCTGTGACGCACATACCTGGTTCACCTTGAGCAAGTGGCTTGCAGCCATGATGTCCAGGTTGAGGAGGGACCTGCAGTTTCAGCCAGAACTGCAGAGGTCGCATATAAAACAACCCATCTGCAGAGCTGGAGATGTTGTGCTCATAGGCCTAACGCATTTTTAAGCAACGTTCTGAGCGGCAGAAAAACCTCTAAGTGTAGATGTTTGCGTGAGCTGCTGAATGGCCAGAGTGCGCTCTGGAGTGACTGTGGCCCTCAAGAGGGGTGAG
Organism: Paracanthobrama guichenoti; assembly: GCA_018749465.1. Taxonomy (NCBI): domain Eukaryota; kingdom Metazoa; phylum Chordata; class Actinopteri; order Cypriniformes; family Gobionidae; genus Paracanthobrama; species Paracanthobrama guichenoti. The sequence continues at coordinate 5,229,550 of CM031946.1, forward strand.
TCTGAGAAATTATTCCCAGGAATGATAAGCATGTTGGCTGAGGATAATGAGCTCTTTGCATAGTCTTCCATATCCAATGGCAGCGGGCGGACACAAGTGTGTGGCCCAGTTTCATCCAAAAGGAGTGTAACTTATCAAATCCCTTCTGCCCAGTTCCGTCACGACAGAGTGAGCGTGTGAGACAGAAGGATGTGAGCATGCGGAATAAGGGACGCTCCATGACTTTGTCAGTTAGGTCGGTGCAACCTCTGGAAAAGAGGGCTCCAACCGCTGAGAAGGTGCTAGGCGTCGTCCAGGCAGGAAACCATTCATCTAAGAGGCATTTAACCCTTTCCTCTCTGGTGTATTTATTGCAAAGTTCAGAACATGAATCTTGAGTGTTTTGGCTTTCTCAAATGATACATAGTTTGTGATAGTTGATTGAATATTTTATAAAACAAAATTGAATAAAACTACAAACGAATGATATTGTTAGTTTGATGTTAAATATATAAATTAAAAAGAGAGATGGATACTTGTTGTGAGACCGGTTTTACTGCTAAGGCAAAAGCTGAGATCCAACACCCTGCATTAAAACAATAAAACTCAATCTGAAGAGAAGATCTCACAGAAACTGTAGGACACCGCCTGACCAAAACCCTCTCCCCTCTCTACCTCCTTTCCCCC